>CM052542.1:131391750-131414106 GCA_028533065.1 Trachops cirrhosus
TTGTCAGTGACCAGAGGGGAGAGGGGAGGGAATTTCAGGGGAGAAGGGAAGGGTTTACAGGAACAAATATAGAGGACACATGGACAAAACTAGGGGTGTTGGAAAGGGGAGGGAGGAGGGGAGGAATGGGTGGGTGGTCTGGAATGGGAATAAAGGATAGAAACTGTACTGAATAAACTAAAATAAAAATTAAAAAAAATATATTAATAGTAGTTATTTAAGGATGGTTGGGATTATGGGTCATCTAAAAAGTATAATATTTTATTTTATTTTTTCTTTATATTTTAAAATTGCTTATAGCATGCATTACTTTTGTAATGAGTTTTTCTTTATTTTTGAAAAGATTTTATTTATTATTTTTAGAGAGAGAGAGGAAGGGAGGGAAAAAAGAGGGAGAAAGGGGAGGTGATGCAGTTGGCAGTACTGAAATGGGTGGTTTTGCAATGCAACTTGGAGAGAAGGAAAGTAAATTAGGGGAAAGGTGGCCAGGCCTTCTAACCTCGTTCCTGCATTGGTTGTAGGAAGAAAGGACGCAGTGCCCGCACTCAGAAAGTGCTTGGTTAAGACCGCTTGTTTTTCCAGGGGGTTGGGACTCTGATGAAGCCAGGCCAAAGGGCTCTGAGGTTAAGGTAAACCTAGCACAGGAGGAGCAAAATTCACAAACAAACCCACTCTGCTGGATTAAACAGAAAAGGACTTCATGTAACCCACAGGGTCACTGAGGGGAGGCTCAGAGTAATCGGTCTTGGAGACTTCCCAGTCCAGAACAGTGTAGTCACTGTGGGGGCTGCTCCAGGGAGTGCCCACGGTCACCACCCAGGGCACAGACGCTGTGTTCAACTCACACTGTTGTTGTTGGCCACTGGATGCCAGAAACCCACAACTGTGCCCTAAACCCTTATCCCAAAGTGGATTCTGTGCAGCCCCAGCTTTCTCCTGTCCTCTCCTGGAGGCCAAGTCTGTCATGGGTGTCTGATGGGCTAATATTGTGGTACTGCCATTGTTGCTAGGGGGCTGGGAAAGCCAGTATTAAGCCTTTGACCTTGCAGAGGCAAGACCCATAATATTGGAAATTTTCCAGTCACACAATGGGGTTCAGAAGTACAGCTATCAAGTGAGTATACATCTCCCAACAGCATTTCTGTGAGATGTATAGGCTTATGAATAGACATTTGATCCATGTCTCAAGGTCCCATTTCCAGGGTGTTTTCATCCTTAAAAATCCAAAGAACCATCACCCAAGCCCCCACCAGCAGCAGGGATCCAGCCTCTTCATTTGGGGGTCACTCAGGCCCTCTGAGTTCAGACCACAGCTGCAAGTCCCATCTGGTCACGCCTGCTTTGTGGAGCTCTGCTCCTTCAGGTTGCCATTGCGCCCCAGACATGGACCCAGGTCTCTTTCGTCCCCTCCCTCTAGAAACGAAGAGCTGACACACTCCTCAGAGACATAGCAGGCCCATGGGGAAGACACTGTCCCTTAATGCAAGAGAGCAGTTGACTCTGATTTGTCACATCCTTTCCTCTCAAGACTCAACTCTGGTTTTTTCCTCGCAGAAACAAAGGCTTGTTAAAGTGGCCCTGAAAGTGAATGCAGCCATCAAACTTAGGATGCAGGGACAGAAGTAATGTTTTTAAAGCATTGAATTTTAGTTTTTCCCCAGATGAAATCTTATTTGGGGGGAGAGAGTAATAAAGTGTTCTAATGGGTTGCTTCTTTAGAAAAGCCCAGAAAACAAATTAAAGGCAATGCCCCAAAGTGGTCTCTGCCTCTAGTGCCTGTCAGGAGCCCTACAAGCCAGCACCAGGGAAGGTGAGCCAATGGATAGAGAATGATTGGTTCTCTTCTTCCTCAGCCTGCCCTTGTCTACCCTTCCCCTTCTAGTGATTTCCATGCACTGCCTGTGTTTGTATGTCCCCCTCCCCAGTTCATTTCTGTGTCTTTCACTGCTTATCTGTTGAACGACTGAGCAGCATTCTGCTTGGGTCCCCAGGACAGCCAGCTGCTATCCTCACCCATCTCCTGTGACATTTCGCCCAAGACCTTAATGGACCAGTTTGTCGATATGGTTTGTGAGTTTCACTTTAGTACAAGAACAATGTATCATTTACTATGGAGTCCTCAACAACTTGCAGGGTGCTTATCAGTATTTTTGAATGAAAAAAAGGAAAGATAAATGGATGGATGGACGGACAGATAGATGGGTAAGATACCTGGGCTTTGAGGGACAGTGGTCATTGTAGCCAAATGCCACCAGGGGGCAGTGTGGAAGAGCTTGTAAAGGCCTCCCCAGACTCTTCTACCAAACCCTGGCTGGCAGGTTTTCTAGACCCTATTTTGTTCAACGTTTTCGTTTGTGAAAGGACTCGAGGCCCAACAAAGTGAAGGCTGTGCCCAGGGACACACAGCTCCTGATCCTGGCTTCCATTACAGTGCACCTAGAAGCCCAGGACGCCCTGGGCTCTGAGGGCCCTGGCGCTGCCAAGCCTCTTTCATTATCTCCTGAAGCCCTTCTTGGGAGGCTGCCCAGTGGCTGCTGGCTGGTGAACACATGTAGCACAAAGGAACCAGACCAATGAGCACATCGTTCAGGGCCTAGTGTGTCTTCCCAGCCCTTCAGCATGGTCCCAGCTTTGCTGGTTTGGGTTCTCACTGGACTCCCCCTTTCTCTGACAAGTCTCTTCTCTGTTTTTGGGACCTATATCACCTTGCTCATAATTGCCAGAAAAGGAAGGTCCCCATTCTCAGAACATGTCCTACACTAACAACTCAGAATTTACGTCTCTTGCGTGCCATTTCCTCCAGCTTGCTATTGATTATCCTCTATCTCTTTATGTGTGTGTGTGTGTGTCGGGGGGGCGGGTGATGGCTCTCTCCTCTCCTCCTGGCTGTTCACACATTTTCACAGCAGGCTCCCAAAGCTCCGTGTCTTAGAGAGCTGAGAGATATGTCTGGAAGACACATAAAACCTCAAAGTTCTCTTTTCATTCATTCATCTATATTTAATTACTCAGTTATTTAAAAAATGTTAAGGGTCAGGACAGAAACAATAACACAATCTTGCATTTATTCAGTCCTTACTGTGTGCCAGCACTGTGCTAAGCCCTGACATTTGCTCTCTTACTGGAGCCTGTGAGAGAGGTATTATTAATTCCATTTCCTAAAAGAGGAAACAGAGGTCTGGAGAAGCAATGTCACTGGCCCATGGGAGCAGAGCCAGTAAGCTAAAGAATCGGAATCAAACCTTGGAGGCTGCCAGCCAAACAATAGGACAATTTCTGCAAATGTGCATGGTTGGGTTTGTGGCTGCTCATGCCCAGGACCCGGCACCTTAGCAGGCAGTGGGGAGTGGTTAAGCACACAGCCCCAAGGGCAACGGGACGGGCAGGAGTGGCAGAGAACCCCAGGCCTGGGTTTCTGACCACTTATGTGCATTATAGCTTTGCACATAAACTGAGTGGAATTCCAGAATATTCCACCAAGTTCGATTCTGCCACTGCACATCTAGACTCCTTGTGGGACTCAGCATCACCTCCAACAAAGCTGCAGCTCAGAGAAGAGCCCCTCCAATTTTATTGGGTTGGGCATCTGCCGGATTAGGGCCTAAGAAGCCATGAGAGCTGGGCTATCGCTCTTTGCCATGCTGAACCCTTGATTACACCGTCTGTCCTGGGGAGCTGTCCTCAGGATGAGATAAGAGCATGAACATGACAGTGCTTTTAAATTCAGAGGTCTGTCCTTGTACAAATCTGCATGTCACTGTTATTGCCAGGAGCCGGGCTGGTGTGCCTTAATTGAATTCTCCTGGAGGCCCAGAGCAAAAGTCCCCGGCCTTCTGGACTGCACAAGCCAGGATCGCTTTTGCTTTTTTCTACTATAAATCCGAATAAGTCACGTAGGGCTGTCAACCTTTTTACATGGGATTTTTTTTTTTCAATGACTGCCACAAACACTCTGTCTTAAAAGAAAAAGAAGTCTAATAAAAAAGCGGGCAGGACATAATCTTGCAATTAAAAGAGAATGTATTTAGCCTCATAATGAACTATGTGGTCTATATTTTCCTGTTTCATCTTTGACCAGCGGAGACTAAAGCAAGGACTGGACTCTCGGAACCGTGGCTGGAGATGGTGTGTGGTTTGTAGGTGTGTCCTTCCCTTGCAGCCAAGCCCAGGGCAGTGGGAGCTGGGCTGAACTACATCACGGGGCACTCATGGGCTCTGAGGAACTGAAGAACAGAACAGACGTGTAACATCCCAGAAATAAAAATGTAATGCATATTACTGACTAGTGTGTGAACCATGACCCCTAGTTTATAAAATACCCACATGCGTACAGACAGCCTCGGATGCACAGAAAAAACCCGAAAGGCTATACAGCAAAATCCCACAGGGCTGTTTCCAATGGAAGAATAATGATTATGTTTTTTATTTCTCTGACTTATTTCTTGCATTTTCCAAATCTTCTGTTTTGTAATCAGAAACACAGAACAAATAAAGTAGAAAAAAGTGATGCAAGAGGAATCACGCAACACGCTGTGTAAGAGCTTTGCCAGTGGTCTCCTTGGGACGTGCAGAATGTCAGTGAAGCCACGTCTCAGACAGAAGAAGGCTCCTCTGGGCTCGTGCTGGTGTCACTCACCTCCTGCCTTTACGTTTCTGGGCCTGGGCCTGGTGCCTGGCGAGTGGGACACGCTCTGTCGGTGTGTATTGAGTGGACTGCTTTCCGTCCTAGGCTGACCAGTGTGACTCCTGCCCAAGAGGGGATCACAGACAAAAGCTGCCACTTACGTAGAAATGGACCACCCTATACTGATTTCCTTCCTAAGTTAAAAAATTTGTACTTGATTGTGGTGACTATATATGGTGTCAGGTGGGCACTTGAAATATCAGGGGACCATTTTATAAAGGATATGATTGTCCAGCCAGTGTGCTATGCACCTGAAACTAATACAATATAATATTTAATGTAAACTATAACTGAAAAATAAAAATTTTTAAAAACTGTATTCGAAGGCTTTGATTGCATCTCTCCTGGGAAGAATGGCACAGAGTGATCACCAAGATCCCTTTTATGAGTTTAAGCTCCTGTCTTAGAGGAAATCTGGCCGCCATTAAAATCAGACCATCTTTACAACAGCAGGGCTTGGGGAGAGCTCCCATTGATCAGACGCCTTGGTGACAGGGGAAAGGAGTTAATCTGGGCCAATTTAAGCAGGAAAGAAATGCATTGGAAAGACTCCAGGTAACTCCCAGTTTGGGTAGGAACTAGAACACACCGATAAAACAGGCAAGACCCAAGAGCAGTGAAACTGAAGGGACCACTGCCGAGGGCCCTGAGCCCTATCTCCTGTATAGCCCTCGGTTTTCCTATGATCCTGATTGACAGGTTCACTTGTGGGTTAAGTACATGGGCCTGGGAGCCAGACAGCATGGTTTCAAGTCTCACTCACTGAGACCTTAGGCCAAGTGACATTTCTATGCTATCTCCACACCTGTAAAAATAAGGGTAATATAAATACCTACTTACATTTGTTATCTTTTGCTCTGAAACAAATTATTCCAAATCTTTGTGGGTTAAAACAAAAAATATTTATTACCTCTCCATTTCTGTGGGTCAGGAGCAGCCTAGCTGGGTGATTCTGTCATGAGGTTTCTCAAGAGGTTCAGCCAGATGGGGGCTCGGTCTGCACTCACCGGAAGGCTCATTTGGGGCTGGAAGGTCTGTGCCCAAGGTGGCTCACTCATGTGGCCAGCAAGTTGGTGCAAGCAATTGGCAGGAGCCCCAGTTTTTCCCTAAGTGGGCTTTTGGGGGTCCTGACAACATGATGGTTACCTCCTCCTGGAGCACGTGATACCAGAGAGAAAGCCAGGCAGAAGCTCTGTCCTGTGCGTGACCTAGCTTGTGAGGTCACAGCACATCATCTCTGCTACATTCACTCATTAGAGGAAAATAAGTCCAGCCCTTAAACAAGAAGACAAGACTTAGTCTCCACCTTCTGAAGGGAGGAGTGTCAAAAAGTCTGCAGCTCTGTTTTACAGCCACCGTACTACACAGGACTGTTATGAAGATTAAATAAGTTAATACAAGTAATTGCTTAAACAGAACCTAAGGTATGGCCATTGCCATGTTTGGTTGCTGCCACCACCACCACCATCATCACTGTCGTCGTCATCATCACTATTACTGTTATTTTTCTTCCCTACCCCACCAAACCTCCTGCTCCTCACTGCTCCTTCTCCCCAAGTTACCTCAGAGTGGGGGTTGATCCCTCCATAAATCACTGGTTCTTACCGTACCTTAAAGCAGGGGAATTCTTTAGGACTGGCCCCTCCTTCTTTGTCTGCCTCAGGAAACCAGGTTTAGTCACACTGGGACTCCAGCCACTGGTGGTCAGGCCTGGCCGCCAGCACGAGGGCGTCCACCCTCACAGTTGCTACAAGGCTGACCCTTGCTCTCCTCTCTTCGTCTGCTCAGACAACACTCTTGAAACAGTGAGCTGAGGGAATTCCCCAGACAAGTGGTTGGCTTGGTGACACACTCTTGCCCAGTCAGCACTCCTGTGGTAGGGTATGGGGGTGGGCTTTGAGGGCAGAAACCACAAGAAAGGGAAAAAGAGCCGAGGAGAAGGGCAGCCCTCATTGCCAAAAGCCCACAACCCACGAGGCAGAGCCACAGCAAATCAACATGCAGGTGGCTCCCTGCAAATGACACCCACCTGAGGGGCACACACGGGGCTGAAACCCAGCCAGGCCCCGCTGCCAAGCCCAGAGCCTAGGCTGCATCCACCCTGAGGGAGGGCTGTCCTTTCCTAACTGTCTGCTCAGGGCAGGCACTTTTTCTAGTGCACATAAAGCATTGCATATGCTGGCTGCGGCAGGACAACCAGATCTCACTTGAAGATCCATGCCCTGGACCCTAGTATGTGAATACTTCACAGCCAGGAGGCTGATCACTCATTCCACTTGGGCTTAGCTTTTCCAATTCCCAGTGTCTTCTTGGATTTCTTTCTTTTGGATGGCAGCTATGCCATGGACAGCAGAGATGATGACAGTCCAGAGGCACATAGAAGCACTTGCCCTTCTCCAGGCTCTCTCAGGTCTTTCCACTTTTGCAAGTGCTGGAACCCTACTCAATGCCTTGTCTACCTCGGAGCTCCTGGGCCTCCTTGAAGAGGCAGCACAAGGAGCTTCTAAGGGCACAAGCTGGCCCCTCTTTACCCCACTGGACTGGCCAAGGGGGTTACTTGGCTGTGAATGCTGAGGGCAACGGGGCCGGGGGTGTGGTGGGGACTGTCCTGGACAAGATGGTGGAGCAGAGGTGCAGAGGAAGGAGGGAGGCTTCCAATCTTCCCACAGGGATGAACTCCCTCTGCATTCTGCTCTAGTACAGATCCTGATTTCACAAGGAGATACTTTAATCTCTGCAAGAACTTATGTCTGGAATCCAAGATAGATAGATAAATAAATAATAGATAGATGATAGAGGATAGATAGATAGATAGATAGATAGGCAGATAGATGATAGAGGATAAAAACTCACAAAGAGATTTGAAGAGGAAGCAATGGCCAGTAAGTATTTGCACACAAATTTACAAAATTTTTGCAGAAGAAAAGTAAAACAACCAAACACAGAAAAAGTCCCCTCTTCCTGTTTGGTTAAAAATATCATATAAACAGTCACAGAAGTTACACCTCCATGCAGACTTCCCTTTAGCTCCGAAACTAGACTCCATATTTACACTTGGTGGGTCCTTGTCTCCATTTCTACAATTTTATCTAAGAGTGAAGAGTATGATAATAATAGTAACTAATGACCATGAGCAATAAATACAACAGTCACCAGGGCTCAGCCCGTGGTTTCCCGCCGTCTTGTCTCCGAAGAACACCTGAGATCGGTTCACCCTGATGACTTGGCGCCAGGCCCCATAGACCAAGGGGCTTTGGCAGCTGTGCACGCCTGGGGCCATAGCACACTCCCCTACCCACTGGATTCCAGAAGCAGCTCCCCAGTTGTGACAACCAAAAATGCCTCCAGATATTACAAAATATCTTTGTGGTGTTGGTGTGTGTGTGTTCATGGGCACATGCACGGCTCTGGTGGTTAAGAGCAGGGCCCTGGTGTGTGACTGCCTAGACATGAACCCCAGTGCCCGCAACGTGTAGGAGCCCTGAATAAGTAAATAAACAGAAAGATAGTCTGACCACATAACTTACTTTCCGAACCAAGGCAATTTGAAAGTGAAAGAGGATTCTGATAATAATTTTATAACCTGAGACTGTCTCTGCAAATGAGTCTGTGTGGTCGGTCCACAAGTCTGTACAGAGTCGAGCGCCGAGCCGGACCCCGTGTGCACTGGATGACTGTTGTGCCGGATGCTTTTGCATGCCGGAACTTCACTTAATCCCACCCCCCGAAACACCTTTGAGGTTGGTATTATTATTATTATTATTATTATACCCTTTTTTTAAAAATCTGGGAATACTGAAGAACTAGAGGCTAAAGTAATTTGCCCAAGGTCACACAGTGAGCTGTGCAGCTAAGATTCGGATCCGGCAGGTGAGTTTCCAAGCTCGTGTTCTGTGCCCACGTGTCCTGGGTGCCCAGGGAAACACAGCAGTGCTCAGTATCCACAGGGCTCCACATGAACTGGCTTGCTCCAGGTCACTCACGGTTTCAACATTAAACCCACTTACAAAAGCCGGGTTTTCGGGGTTTATTGTGACAAAAAGCAGACACATGAAAATCAACACGGAGCAGGAACTGCAGGTGGCAGTGCTCAGTCTGATTCCCGGCTTCGTGGAGCTCAGCGGGTGCACCATCCCTTCAGGAGCTCACTGGTTCCTGAAGAATGAAACAAAAACTTTATTTTTCAATTCATATTCATGGTTGTCCCTCATGGCTACCAAGTTGTTAGAACATACTCATTAAGTCATTTAGACCCAGCTGCTTAACAAACGGAACTATTAGTTTTTGGAGGGGTTGGCCTAAGAGTGCCAAGAAGGTGATGGAAAGGAGAAAGCTTCGGAACCTCTGCCCTCACCATTTTGCCACTAAGAGAACCCTGGAGGGTAGTGATGGAGGAGTCCTTCTAGCCCAGAGACCTCACCCTGGTTGTCCACTCTGAGGAAACCTTTCTGTCCCAATGGCACATCAGCCTGGGGTAATGGAACCGTCCCTCCTTCTTTCTGTCACACATACACACGGCTTTCCTTTCCCTGACGCAAAGCTATTGTCCCTGACCCCAATCAGACAATGCCCCATTCCATCTTTCCATCTGAGCTCCCTTTATTTCAATGTCTTGTCCCTTTGCAACTGTGACAGGGAGCAAACTGGTTGTTTTACCACTTGAACTTAGTCAAGGTTCAAGTTGAGCATATCCCAATGACTGCAATCTGCCCCTCAGGTCAGAGGTCACATTGTCAACTCAGACCCACAAGACACAGCAATAAGCAGACACACAAATGCATGCCCTACCCCTAGAAAGCACTGAGACTGCTACACTGGACCCTTCATAAATACACAGAGACAATCGCAAGACAGAATGGGCAACTGGGAGGGACCAGGCAGCCTGGCAAAAGGGAGAGGGGCTGACAGCTTGGGTAGCGAGGAAGTCGTCACTGCCAGGGCCACAGGCACACCTTCCATTCTCTAACTGCCTAATTTACACAACAGAAAACTAGACCGCATGGGTATGGTGAAAATGCGTGGGGCAGGAGCTGGGGACATGCTTTTCATTATCAACTAGGGGCCTCTTTGGACAAGTCACTGCTTGCTGTGCCTCAGTTTCCTCATCTCTCAGGGGGTTTGATTGCCCATTGCTTGTCAAACTGGGGTGCCCAAGGCACATTCACTGGCTGTGTGTGCACCTTGGAGTGTCTTTCTGCGGGGTAAAGTTTATTCAACATTACTCTTTCTACATGAAGGCATCTTATATCATTGCTCAGAATGCAAAATGTACATACATTGTACTTACAGTAACTAATCATTCATTACACTTCATGGGCAATTACTGTTTGTCAAGAGTTAATTTCTTTATATGATCCTCACAGTTACTCAATGAAACGTCTTATTATTTCCATTTTATATATTTAAAAGAAAAACCTGGGGCACAGAGAGATGAAACAATTCCCCCAAAGGCACATGTTATCAAGAAAAGATAAAACAAAAAGACTCTCCCCCTATTACCCTCCCCCCAAAAAAGATGCTTTGAGATTTACCCCCAAACCCTGGGGCTTATTTGGTGAAACCTGAACAGTGCAGGCCAAAATGACCTCCAAAGTCCAGCTCTGGCACTCTTAAGTCGACTTTAGCTAAATCAACGGATTAAAGGCTTCAGCACGTCGGGTGCCCCTGGAGGATGAAAGAGGCTGGAGAGGCCCCTTAGCAGGATTCTGAGGGTGCACTGGGTGGGGTTTCTTGGCCCCTTGGGCGGTCCCAAACCTGCCCGTAGGCGTGCAGCCTCTGCCTAGGCCACCGCCTCCAGCTCAGGCGGGGTGTTTCCAGCTGCTGTCGCCGGGCACTTCCTCGTTCCCGCGCGCCCCGGGCTTAGCTCGCTACGCCCAGCGCCCGCGCTCCTCAGGCAGGAGGGGGTCAGAGAGGAGATGTCGCAACCGCCTCCCTCCCTCTTTCCCTGCCTTGGCGCTCAGTCACCTCCTAGATGAGCGCGGCCGCGGACAGCTGCGGGCCGCCGGCCGCCGGGCATGTCCCTTGATTGCGCACTGGCGGCGGGCATTGGGCCCCTGCGCAGCCTGGAGCCGGCCAACCGCACCCGCTTCCCCTTCTTCTCCGAAGTCAAGGGCGACCACCGGCTGGCGCTGAGCACCGTGGAGACCGTGGTGCTAGCGCTTGTCTTTGCAGTGTCGGTGCTGGGCAACGTGGGCGCCTTGGTGCTGGTGGCGCGCCGACGGCGCCGTGGCACCACTGCCTGCTTGGTGCTCAACCTTTTCTGCGCGGACCTGCTCTTCACCAGCGCCATCCCGCTCGTGCTGGCAGTGCGCTGGACAGAGGCCTGGGTGCTGGGCCCGGTCGCCTGCCATCTGCTCTTCTACGTGATGAGCCTGAGCGGCAGCGTCACCATCCTCACGCTGGCGGCCGTTAGCTTGGAGCGCCTGGTGTGCATCGTGCGCCTGCAGCGCGGCGTGCGGGGCCCGGGGCGTAGGGCGCGGGCCGCGCTGCTCGCACTCATCTGGGGCTACTCCGCGCTCGCCGCGCTGCCCCTCTGCATCTTTTTTCGAGTGGTCCCGCAGCGGCTTCCGGGCTCCGACCAGGTGAGCGCCAGGCAGCGGTCCCGGGCGGGCTGGCAGGCGGGGATCCGTGGAAACGGTAGCCGGGGACTAAGAGTAACGGCAACAATCATAAATCATCTGTTGCCCTCAACCATTGTGTCAGACACTGTGTGTGGCGCTGTGAAGTTTTATCTCTTAAATTTCACTGCAAACCTGCGATGTGGGTCCCATAAACGCTCACCAAAACGCTGTAAGTAGGATCCCCAAAATGTCTGTAAATTGCACTGACTCTTTATTGCAAAATTAATGAAATAACGAGGGAGGGGGGCGGCTTAACAGCCAGCCAGAGGGAACTCAGAGGATTCGGAGTGGCTAATCGCATTATATTAAATTCTGCTTTCTCGTCGGGAGCCACAGTACTCTTACCACACCCACTTCACAGAGGAGGAAACCGAGAAGAGGGATACCTTGCTTAGGGTATCTCACCCGTAGCGCGAGGAGGAGCTGAGATCGTGGTCAGCAGATTCAGTGCGAGCTGGGCAAGCAACGGTTCTGCTTTGAGAACCGCGGGCAGGTGCGTTGAATGGGCCGCGGAGAAAGGAAATTAGAGACCCAGGGACCCCAGACTCAATGCTGCCTCTGGGGGGCTTGTGATTTCCCCTCCCGGAGCCTCAGCCTTTCCAACTGCAAGATGGAAGGGTTAGATTACACCTCGGGATCTTACCCTAGGAACCTCGGATGATGAGTGCTTTCAGAATAGCTTGGGCACCCGAAAAGTTCCGCAGATTCCAGAGGCTGAACAGATGAGCTTTACTTATTCAGTTGTCATTGGGAGAGTTGGGAGGGGGCGGGGGGCGCATCCACAATCTAAAAAAGTTTCTGCGGCCCTGGCCAGACAGGTCAGTTGGTTGGAGTGTCCTCCAGCCAGGGCACATACAGAATCAACCAATGAATGCATAAACAAGAGGAACATCAAATCTCTCTCTCTCTCTCTCTCTCTCTCTCTCTCTCTCTCTCTCTCAATAAATAAATAAAAATTCAAAAATAAAAAAGGTTCTGCGGACCGCTCATGACATTGTTTCGGGTCCACTCCAGTTCCACGCTGCAGAATACCCGCGGGGGGTCTGTTCGAGTCGCCAGCCTCCGACGCCAAGGCGGGGTTTGCGAGGGCGGATTCACTCCGGCACACCGGACCTGGGCGCGCGCGGCGCTATCCTGGGTGGAGGATAGCGGCGGGCGATTCTGGCTGTCAACCCCGGTGTGTTAGTCTTTCTGTGCCGTGTGGGGAGGGGAAGGGAAAGGAGTTAGGTCTGAGCACCTTAGGGAAGGCGTGAATCTTCACTGCAGGCTGAGCTTGGGAGATGAATGCTGTCTGACCAGGGGGCGCCTCCCTGGGTGTGTCTTCCAGAGCCTGGACACAGGGGTAGGCTTCTCTGGGGTTATCCGCGACCAGTCGGTCACACAGGCCTTTTGTTGGAGGTAGAGGAATATCCTGTGTAAGCAGCATTTTTTCTTTTTCTTTTCTTCTTCTTTTTCTTTTTAAAAACACATATCAGTCCTAAAAGTCTCTTTTCCTAATAGTTTGTTTCTTCTGTAGAATACATTATGAGGTTTTGCTTGCTTGTTTTTTTGTGACAAACAGGTGGAAACTGTCTCTGGCTGACTATAGTACTTGATCAAAGAATATGTATGATGGGGGGGGCCTAAAAATCCTGGATTTTATTTATAAAAATTGTGTATTTATTCTTACATTTGAAACTTCAGTCACCTTCAAGTACTCTCCATTTGATGCAATACACCTATCGATATGTTTTTCTGTTGCTCAAAACAGATTTTGTTGGGTTCTTGTAGATTTTATTTATTTATTTTTAGAGAGAGTGGAAGGGAGAAAGAACAGGAAATAGAGAAACATCAATGGGTTGCCTCTCACAGGCCCCCAGCTGGGAACCTGATGGGCAACCCAGGCATGTGCCCTGACCTGACCGGGAATCGGGAATCAAACTGGTGACCTATTGGTTTACAAGCAAGCACTCAATCCACTGAGTCACACCAGCCAGGTCTACTGCTCAAAACAGTTTTTGAACTCGTTGATTTTGATTCATTTTCGTGCTTCTGCCATTTTTTGTTTCATCTCTTCCATATTGGCAAAATACTTCCCTTTAAGGACTTTTTTATCTGGGTAAACAAAAAAAAGTTGGTAGGGTCGAGATTGGTGAGTAGGGAGGGTGGGGCGTGGGGATCATGTCGTTTTTGGTCAAAAACTGCTGAGCACTCAGCACAGTGTGGGCAGGTGTGCTGGTAAATCACCCATCATGAAATGGGCAAACATGCTTTGAAAAAGGCTTCAAAAAAATTCACTGAAGCTGAACACAGTTTCGTACAACACCAGCAGCTAGTACACTGATACAGATGGGTTCCTAGAACACTCACCTAGTGGGGGAAACATGAACTACAAGGGGCTTGGCCTCCAGAAGATAATTCTGGTTTATTTAGGTCCCTTTCATAAGCTGGTGGTATGTTTTTTTAAGTGGGGGCCAGAAAAGCTGGGATTAGCTGCGTTGGTAAGTGCCATTCATTGGCATGGGGAGATCAAGGACCCTAGCTTGGTGTGCAGGTCACACAGTGACCTCTGCCCAGATACACCTAAGAATCAAGGTGGGTCACATAGATGCCTCTCGAGTAGGTGAAAGACCAGGGCTCACTCCAGACCAATTGGATCTGCTTGGACCTGGGGTTCCTCCATCAGTCTTTTTATTATTTTTTAAAGTTATTCTTTCACTGAGTTACCTTGTTTCTGTATTTCTCACAGAACTTGAGGGATTTTCCCCTTGTTTTTTTTTTTTTACAGAAAAAAAAATGGCACTCAGGGAATTAAGGGTCAAATAGGATATATCTTAAGGGTATCTTATGTTTTCAGATGCGTATCTTGTGTCTTTCCCCTTTGCAATTATTTTAGGTACACTTCTGCTTAACTGTCAAATAGTGCTAAAAAAAATAATGAGGGTCTTGTCACCTCCAGACCAAACACCCAGACTAAAACTGCTTGCCCATATGGACACCAGCGATTATTTGAGCAAGAAGGTCTTCACATAAATGGGGGACCTTTTGTGTCTTTCCACTCTGTGTTTTATCCCTGGTGAGACAACTGTACGTGGCCAAAGTCCTTTGCATCTCACTTCCCGAATGACCAGAGTAGTATTGCAGCTGCTTCCACAGAGATCTATGTTGTGGTGGCCTTTCCCCTGTCCCCCTTGGGCAGGGCACACAGACGCCTCTTGTTTTGATGCAGAAACACCTCCTAGGTCTTCAGAGCCTTAGGAGACAGATTTGGACACAGCCACAGAGAGAGAACGGACCCGTGCAGCCCCTCAGAACACTGGGGGCTGTGTGAGCTGACTACCGGAGCCCAGCTCCTGAAGACTAGTAGAAGTGGGGAGACAGAGCTGGTAATGAAAACTTGACCGTCCTTTCCAGCTCTCCATCCTCTTTGTCCTCCCCCCTTGGTGCTACGCCCCCTCCCACCCCCACACATACGCCTGCCAGCCGGCACACAGGGAAAACCCTGGGTCCTGAAAGGCTGTGACCTGAGCATGCAGGAAACATCTCATTTTATAGGTGAGCAAACAGGCTCTGTGGTTTAAGAAATAAGTTGAACCCTGGCCAGGTGACTCAGTTAGTTGGAGCATCACCCTGTACACCAAAAGGCTGCAGGTTTGATTCCCCGTCAGGGTACATAACCAGGTTACAGGTTTGATGCCCCTGGTCCGGGTGCTGCCAGGAGGCAACTGATAGATGTTTCTCTCTCATATTGACGTTTCTCTTTTTCTCTCTCCCTTCCTGTTTCTCTAAAATCAGTATTTTACAAAAGTTCTCAGGATTTAAAAAAAAGGAAGTTGAAAAAAGTGAGAAATAAGGGGAAAGGGGGGAGAGCTGCCATTTAAAAAAAGAGACAAAAAAGGATCTGGTCCAGACAGAACTGAGTCGCATTTTAAAATTAGCAAAGGTTTGTTTCCTCAGTCCTGTCTCCCCACTTCCTGGTTGTAGGTTTGGCCTGTCCCCTCCCACTTGGACACAACATGTGGAGGTTTGGATGGGGAACGTTTTCCTACCCAAACCACGGGCAGAGAGAATGAACTAACTAACCCTGAGAACAAGCTGGCTCTCTCCCTTCAAGGAGCACTGGCCTGGGAGCTTTCTGCTTCCCCGGACTTCCCAGCCCTCAACCCCACCAAATCAGGAACATGATTACCTTTGTCCATGTGGGTGGCGGAGGCCCAGCAGTCTAGAATGACGTATAAAACTTCCCTGAAGGGAAGATGAAATAATAGACATTCCAGAAAATGCTACATAATTTGGTATTACATGTGTGGGCTTTGGCATCAAACATTCTGAGTTTGAACCCTGTCTCTGCCACGTAGGAGCTGTGTGACTGAGGCAAGTGGTCCAGCCTCTCAACACCTCTCCCCTCATTTGCAGAATGGGCATGATGACAGATATTAACTTTATAGGATTATCATGGGGACTAATGTTCAGCAAATGGTCCAACATCTGGCACAGACACAGTTAAGCACCCAAGAATTGCCAGCTATTATTAGTTTCCTTATCTTTGGTTATAAATATTTTAAACATTCTTCCAACAGTGTAATTCTTCTTATTGCTGTGAAATAACAGACTGCCATTTTAAGAGGGGGACACATCCTGGTAACTTAGCCATCTCCACCAGGTCAGCTCAGCTTGTTCCAGAGAGATTCCTGCCTGTGTGTGCTGTGGCCCTGGCGGGGCGGTGACACTCCCTGGCAGGTGGGGAGGACTGTCCACCTGGCCAGAATGTGCTGCCCATTTATTCTACAAACATTTACTAGGCACCTCTCCCCCTGTGCTCACCATGGGTCACTGTCCTTCTCTTCAAGGAGGTGCATTTGTCGAGTACACAGATGGTCCCAGACCCTGGCGCAATTCAGCCCCAGGAGTAGGTGTTCTTATGTTTATTTCCTGGAGATAGAAATGCCTAACGTCACAGAGCAGGCAAAGTTGGAACTGGAATTCAGCCCAGTTCAGTCTGTTCCTCCTGGTGTCATTTTCTTGAGTTCACATTTCCTTAGGAGCCCTTGGTCCCATTGCCCAACCCTGCCCTGATTTACTACCAGGCCGATAGCGCCATCGTATCTCTGCTGAGTGTGGGCTGGCCAAGGAGACCAACACAGTTTGCTTGCCTTTGTTAACATTAGAAGATGCATTTAATATATAAAAATGTAAGTCCATCTCTTGCATTGACATTTTCTTTCTTTTCTGTTGGGAAGCTGATAAGAAAGGAGATATCCAAGTAGGATTCTGAGTTTCTTAAAATGAACTTGAAGTCTTCCTTTTTTTTGTTTAAAGAGGTGAGGCAGGAAGAATGATTTACAAAGGGATCCCCAGGACAGGGAACAGCTGGAATCAGGTGGCACTTGCATGTAAGTCAGCCAGTGTGGGGAGAGGGCAGCATCTGAGCGGTGCCAGTAGACACATGCCCCTATCCACAGGGGAGTCTTCTTGGAAGAGGATGTATCTAGCGGAGTGTGAAGAAGAAAGGCAACTAGCCAGACAAGGATATGGGGGACTGAAGGAACATTACAGGCAAAGGAAATAGCCCACAGTCAGCAAGAGGGTGTGCTAGAAGTGCTGGCAGGGGAAGGGCCAGGTACACCGGTGAGAATGGGATACACGGGTGTGTCACATAGCTATTAGGCAGAGCTTAGGGGTCCCCTCTGAGTGGGGAGGGAGGAGAAAGAAGGCAGAGGGTTAGTATTCAGCTTTCCGGCAGCTTGGGGAATGGCAGCTCCAAGCCCTGAGTCAGTGACTGCTGGAGGTGGGGCCCTGTGGCAGTGGGTCGTTGGAGGCTCAACAAGGATGTGAATCAACCTGCAGAGATGTCCTCAGGGCAGTGGGGTGAGTCTGGGCTTCAGGAGAAGACTGGGCTAAAAGAGTGGATTTCAGCATCATCTGAAAAAGCAGCCACAGAAATGCATTAGCATGCCAGGGAGGGGTGGAAGTTGGGCTGGAGAGCATACAAGTCACTCCTAACTATACTCAACCATGTTGTGCATGGCCTCCTGCCGCGTCCCTTCTGGTCCTGACACCGAGCTCCCGCCTCTTGGTACTTCTGACTGAAGCCCCATCCTCTCAGGCACAGTTGACAACACTCTCCACGACGCAGCCTTGCCGGTGGCACCCCTCTCTCAGCCACCTGTTGATCTCTGGGTGCTTCCGCCTACCCTGCACCAAAGTTTCCTAGAGCCTCTCACTGTGCCCCCGTGAGGGCAGAGACCAAGCCCAGGCTCACTGTGGCCTCACCATGGCTTGGGGCAACAAGTGGTTGAACAAACAAATTAAAGGACACTGTTGTTGACTCAGCCAGCTTTACCTCTGTGGCTCAGTAGCAAAGCAAACCTAGCATTTGGGTTTCAAAATTTCCTTTTTCAAATCAGGAAATGTTTCAAATGTACAGAGAACATTTTAACACCTATGCCTCCACCTTGCTGATTTGACTCACTGGCAAACTCCTATAAGTCAGAGCCTGGAAGAGAAACCTAGAATCAAAGCAACTTAAGTCTAATAGATTTTCCCACAGAAACAAAATTGTAACACCTCTGACTGTGGGCCTGGTGCTTTTTTTTTAATTTTTAAATGAGAATAAACACTGCATTTAACCAAAGATGCCGTATAAATTTTTCTAGAGAGCATATAAATTAGTCATGTAGTCCGCACGGGCCAGCCACGCTGTCTCTAGTTCATGTACAGCGGTGCTGTGTGGCGGGGTCCTTAGCACACTCTGTGCCTGGAATGGGGGCCACAAATCAAAGGGAAAAGAGCATCTTCATCAGATGCATGGCATTTAGGAGGCTTTCTGGGACAGGTTCGTTGTCTTTACTGAAAAAAATAGCTAGTTAGTTTTGCCATGCTATCATGATCTTCTGTGTTTCATGCTTGCTCACTATTTCTCTTAAGAATTAACTTTTACTGCCATTTTTTCACTCTTATAAAAGTAATACAGACAGATTATAGAAAATTTGGATACCTCGGATAAGCCAAAAGGATTTTTTTAAAAATTTGAGTCTCGCCTACAGGCAGATACTGTTCATTTTCTAGAGTGTATCCTTCCAGTCTTTTTTTTCCTCTGTGTGTGCAGGTAGACAGCTGTGCGCACAGGTGTTCATTCACACCTACACAGTTCTTTCAACAACATTGGACTGCTACAGGCATACTGTTTAGGGATCTTTTTTTTCTTTTTGCTCTGTCTTTACACATTCTTCTACAAAATCTTGTGAAACTTGGAGAGACTTGGGCAGACGTTCTGGAGAAGGCTTTTGGAAAGAGTTGGGGCTTCTTGGGAGTTTTAGGAAATGGTTCTGGGGTCATTTGCTTTCCTGCCCTCCCTGTACAAGTATAGGAATTGGAAATCAAGTTCTATTCAGGGCTCTAGTCTGTTTCTTCTGATTACTGCTTCAGCATATCTGTCGGGCCGTGCTGCCCTCCAGTGCAGTAGAATGAGGGGCCTGTGGTGGGCAGGTGGCAAAGGCTGCGTGGATTATCTAAACAGCCGTGGCCACCTGCTGCCAATATTCAGAAGACTGAGAGGCACAAGTTTCTTTCCAGTCATCAAAAGGTAGAAAGATCTAATAAACTTTCTCCCATCAGATGGACAGTGGGGATAGGATGGAGGAACAAGTTTTTGGAATACCCAGTGCATTTGTGAGCCATTCAAACCAAATAGGTAAAGGAAGCAACATTCTCAGCACACACCCTCCCTTCAAGGTACAGGCATAATTAAATCGTTCTTCTCTGCTTGCCTTAAGAGTTTTCTTGGTAGGTCTTAGCTCTTTAGGGACCATACTGTTTGATTAAAAAGGACCACATCATTAGTCTTGTAGACTATTATTGTAGAAGGATGTTTCTAAGCCTTGGCTTCCTTCTCTGTGTGATGGGTAAAATAGTAACAATGCATTTCAATAAGATTGCTATGAACATTCAATAAGATGATTGTATAAAGTGCTGCCTGCAGAGACTAAGTGCTTTTCTAACGTTAAACAGGAGAAGAAGGGACTATTTGTGTTTTGAGTTTGACCACCTAATGATGACACATATTGGGAGATGATAAAAATTCTTTACCTTTGCCTAGTATGGCATTCAGTAAATATTGAATGAATGAATGAATGAATGAATGAGGCTGTGGACGATAATATTTCTTCTGGACATGAGTTAAAGTGCCTTGTTCACCAAAAATCAATAATGTGGTCTTTTCACACAAATGTGTTCATAAAGGTCCATTCTGCATGTCTGGAAGGGCAACTTCTTTTCTGAACAGTTTCGTTCCTCTAGTCAAGCAGGCACAGGATATTTGTGTTTGGGAGGAGGGATAGATAGATAGAGCTCTTCATCGCCCTATTTATTCATCAGTAGAAATTGTTGCATCGTCTCTTAATAACTACTCAGTAAGGTCCCCACCGTTTGGGGGTTTGTGTTAGTGCCAAATGTTTGAATTCAGCACAACATAGTGGTAGCAGCAAGGCCGCAAACCTCCCGCCACGTTCCGGTGGTTTGACGTCTTGGCCTGTGGGAGTGCGGTTGCATCTTGCTCTAGAGCTCAGTGTGCTCCTCCTGAGGAGAAGCACACAGGGCAGAGCTCCCGAGTCCGGGCACCAGCATGTCTCGGAGTAAGCCCTGCCCTCCTCTGATGCAGCCTGACACTTTGTAGATGTTTGAACATCCCCCAGATAAACACATTAATGCCTTAACACGGACCCTGTCACCTTGAGCATACACAGTGCGACCGCACTGAAATGGTGTCCCCATTTTATGTGCTGTGTGTTGTACTTCCTCACTGCCCATGTACAGAACATTTCAGGGGTCGGTTTTTCACCTGTAAAATGAAGAACTTGGAAGAGAAAGCTCAGAGGTCCTTTGTAGCTCAGTCCAGAGAAGTGGAAAGAGCTCTGGGCCTGGGGTCATGCCTGGGAACTGACTCCCTGGAGAATGGGAATAATAATTATGGTCATTCTGAGGTCAGAGGCAAATGATTTGTAAGTGGGGTTGTGTGGGCTGTGGGAAGGGTTCTGGGATTTCTTGTCATGCCAGTGTGTGGTAGTGAACCTAACACAACACTGTCACAGTGCCAGGTGACCCCCAACTGGGACTGAGCTAGGGCCAAATAAGAAGCCAGCGTTTAAATGACTTTCTCTTCCTTTTTGTGACTAGGAAATTCCGGTTTGCACACTGGTTTGGCCCAGCATTGCCGGAGAAATCTCCTGGGATGTATCATTTGTTACTTTGAACTTCTTGGTGCCAGGACTGCTCATTGTGATCAGTTACTCCAAAATTTTACAGGTACGTTTGCTTCCAGACCGCAGCTGAAGTTCATTCTGGCTCGGGGCATTTCAGGTGCAATCTTAGCGTGTCTGGGTCAGAAGTTACCTTAGCATCCACGCCAGTCCTGGTTCACTGGCCAGATCTACCCCCTGCAAAAAAACGATATAACTTTATGATTGTTCTTATTTTTCATTAATCACTAAACACAAGCTTATAACAAAAAATTAAAGAACTATAGAAATGCGTAACACAGAAACTAAAGAGCAACTCTACCCCCATTGTTAACAATTCATTGTATGTTTCCTCAGGTTATTTTTCTAATAAATTTACATATGCACATACTTTTATGTTACATATGTATGATAAACCATATAAAATGATCAAAAACCAACTATTTAGCCCTGGCTGGCGTAGCTCAGTGGATTGAGCGCAGGCTGCGAACCAAAGCATCGCAGGTTCGATTCCCAGTCAGGGCACATGCCTGGGTTGCAGGCCAGGTCCCCAGTGGGAACCACATGAGAGGCAACCACACATTAATGTTTCTCTCTCTCTCCTTCTCCCTCCCTTCCCCTCTCTAAAAATAAATAAATAAAATCTTTAAAAAAAAAACAACTATTTGCCATTGTTCAACACAAGTTTTTTCAGATCTGAGATAATACTGTTTCCTAATTTCCTTTTTTCACTTGACACTGTATCATAAGATCTTCCCATACCAGTTCTTTTATCGCCACCTCATTATTTTTAATGGCTTGATGGTCTCTGTCATACAACTGTGACATAATTGATGTTGTGGGCTTTTGAATTGTGTCCACAGTTTCCCTAGCACACACAGCAATGTAGTGATAGAGAATACACACTTTTAAAACTTTTTATTGCTGTGTAATACACATACAGAAAAGCACACCCAGCATCCATGCACAGCTTGCAAACTGACCATACTCCCAAAGCAGTTCCCAGAAACAGAATGAGAAACAGAACCGCACCTGAAGCTCCCACCAGTCACCTTCCAGCTGCTGCTCTCCCGCTGGGCCCCGCCCCTGGAAATGAGCCTTTCAAAAGCAGGATGAAACAGGACATGGTCTCCACCTTTGGTGCAAGCATGTACAGGGACATAAAAAAGACCCGCCTATTTCCCACCTCGGAAGGCAGTCTGTTTACGTGTATGTGCTGGCTCAGGCAAATAGTGTGTGTGTGTGTGTGTGTGTGTGTGTGTGTGTGTGTTCGTGCTCGTTTGAGAACGGGTAATGCAGAACCTTTGAGTCCTCTCAGAGGTTTACAGTTGTTGAATCTTGGTTTTATAGCACACTATGGGTCATCTGACAAACAAGGACATTGCAGTGGGGACTTGTAAGTTCTACTTGCTGTCTGGCCACTTTTATGGCCCTTTCTTTGTAGCTGAGGATCTGTCACTTTCTTAGAGGCACAAAACCCAAAGCCAGGCCAACCTCCACCTAAGTCACTAATCCCTGGGTCCTGTGGGAGATGGCTTCCCCATGCCATCATTCCCTAGACTCTCCCCCACCAGTTGACATCTGACCCTCCTTTAAGTGACCCCTCTCCCCAATCTTGGGCTTTTCAAGGGTCTGAGGCCAGTTCAGGCCTAGAGTTAAGGTCTGTAAAGAGCCTGCAATAGGGCCTGGCATGTGTAAGTGCTATGTAAGCATTAGCTGTTAATCGTTATGTTAAATGAACAGAAGTGAGGGGGAAAGGAAGAGAAATGTAGAAATGTCGAAATAATTAAAAATTATTTTTAAAATTATTTAACAAGTATTTGTGTAATGTTTACAG
>CM052542.1:131414606-131476523 GCA_028533065.1 Trachops cirrhosus
GTGATAGGAAGAACCAAAGGCTGGCCATGGGTTTATATGCAAAGTATCTGGAAAGCGATGAAGTGGACAAGAGGACACCTCCTTAAGTCTCGATGTGATCTGGCCCCTGCCTGCTCCTCCCATCTCATCTTCTCCCCTCTCTCGGGTCCATGTGGGCTTCGGGGCCGTTCCTCACGTAGGCCAACACGCTGCGGCCTCAGGGCTTTTGCACATGGCTTTTCATCTCCTGGATCCCTTCCCCAAATTCCTGCATGGGCCATTCCTTCCTTTATTTGGGTCTCCATTCAAAAGGCTGTTCCCAGAGAGAATCCCTTTCATTCTCTAGTTCTCCTTATCTACTTCTTTTCAAAGCACTTATGACCCCTGTCATATTCCACTTATGTGTATTTATCTGTATATCATCTGTCTTTCCCATTAGAGAGCAAGCTCCAGGAAGGCAGAGACTTTATTTACTGTTATATCCCCATGCCCGGAACAGGGGCCTGGCTTATCTATTATAAGTGCCCAATAAACACTCATTGAATGAGTAACACACCGAAAGGGTCAGCAGTACCTTCTCCTGTTGGGCAGTGAGAAAATCACTGGATGAAGGGTCCCAAGACCGAGGTTCTAGTCCAAGCTTTATTATGCATGACCTTAGGCAAATCACTTAACTAATATAAGCCTCTGTTTTCTCTGGAGCTAATGGGCCCCAGTGGATTGTTTAACACAACAAAGTGAGAGTACACATATGATAATGTTTGAAAATCACAACGTTAATGTAAATATAACACTTAAAAAATTACTTCCCGCTCACTAGCAAAACTGTTGCCCATCTCCCAGCAGAACTATAACATTTGCCCTCACTTTGCACCGGTGGCTTAGCCAGGCCAGTAACTTGGAAGTGAGTAAGTTGCTGCCAGGTGGGTGGAGGGTCTGGGCAGGCCCTCGAGGTGTGCATCTCTCTCCCTGAAGATATTCACACTCAGAGACACTGAATCAACTTTTCTGCTGAGTTTTTCTGTCAAGAGCATAAGCATGCCAGTGTTAACTAGCCGTGTTCATAGAGATACAATAGCAAATCATTTATAGCCTTGGGACACAAAGCCACACCCCCTACCCCTTTCCCACCAGTCCTGCCTTTCACCTGTTGCCACCACCTCTAACCCAGGTTCCACCTCGAGGCCGGAGAAGTGCGGCTTACAAGTCACCCTGATCTTTTATTCCTTTACAGCAGAGTCCCCCTAAAGCCCTCTTTAGAGCTCCAGGGGATGTTAGATATTAGAAAGGGTTTTGAGATCAAATGAGTTTGGGAAATGCTAGGTTGATCAAAGTTAAGTCGATTTCTTTGCTGCAGGACATCTCAGAGCCTTTATTTTGTTAACGTGCTTTGGGAATCTCCCTCAAAAGGGAGAAGAGTAGGCGGCAATGCTAAATCTGACAACAGGACTCCCTATTTCCCACAGAGCACCTCTCTGGGCTGGTGCTCCATGAATCTCCTTTGGGAAACTGCTTTAAAGTCTCCAACTAATTACTGGCTCAGCCCTGGTCAGAGGTTGAGAGCAGATGTCACCTGGGCTCTCCCCTTCCAGGACGGCTTCAAGTGCTCAGGGGAGTGGCCTTATCCACCCCTCTGCCTTCCCTGCTCTCTCTTCCCTCATGACTCAGCCGTGCTACACAGCTTTAGTGGCTTTTTCCAATCAACAGTTTCCCAGGGCAATAGTCTCCTAGTCACTCCCAAGTACCTAGATCAGGCTGCAAAGCTAGCTGTTGGGGCTTAGTTTACGTTGTCACCCAGAAACCATTGCCATGGTGAGATGAGATGCTTCCACCCTTTGTGATAGTTTGTATGATTCTTGTTCCTCCTCCCCATGCCCCACTACACACTAGAACGGAAGTACAGGGTGCACAGGGGAAGGATCTAGCACCTATAAGAATTCTTAGCACATAGTAGGCACTCAGTAGATATTTACTGAATGGAGTGAGTTATGGCTTAAAGTTGGAAAACGCTTTTCTATCTCAGAGTTTAACTAAGAAACAAATTCTGTTTCAGCGAAATGTGAGGGTCTAGGCTGTGAACAGGTAGCCCTTTCTCCATGCCTGACCCTCATTTCCCAGCTTTGGGGCCCATTTGCTGATGATGGAAAGGGAGGTGGGCCCTCTGGAAAGACAGAAACTATTGTCTGATGATTCTAATAGGAGGTTGCTGATTGACCCAGCAGCCTTCAAGGAGACCCAACACCCAGGGACCTGAGCTGTGTCAGAGGGGAGCGACCACTGCCTGCACCCACCTGCCGGCATCCATGGTCCGGTCACATGGAGTGACAAAGGGTGTGAGGTGGAGAGAAGATTCCCCCACGGCCTTCAGAGGAAGGCAGCGAGTCTCAGTTTAAAAGCTGGCCATCCTCAAAGGTCTGGGGGAAATTTCAAGTCTCATCCTAGACTAGTAGTTCTCATACTTCAGTGAGCAAGAAATCACCTGGGGAGTTTATGAAAAGTGTGACTTTCTGGGCCCCGCTCAGGTCCACAGCATCAGACTGTCTGAAGCTGGGCCTCAGTGTTACTGACGAGATGAGGAGACAGTTCTTCTCTTCCTGAAGGAAAGATTTCAGTCAAGAGACAAAGTGCAGCAAAGCAAGAATGTATTGGCCACAGCAAAAGCGCACTCGGGACAGTGAAACAAGGAAGGGCTTAGCATAGAAGAAGCAACAGGAGAGCCCAGGCTGGGCTGCTTGGCTCACTGGTAAGTCAGAGAAAGGTGGCCTTGGAGACAGGTTCAGGGGGTTAGCCCAGGATGAGCTGTTGCTGCCCACTGATCTGCTGCCTGCAAGTCTTGTGGGGCCCTTAGAGTTTAGGAGACACACGTGTGGGAGAAGAAGAAGGGGAAGGGAAAGGCATGGGCATGCTCCCAGGAGGAAGAGTGTATGCTGGGTCCTCTGTCCTGAGGGTTTTTATTTCTCTCTTGCACGTGGGAGAGATCTCAATAGACTATTCATCAGCTGCTTTCCAGTTGTGCTCTCTCAGGGTTATGGTCTTTGCTGATTGGTCAGCACCAGGGCAGGGGGTTGTTAGTCGATGCAGCTGGTCCTCAGGTAGCCAGAGCATCATTTGTCTGGTTTTGCTATTTTTCTGGGCCTGGAGCTGAAATACAACTGAGGCCAAGATGTTATCTTTAAGGAGGAAAAGTCAGGGGGTCCAAACCACATGACCGGTGCTAAGCTAGGGGAGCAAAGATTACCCTGGGGGCGAGGTCCTGGTTTTCCCAGCTTTTCCCATTGCTAGGCACTTGGGGCTTTCTGATCTGGTGACCTTCCATACCTGGCCCATTGTCCTTGCTCTGCTCATGTCCCCACTCAGACCTCATTCTTACAACACAAGCAGATGTATTTTATCAAATGCTCAGTGACTGATGCAGATGGCCATGGACCCCAATCTTGGAGTGCTGTTCTCTGTCCCTGCAGCAGTGTACCTGGTGAAGAACTCAGGGGCCTTCCCCTGAGGTACAAATCCCCCACTTAGCTGTGAGGCTGTGCACAAGTCACTTCACCTCTCAGAGCCTCAGTCTATTGCCCCCAAATGGGATAATGGTAGAACCTACTCTATGGGCATTTTAAGGATTAAAGGTAATCCTCAGACTTCTGACCAAGATGGAGGTATAGGTAGATACACTGTGCCTCCTTGCACAACAAAAGGACAGCAATACATTTAAAATAAAAAAAATAACCAAAACTGCCAGAAAATCGAACTATGTGGAAATCAGACAACCAAGGAGTTAAAGAACAAACATTCATCCAGCCTGGTAGGAGGGGCAAAAATGGGCAGCCGGGCGGAGAGGACTTACAACAAGGCAGTGCCTGGAGGACCAGGGCAGGCCAGGCAGTGGCTGGCGGAATGGGTAGTCCCACATTTATGTGCGGATAAACCAGGAGGAAAAATTGGGGAGTGAGACAGACTCTGCAACCCAGGGTTCCAGTGTGGGGAATAAAGACTCAAAACCTCTGACTGAAAAAACGTATAGGGTTGAAGTGGCAGGAGAAACTCCCAGCCTCACAGGAGAGTTCGTTGGAGAGACCCACAGGGTCCTAGAACTTACACAAAACCACCCACCTGGGAATCAGCACCAGCAGGGCCCAGTTTGCTTGGGGATAGTGGGGGAAGTGACTGAAAGCTGGATGAGGGCTGAGCAAGTGACATTGTTCCCTCTTGGACCCCTCCCCCACATATAGCGTCACAACTCAGCAACCTGGGTTGACCTGCCCTGGCAAATACCTAAGGCTCCGCCCCTTATATGTAACAGGTACGCCTAGACACACACCAAAAAATGGCCAAAATGAAAGAACAGATCAAAGCTCTAAAAAAATACAACTAAGCGATGAAGAGATAGCAAACCTGTCAGATGCACAGTTCAAAACAGTGGAAATCAGGATGCTCACAGCAATGGTTGAATACAGGCCCAAAATAGAGGAAAAAGTGAAGGTTATAAAAAGTGAAATAAAGGAAAATGTACAGAGAACCAACAGTGACAGGAAGGAAACCGGGACTCAAATCAATGGTTTGGAGGAGAAGGAAGAAATAAACATTCAAACAGAACAGAATGAAGAAATAAGAATTTTAAAAAATGAGGAGAGTCTTAGGAACCTCCAGGACAACCTTAAATGTTTCAACATCTGAATCATAGGGGTGCCAGAAGGAGAAGAGAAAGAGCAACAAATTGAATACTCATTTGAAAAAATAATGAAGGAGAATTTCTCTAATCCAGTAAAGGGAATAGACTTCCAGGAAGTCCAGGAAATTCAGAGAGTCCCAAAGAACTTGGACCCAAGGAAGCACACACTAAGGCACATCATAATTACATTACCCAAGATAAAAGATAAGGAGAGAATCTTAAAAGCAGTAAGATGAAAGGAGATAATTACCTACAAAGGAACTCCATCAGACCATCAGCTGATTTCTCAAAAGAAACCTTACAGGCAAGAAGGGGCTGGGAAGAAGTGTTTGAAGTCATGAAAGGCAAGGACTTACATCCAAGATTACTCTATCCAGCAAAGCTACTATTATTTAGAATGGAAGGGAAGATAAAGTGCTTCTCAGATAAGGTCAAGTTAAAGGAGTTCATTATCACCAAGCCCTTATTTTATGAAATGTTAAAGGGACTTGTCTAAGGAAAAGAAGAAGATCAAAAATACAAACAGTAAAATGACAACAAACTCACAACTATCAACAGAACATAAAAAAACAAAAACAAACTAAGCAAACAACTAGAACAGGAACAGATTCACAGAAACAGAGAGCACATGGAGGGTTATAAGTGAGGAGGAGAAGGGGGGAGAATGGGGGAAAGGTACTGGGAATAAGAAGCATAAATGGTAGGTACAAAATAGACAGGGAGAGGTTAAGAATAGTATGGGAAATGGAGAAGCCAAAAAACTTATATGTATGACCAATGGTCATACATATAATATATGTGGGAAGAGTGCATGAACTAAGGTAGGGGAATGATGGTGGGAGGTGGGGTACAGGGCAGAGGGGAATAAAGGGGAGGAAAAAATGGGACAACTGTAATAGCATACTCAATAAAATATATTTTTAAAAAGGAAGAAGATAAAGTTAATCCTCAGAAATTAATTGAGCATTTAGTTTAATCTAAAAGCACATCAAGCATTCTGCACCATGCCAGGGACCTTTAAAGCCCTGGATAATAGTTGACAAGTCATCTAATGTGGGCAGGAGAGGTGGGGAGGAGCCCCATTTCATTATCATGGGCCCATTTTCCTTCTCACTCCCTGAAAGTTGTGGGAACCGTGGACAGAAGGGAGAGGTAGCACAGTCAGTGCTAACATAAAAGACTCAACCACTTATCCAATTGGCTCATGGGTCAGCCCATTTTGTCTGTCTGTTTGCTCATAGTCATTGTCAGGCATGGAAGCCACAGGGCTCCCCAGCATCCAGGGAGATGGGGGTTCAGAGGTGAGAATGATGCCTCAACATCTATCACATAGTGTAAGTGGTGGGTGCCATGTGACTACCTGAAACCCAGCACTGCAGAGGCCCAGCAGGAGATGAACCAGAAAGCCTTTTCGGAGATCCTGGCATTAGGGCTGGGAGTTACAGGTTGGGCAGAGGCTTTCCATTGGTAGAGATAGTAGAGGGTGGGAAGGAGCTAGTTTAAGATTAAGAGTATGGGCTGGAGTCAGACTACCAAGGTTTGAAGCCCAGCTCTGCAATGGCTGGGTGCTGGCGGGCAAGTTGTTTAATCTCTTCAAGTCTCAGTTTCTTCATCTGTAAAATGTGGATCCTCAAAGTACATATGTCACAGAATTGTTGGGAGAATTTAAAGAGATAGACCGAATGATATATACTGGGCCTGGCACTTAAGTGTTCCATTAATATGAACTTTCATCAACATCATTCATTCAAGAAGGAAGGGACGCCATCCCTCTTGGCAGGACAATGTGGGCAGCACAAGTGATGAGGCTGCTTTTGGAATCATTCCTTATGTGCCCACCGGGCTGCACTTAGGACTAGAGTGACACCCCTCCTCAGAGGATGTGGCATTTCCCCTGCAGCCTACCCACCTACCAACCTGCCCAGCTGTTACTCTCCCAGGTCTATTGGCCAAGGTAGTCTCAGTTTCACCAGTGTTCACCTGAACACACATTCTAACTGGTCCTATACAGCGTCTTCCAGACTTGGATGTGCCAATGTTATCTCGGGCACGTGATTCTGAGATGGTGGGTCAAGTCTCCTGGGCACCCCGATGCTGCAGAACAGGCAATGACGGGAGGGCTGAAGAGGATGGCAGCCCCTTTGGAGACTTTGGTGACATGGTTCATCTTTAGCTCAACTAAGTTGGCTTTGACCATGTGTCATCAGTGGAGTAACCTTCAACACGTGACTCAGATTGCCTGAGATTTAATATCCTTGTCTCTGAAGTGAGTTTAATAATAGCACCAATCTAAAGAGTAGCTGTAAAGATGAAATGTGACAATTTACAAAAACAAATGCATAGCACAGTGCCTGGCCCTCCCTAAGGCTCCGTGATCCTCATTCCTACTGTTCTTGGTGTTGGGGGGAGAGGGGAAGAAAGCATTCTGTTCACTCAGCATCTGTTGCCCTGCTCTCTCCATCACCAAGGGGTGGACCTAAACTATTGCACAGAAGCAAGAAAACAAATGCATTTAATCATAAAACAATTAAACAGCTATCCTTTAATTAGCTAGTTAGAAGTAGTCCAGTGGGACTATTTTAAGCCATTGTGATCTTGGAGTTAAATTTGACCAAACTGTGAATTCTGCTAATTGCTTTAGAATTACTTCCCCTCTTGAGATTCGAGAATCTTAGGGGAATGGGCCTAGGAAGGCCAGCTAATGAGATCTGTGGCAATTAAAGTCTCCAGACAGGTAAGCACCCACTGTGTGGCTAAAGCAGAAGGACTCAGGGTCAGACTAAGCAATGAGAGCAAGGACCATGAATGTGGCCAAGGCAGTCCGAATTTGATCTCTTCCCTGGGGACAGAGGTCATAGATTGGAACAAAGCATGTCAAGCTAACACACACAGTGCCCCATCACATCCTGGGCTAGCTGTGCAGCAGTTCATCCCCTCTTCACCATCCCAAACGCCTTCCCCTCCCATCCCTCAAAACTCTGGGCACTGCTGAAGCTGTGCTTATGGGACAATTAGAAGTAGGCATAAAGGCTGGATGCTGTGTGAATCCCCAGGGCAGCTCCTCTGAGCACTGGATGCTTTCCAGCCATCAGGGAGGTAGTGCCCAGCCAGCTGGGCCACCACTCTGCACCTGGGAATCACACTTAAGTGACAGCCCAACCTTCCAGCCCCACCTTCTCTTCTCCAGACTTAGCTTCTGGGGGCACGGTTTGCTCTCTGAAGTGAACACTTCCAAAGCTCCTATTTTCAAAGTAGTTTGGCTAAGCTCTCTCTTGGGGGGCCTATTTCCTCACCTGTAAAGGTCCCACCCCAAACCCATTTTTATTTTTGTTTTTTAACGATTTTATTTATTTATTTTTAGAGAGAGAGGGGAAGGGAGGAAGAAAGAGAGGGAGAGAGACATCAATGTTTGAGAGACACATTGATCGGCTGCCTCCCTCATGCCCCCTACTGGAGACCTGGCCTGCAACCCAGGCATGTGCCCTGACTGGGAATCGAACCCGCAGCCTTTCAGTTTGCAGGTCGGCACTCAATCCACTGAGCCATAACAGACAGGGCGGTATCATATTGTTTAAGTTTGTATCTTCAACACAGTTTGTCTTTATGCAATCAACATTTAACTTTAAAAAAAGAGAAGAGACAACAGGGAAGATGTATGTCTCAGTCTCTTTGGACTGCATAGCAAAATACCACAGACTGCATGACTTATAAACAATAGAAATGCATTCTCATAGCGGTGGAGGCTGGAATCCAAGGTCAGGGCGCCAGTGCAGTGGGGTTCTGGTGAGAGCCCTCCGACAGGCTGCAGACTGCTGATCTCTCACTGAGTCTTCACATGGCAGAAGTGCTCACGGAGCTCTTTCAGACCTCTTTTTAATTAAAAAATGTGTTTTAATTACAATTGATATCCAATATTATATTAGTTCTTCAGATGTACAGCATAGTCGTTAGGCATTTACATAACTTTCGAAGTGCTCCCCCTGATGAATCTAGAACCCACCTGGCACCGTTCATAGTTATTACACTATTATTGGCTGCTTCCCCATGGCTATTCGTAACTGCCGAGTTGTACTTTGTAATCCCTTCACCTCTTTCTTAGGGACACTAATCCCACTCAGGAGGGCTTCCTCCCTACACCTCATCACCTCCCAAAGGCCCCACCTCTTCATACCATCACCGTGGGGTTTGGGTTTTAACATATGAATTTGGGGGGAGGACACATTCAGACCAAAGCAATGTGCTTCTGTTCTCCTATCCCTCTTCTACGCTGTCCACCCACTTTCCCTCTTCAACAACTGTATTTATAAGGTGGACGATTTTTGGCCTTATTTCTCAGGGGGCCGTCAGCGCCCCATTTCTTCAGTGCACCCAAGGGGTGGACAGACCCCTAAGAAGGGGGCTGTCTGTGCACAAAGTGGCCCCAGTGCAGGAGGGGCAGCAGATTCCAGCTCAGGAGACCCAGACTCCCTGACCCCTGCGGTAAATGGAGGCCCCGGCTGTTTTGTGTTCCCGCAGATCACCAAGGCGTCGAGGAGAAGGCTGACGGTGAGCCTGGCTTACTCGGAGAGCCACCAGATCCGCGTGTCCCAGCAGGACTTTCGGCTCTTCCGCACCCTCTTCCTGCTCATGATCTCCTTCTTCATCATGTGGAGCCCCATCATCATCACCATCCTCCTCATCCTGATCCAGAACTTCAAGCAAGACCTGGTCATCTGGCCATCCCTCTTCTTCTGGGTGGTGGCCTTCACGTTCGCCAACTCAGCCCTGAACCCCATTCTCTACAATATGTCACTGTTTAGGAACGAGTGGAGGAAAATATTTCGCCGCTACTTCTTCCCAGAGAAGGGAGCCATGTTTACAGACACCTCTCTCAGAAGAAATGACCTGTCCATTATTTACAGCTAATTAGTTTTCCTCTAGAGGCAGAGCTGGTCACCCCCTGGCAAGCCACGGTGTGTTTTCAAAGGGAGTTGATTTCCGGGACCAGCACACCAGCACACCCTGCTTTCAGAAAATGTAACCTATGCAAACACATCTGCGGCACCAGTAAATTAAGGGGTGATCATTCATTATGAGAATTTTATCCTTTATCAAAGGATTTGTTATGGGTTCCTTTAAGTATGAACTTTTTCTGTGTGTTTGTAATATGATTGAATTTAATAAATTTTATTTATAACTGTTCAGCCATTACATCTCCTACCTACATATAAAGCCATGCCTTGCTGGTTTCTGCAGTGAGTCTTGGAACTGGCCCAGGACTCAGATTCCTCCAGGGTCCACTGGAGGTCCTACCCTGGCCTTGCAAGGCATCCAGATCACTCATTACTGTCAACAACACTTGAGGAATTTCCCAGAACAATTAAAGGTGACTTTTTTTTTATTTATAAGAAATGTCATGGACCCTTTTAGGAGAAGCAGTGTCATGAGATCAGAGAATGTAGGAGGACCCCAATATTTGGGAGGCTGTGAGAAATGACCTTGGCGTGTACTTTAGGAGGGTGGGGCAAACACAGTTTATTGATAGATGGGCTGTAGAATGGGAGGAAAACAGAGGATTCAAGGGCGAGTCTAGATTTGTAGCCTGACACTGGCTGGACGGTGCAGCAGGCAACAAAAATGGGGGACGACTGGGGGTGGGAGAGCCAAGAGTTTTATTTGAGGCTTGTGTAAGCTTGAACTTTCAGTGAGGTCCAGATGGCGAGTAGGGAATTGGATGCAGGAATGTGGAGCGTGGGCCTGAAGATACAATGCTGAGGCTCATCAGATGCTGTTTATGAAATATCCCTGGGAGAGAAGAGAGTGAAGAAACCAGAGCCAAACAGAACCAAGGGACACAACATCACGTGGAAGTTGGGCCAATGGCTGGAAAGCACAGTAGCTCGGGGCCCGGCACATAGTAGGTGCTCAGCATGTGTTTGTTGTTGAGTAAATCAGCACCAGTAGTTGCCATTGCTTGTGGAGTTTCTTGAATAGCTTCTTGTGAAGTAAGATTTATGCTGTTCACAATGTAGAGAACAAGAGGACAGGGATTCTTTGTTCATCTTTAGTTAATAGATTTGACAAATTAAAACTCTTTTGAAGTGATGTGTGGCTATCTTAGGATCTCTGGGGTTGTCCTGCTGAAGCGGCAGGGCCTGGCTCTGACAGTCGGCTGCTCTCTGTGATGACAGGCAGGGCTTGGCCATTCATGGTCCCCTGTCTCCCCCTTCCTCGCTGGGAGAGCAAGCACGTTGGCGTGGGGGCCCATGCGCCTCCCATGTTCCCTCGATATGCCAGTGCCCTGGTAGAGATCTTCGCACGCACGGGACAGAGGTGTCCTTCCCCACCTCCCAACCCATTTCACAGCTGTGGGCTGGGCACCGCTAGTCTTTGCACAGCTCCTAAGTGCTGTAACTGAACCCTCATTCCATCCCACGGGGGCAGATCTTCTTTCCCCATATTTCGCAAGAGAAGAGTGAGGCTCAGAGAAGCCATGAAACCAGCCCAAATCACACAGCTACTATACATCTGAACTGGATTTTGACTCAAAGGCTCTGGTACCAAAGCCTGATTCCTTTTCAAGTTGAGAAGTTGAGGCTCCTGGGAAACGGAGGCAAATGGCTTTGCATGCAATTAGACACTAATGCTCACAAGTTCTGCTTGTGGTGTGGGGCACTGGTGCTCACCTCCACCCACCATGCCCTTTCCTGCACTCTCCAGGTCAAGGTAGGGGGCAGGGACACTGTGGTCTCCCCCCAGACCTGGCTTCCAAGGGCCCCACCTTCCAATTCCCTCAGGGAAACCGAAGGCCTGCTCTCCTTCAACATTTTGGCCACATCTGAAGTAAGGAGTGAATAAGGTGCTGGAGAGAGTGAAGGGCTGGGGCGGGGGGGGGGGGGGGGAGGCTGTTTACCAGAGCAGACCCAGACCCATGCCTCTCAGTCGCAGGGCAGCGAGCCAGCGGCCATCCTGCCCCCTTCACTGGCCTGGCCCAGCCTACACTCACTCACCTCGTGGTTGAGCCGTGGTGCCTCATCCAGGCTGGCAGTTAAGCCTTCCCGGGTTAATGGGAACACCCTTTTTCAGGAAGTTGGGAGACTCCAGAGTCGTTAATGGAGATTAGGCCAAAGGTCATAAAGAACCAGGGAGGGAAGAACACCTCCTGGGATATAAAAGTGCATCTTACCCACTGGTCTGCAGGACTTCTCCCTCTCCCTCCCCCTCTCTCTCTCTCTCTCTCTCTCTCTCTCACACACACACACACACACACACACACACACACACACAAATGAAAACCCAAATCATAGGAAACAGGAGACTATATTTTAATGAACCCAAGTCTGGAATCCTAAGCCTCAAGTGATTCCTTAGAAAACACCAGTAAAAACATACATCCAGCTGAGTGCAGACTGACTCACTTATTCCCACATATATTTTCGGGTGTACTGAAGGTTTTATGTTTCCTGAGGGAAAGGGGAGGAGAGATGGCCAAACTAAATAAGATAAATAGAGTTGAAGGCTGAGTGAGAACGGTAAGTTTCCAAATGGAACTTGACATCCTCCATGTTGCTACAAAAGGTTTGCTTCTGATTTGCCATCACAGTAACCTGAAACAGAAAACAAAGGCATCAGGGACAGAAAGATGGGCCCAGTGTTCGATGGACATTATGAATGCCATGGTGGCCTCAGGGCTCAGCTTATTCAAGCTCTTCTTGTGCGGTTACACAGCAGGATGGGGCTGTAATTCGTAAACATCCTCAAGGCTGTTTCCGAGACCCTCTGACTTTCTCTGGGGGAGGGGAATCTGCTGTACGAAATAGTGTTCTTTTATTTGTCTTAAATTTCCATCACTGCATTTCAAAGGGTTGGGGGTGCGTCTGCCTAGTTCAGAAAGTGGGCCTGACCTCAGCCGCTCCCTAAGTTGTTTAATAGAACGTTCACCACACGGTGCCACAGGGGACTTCAGCATCACACGCAAACACAACAGCAACAACAACCTCGGTTTGCATCCAACTCAGTTACTTACTACGGATCTGGGGCAACTTTTGTAAGCTTCTTAGCCTCTGTTTTCTCATCGGGTAGATGAGAATGTGGATAGTAAGAGTATCCATTTCATAAGGGGTCTCCGAGGATTAAACGAGATGTAGGCAAAGGGTCTGGCTTGGAGTCTGACTGTGGTGAAACCCTCTCCTCGCCCTTCCTTTAGGCCACTTCAGGGTGAAACAGCAACGCCGTACTGATTTATGTTTTCGACTCCTATCTGCTTGGTGTAGCTTTGCTCAGCTAGTTAGAGGACCAACAGAAAAGTTCAGTGTTGTTCCCTTTGCCTACATTTTAGCGTTGCCATGTTCGGATTTCAAAACCCAGTTTCCTGGGGGAGTGAGTGTCAATTCAAGTAGACAGCACACTTTTTCTCCAGAATGTTCCTGATTTTTAAATCAAGATCAGATGGGGGTAGTATCTGTATAAAGACTCAATGATCATTCCAGGGACTCTCAAAATGTGGGAGGCAAATAAGCCAGTCAGTTTGGTTTGATGTCTGCAGAAGAAGGAGCATTTGCTGAAATCATTGCTCTTATGGACATGACTTTGTTAAAAATCATATCTCTAAGTTTTTACTCTTCACTGGGGCTGCTGAACCCCAAACAATGTTAATTCAATCAAAACGGTTTTGGGGGGCAGTGTAGCCAGGGGTAAAATCATGTGACTACAGACCAGGTCAAATTGGCAGGAAAAAAGGAAGAATGTCCCCTGCAGTTTTATTTAAAGTGCCAGGGTTTTGGAGAAAGGCCTTTGTCCACTCCTTCTGCATCAGCCCCATGATAAGGCCACTCAAAAATCTGGTCAAGAAGAATCCAGACTTGGGCTTGGCGGGGCTCCCAGGGCTCCCCGTTTTCTCGTGCATGCAGATGAAACACATCTTTCTGAAGGGTGGACCCAAACTCACTGCCCACCAACCCTTCAGGGAGATCAGGCTGCCACCCCGGCTCCCTCCCGCCCGCCCATCCACTTACCATTGTGCACAATCAGCCTGTACTGCCGGGACAGGCACAGCTCCTCCTGCCTCCGCCTCACGATTCTCTGCACTTCTGGAGGCAGGCCGTGGGGGTTTCGGGCAAAGATGAAGGAGTAGCTATCGGCACAGGTGCCGTCGAGGTTCAGGAGGCGGCAGGAGTACTGCACAGCATAGGTGTCATAGTCCGTGTCGATGATCCAGTGGTCATCGTCTGCAAACCGGAAAGCCAGAGCCAAGGCCCTCCCTCAGCCAGCTCAGCCAGCTCAGCCAGCCGGGAAACTCACCGCCCCTGAGAAGCCAGCGGCTTCCTGAACCTGGTTTCACTTTGTTAGGAGTGGGAGACCACAGAGAATTTGGACAGCTTTTATAGAACTGGGAAACCGAGAAAGGATTTTGTTTTTCTTTACAGAAAAATGTTCCAGAGTTGGGGGAACCTCATTCACTTCAATGAGGTTCTCTCACCCTGATGATAAACGTGATAGCATCTTTTTAAAGAACAATTAAAATGTGATTGCATCTTTTTAAAGAACAATTGAGAATGTGAGCCAGACTAGGTCTTTCTGTGTGTCTTCTCCATCTATCCTCCAAGAAGATCTTCACCTTTGTAGCTGATGTCTGACAGCCACCAACTTGTGTTGTTCCCAACGATCAAGATGTATCTCTTGAGATGCTCTACATCAGCTAGTTCCCATCATCTCAGCGACCACACTGCCCTCCTGCCTCAGTCCACTGGAGGACACCACTCTGAGGGTCTGGTTCATGGCTTTTCTGGCTCCACCCTAATTCCCATTTAGTAGCCCTGCCCACATCTTCCAGCCAGCAAAAAAAGTGGTTTGTGCTTTGGGGGCACTAGATGCTGACCATCTGTTATCAGAAATTCCTTTTTAGGGCTTGTACTCATCAGGTCCCCCCAACAGAGGCAGAGTTGAGCCTATGAAAAATTTACATCTATTTATTCCTGAGACTGGGATGTAAGCCATGAAAAATAAGCATAAACAGAGGTGGGAAAAACGACAACTCAGGCAGGACAAGAAATAAGAACGTAGGTGAAGGCTCTGCCATGGAGAAACAACAGTGCTCAGGTTTATCCAAATTTGGTAAAAAGTGCCACGTCTCTACCTAATGAAACATTCTCATTGACAAATAAGCATGAATAGGGCTTTCCAAGCACTTTATCACGTCAGCCACTATGTAGACACTTCCCACGTCTTCTCAGTTACTCCTCACAGGGCCCCCAAAGCGCACTCTGTTGTTTTACAGACTAGGAACCTGAGGCACAGGGAAACCGCATAACTCACCCAGGATGCCAAAGAGCAGGGCAGAACTGGGATGCAATCTGGCTCTGCAGCCCACTTGCATAAACTCTACACCACGTTACCTCCAGGCAATAAGTAAATTGGGGGCACAGGGAACAAGACACGGAAAGGCTTTGCACCTCCCTCTCATGCCCAGGTCCATAAGCAAGTGCTGGTTCTGCCCTATGTCATGCTCCACACTGGAGGAACGCAGAGGTGCTGGATTCCCCAGCATCAGAGGGTGTGAGGGAGATCACTAATGCTCGCCCTCAGTCAGCTCTGGCCATGCCTGTTGGCTCTGAGCATCCCTGGAGTGCACCCCGAACAGGGGTTCAGAACAAACCCAGGCCTTGCAGGAGGGCTGCACAGGAGGGAGTGGTGGAGGCCCCTCTTCAGTTCACTCCAGGCCCCCCAGGAAGAATGAGCCACACTGGCACCTCTCAGGACCCACGGAGAGTATCAGAGGTTAGGTGGGGGTGCCCAGACACCCCCTGGGCACTCAGTGGCTGCTCAGTGGTGGCCATGCAGTTATTCGGCAGGAGGGCCGGGCACAGAAGCCAAGGGGCCCCCTGCTGGGCCCCACCCCAACTGCCAGTTCCCCTCACAGGCTCCTGGGCAGAGTCTTCCTTCTCTCGGAATGAAGTCATTCCTTCACTGGTTATGGGGCTCACTGTGTCTGTCAGTCACAGGCGCCCCAGCAGCATACTCCTCAGACACGAAAGCACTCTGCTTTGAAATGTGACCCTGATTCATGATCCAGGCAGCTGGATCAGCAAATCTACAGCTTAATTTTTTCCCTCAGAGTTATTGCCAGATATGAATTCTAACATAGTAACTAAGTAACTTTCAAAGTTCAGTTTCAGGCAAATTGACTACTGTTCTTGACTTTTAAAAAAGACTGAAATTGGGCCCTGGCTGGTGTGGCTCAGTGGACTGGGCGCCAGCCTGAGAACCAAAGGGTCCCTGATTCAATTCCTCTTGCGGGCACATGCCTGGGTTGGGGGTATCTGAGAGGCAACTGATTGATGTTTCTCTCCATCCCTTACCCTCTCTCAAAAACTAAATAACTAAAGTCTTAACAAAAAAAAAGGTCTAAGTTGGTTTGGTGTTATCTCCAGGCTCTTTTTGGCTAACTAATGCAGAGGTGAAGAATTTAAATTGTAACAACCTTTTAAATTGTAACAATCTTTACCCTATTCTCCCTCCTAAGACAAGAGATGAGCTGTCTGAGCCCTGCTAGAAAGAATGAGCTCAGGCCTCCAACCTCCTCACTGCCAGCGGCTGGTGGGGTCCCTCTGGAGAGTCAGGCACCCCAAACATTTCCGGGTGGCAGCTATCTGCACACAGCAGAGCTAGGGAGAGTGGAGACAGTGGCCATATGGCTGCTACCATCCCTGGAAGTGGGGTTACACGGCCACTGTGCCTATACCGCATCCACACAGACTGGTTTAGTGGTTTTGATTACCAGTCCAAAAACCAAAACAAAACAAAAAAACGCCCCCCACCAAAACCCCACTCAGAGGGAGCCAACTCTGGCTCACTGTGTTGTCCTGGAACACGCCCCTTCAGCTCCCCCCACCTGTGTCCTCCCGTCACCTAAACTGATGAGAAGCTCTTTGCAGTTCTCAGGTCTAACTGCCCAGGTGAGCCAGCCAGATGGCCTTGTGATGCTAGTTCCGAGAATCACCTGAAAAGCCCAACAGGCCCTGTCAAAGTGATGAGCTGTGTGCCTCTAGGCTAGTCACTTCTCTAATGTGGGCCTTCTCTTAATTTCTTCATTGGTAGAATGAGAGACTTGAACCTGATGCTCTTTGCAGCTCCTATCATCCCAGACCCAGACCATGAAGCTTCTATTTCATGACTGGGGAGAGAACTAAGCAGTGATAATATCATACACTCAGAGAGAACGCACGTCTCAGGCACTAAGGGCTTACGGCACGTTAACTCATTGCCTCCTCCTAACACAACTCTGTGAGGTAGGTGCTCTTATGGCCACCTCCCTTTACAGGTGAGGAAACTGAGGCACAGAGGAGATGAGGAGCATGTCCAAGGTCCCACAGGTAGTGGGTCAAGTTAGGATTTGAACTCGAGCAGTCAAACTTTAACGCTGCATGCTTAACCACTAGACGGCACAGCTTCTCTGAAACGTAACCTAAGCAGGAATTTATCCTCACACCTTCCGTATCGAAGTTATCTCAAAATCATAGCAATCACTTTCAATACTCTCTTGTTCTCCAGATGAAAGCCTAGATGGAAACTCAGTCTACAAGAGGTAAAAGCAGAACTAATCTGGTTTGTTTGGGGGAGGAGGAGGCAAAAGGCAAAAGGCAAGAGGCAAAGCCCTACCTGCTCCTGGGGCCTTCTCTACCCTCCCCAGTGCAGTGCCAACAGATTCCTAGTCCTTCAAGGAGTGCATCTTAAAATGCCACAGAGCATTATGTGTTTATGCTTTCTAAAAGTTAGTAATCTTGTACCCTCAGAATAGATTTTTATAATCCATTATCAGAAAAGTATACATTTTATGCTAATTGATTCACTTGAGGAAGTTTTGCTGCATTGTTTGTAATAATTTTATTGCTTCTAAAGATAAAGGCTTTTTACCCCTTGTAAAATAGCATCTGCATCTGTACCGTGTCAATTAGTGCTGATGATGCAATTTGATGGAAAAAAATGCAATTTCATCTAATATACAGCTTTAGAGAAAGTCAAGGTATGCGTGTGGAATCATGGGCCACATAAAGAACGCTTCTGCCCTGGATCACCAGCTAAGAGAGTCCCCCCAAGCAGTCCCCTGTGGCCTATTCCACAGGAGAGCTCAGACTATACTTCATAAAAGTTGGTCTGTATTAGGAATCTCTGCTGTTTAGGGCCACCTAATCCTGGCCTAGGGGTTGGAAGTCCTGGCTCTGACACGGATTCTCACAGACTTGTGGTATGGCCGTGGGCATACATTCTTTAGAAAGCACTACATTCTTTTGGCCTTAGTTTATTCATCTGGTTATTGAACCCCCTTTGTAGGGTTAACTTTCTAAGATCCCATGATCCTGACCCTACCCCCCACCCCCGCCCACCCCACAGCTTGCACAATTCTCTAGGTACCAAGCAGGTTCCAGATTTGAAATTTAAGAGAAATGGAGGGAAAACAGAAAAGCATACAGGTGTGTTCTCATGGTCAGGCTAAGTCTTAGGATGCTCTTCTGAGAGTCTTCAATACTCTCCCTTCCCCCCATCTGAGTTTCAGTGCTTAGAAGAAAGGGAAGAGGTCACTGCCACCAAGGGCACTCTGCCTGGCTCAGGATGTCAGCATCAGCAGGCAGGGCACCAGGCGGCAGTGGGTCAGCTCCCTGCATCCTTAGATGAGGGTCTCCCAGCCTCCAGTGGGGTCCCAAGTAGTCAAGCTGTGTCAGGGGTTCAGCCCAGAGAGACGGAGGAAATGCAAAGCCTGGTGGAGTGGTGATGTGGGCTGGGTCTTGGGGAGGTGGGAACTTGGAGAAGGTGGCACATCCTGCCACAGTGCGGTGGCAGGACAGTAAAATGGCAGGAAGAGGTCACCTGATAAGCCCAAAGGTTTATCCTGAGCTTGGGCCAGGATTTTTGAGCTAGCGGGTGGGGGAGGTGAGAAGGGGGTTTAACTACACCCAATCCCAAGCCCCTAACCTGAGGCAGTGCAGAGCGTTTCTGCCACTTACAGACCATTTTCTTCCAAGGGCAGCACCGGAGAAGAAACCCATAAGGCCATTTTATGGGTTTCACCCCGAAGACAGTCCCACTGAGCTGATTACTCACTTCCTTTCTGGAGAAAGGACGCTACACCCCAGTACTTCATCTTGAACTTGGCAGGGTCCTCGGTGTCTGTGAAGGTGCCCACCATGTCGGCGCACACTTCCCAGTTGCTGCAAAAGCCAAGGGGATCCTGAGCCAGGCCGGGCAGAAGGCTTCCTCCCTCCATCCCTCCCCGGTGCTCCCTTCCCTCCCCGGTCAGGGTTTGGCTCTCAGCCCGGGGAACCCTGGAGCGCAGAGAGCTCTGCCTCCCCGATGCCACTTACTTCAAAAGACGAACTCGGCCCCTGGCTGTTGCGCTCATCTGGCCGTTCTCGTCCACGGAGAACTCGGCGATGATGTTGTCCTGCAGAAAGAGGCCCTCGGGGTCCTTCTTGGCCATGGCGTACCACGTCCCGGAGAACTGCGAAAGAGATGAGAGCAGCTTTGGTGTCTGCAGTGCACCGCGGGCCGCGGGGCTGGGGAAACGCGGGGAGGGTGGGGGGTGTGGGGTGACCGGGGCCGCCGCGACGATACCTACTCGAGCCTTGTCGAAGTTCTCCTTTACTCGGAAGCTGCTCACCCGGCAGTCGCGCTCCGCCCGAGCGCTGCCCAGCGCAGCCAGCAGCACGAGCGCCCACACCCACTCCATCTCGCCCAGGAATCCGCCCTGTGGGAAATGCGAGCCGTGAGTGCCGGGTAGCGGAGCCACCCGGGTCGCGCGAATCCCCCGCGGTCCTCCCCCGGGTGCTGCTCACCACCCGGAGACGCCCGCAGACCTGACCGGAGCGACCCGACGCGCAGGGAGCCAGGGAGGCGAGCGCGCCGCGGGTGCCAGTCGGCCGCTTTATAGCTCCGGGGGGAGGGGGTCGCGCTGTTGCAACCGTGCCGAGTGAAAGGCACGGGAGGAGGGGGGAGGCGCGGGGGGCCGGCGGGCCAGCACTTGCATAACTCGCCCTGACTCACCGGCGCCCGCACTCAGGGAGGGTCCCTTTGGCCAGAGACTCACCTCCAGTGCCGCCCGGAGTTTGGTGGAGCCGCCGCGCCTGGTGGCCTCGACGGGCCCAAACTCTCCAGCGGCGCTGAGCCGCAGGAACAAGCCCTGGCCTAGTTACCCAGCACTTGCGCCAGCGGCCGTAGCTGCGGCCTGGGGTGGCCTCGGGGCCTAGTTGCTCTGGCGGGGGGCCCAGGTCGGCCTGGCGGGAAAACTGTGGCCTCCCAGAGCGAGAGGACCTGCGGTGATGCTGCCTGGTGCGTCAGTGCCCGGGCCCCGGCCGTGCCAGATTGGCCCCTCTGCCCTCTGAGGGCCAATTGCGAAGGGGTTTGGGAATATTTCGGCCAAGTAGTTTTTCATTTTATAAAGGATGTATTTTACTCCCTTTCGGGAGAGTTGTGGTGCCCTCTGGGTCAATATTTGTTCTTTAGTTTCAACATCTTTAGAAGCATTAAAACCCTCCCTGTTAAATATTCTCCAGAAACGCAACACTGGTCAAGACAGGAAATATTTTAGCGACCTTGGTGGTCGCCTACTTTATGGTGCTTCACTCAAACCATTTTGAAACTCACCTACCACTTGTTTATGGTACTGTTTTATTTCAAAACCATAGAATTTTGTTTTGTTTTCAAAACCGCTAAGGCGAGTTGGCTGAGGAGTGGACAAGACAGAGATAAACAAAACTCTAGACAAATGTCAATGGTCAATTAAGTCACATGCTGGGACTAGTAATTTTGCTTGTGTGATGGCACATTTACCGACCCTGTTTTTCTCTTTCCACTCAGAGGTAAAGAGCTCTCCTACTCTGATCAAAGCAGCCGGAAGATGTGACTTTTGACTGAATGAATATTCGTGATATGACAAGGAAATACGTTTTTGTAATGTTCCTTCCATACAATGTCAGTTGTGTATCTAAGATGAATTTCAGTTGTGTCTCCATGGCCCAAATTGGAAAGAACTGAGATGATTTTGGATCTCTTGACACAGACCAAGAGAGCGTGAAGGAAGAGAAGGTTGGCTGCCGAACACAGAAATACGGAGTTGATGGTCCTCCTGTCGGCTCTTACTAGGTTAAAGCATTGGGGTTACTGTTTATTTTTAAGATTTTAATTTATTAATTTTTAGAGAGAGAGAGGGGAAGGGAGGGAGGGAGAGAGAGAGAGACAGCAGCATGAGAGAGGAATATTGATTGATTGCCTCTCCTACACTCCCCGACCAAGACGGAACCCACAACCGAACCTGCAACCCAAGCATGTACCCTGACTGGGAATCAGACCAGTGACCTTCCACTTTGCAGGACAACACCTAACCAACTGAGCCACACAGGTCAGGGCCTTTGGGGTTACTTTTGATCCCCCTGAAAAGACATCTGAGCTCTCCCTCACCTTCCTGTTGAAGGAGACCAAAGTTTTACCATCCTGAAGCTGCCTGGCGTACCGATTTTCAGCTGGTTATTAAGAAACAAAAGTCTCAGAAAATTACCCTTGACTCTCCCCCTTTTAAGTTGGAGAGACTGAGGCAGAAAAACCTGCTTCAGGAAGGGAATCTTAGGATTTCGCCTCAGCCTAATTAAAATTAAGTATGGTAAATAGGAGGGCTTCAGGCAGGGCCTGCTATTTAGGTACCCCTGTACCCTGTTGTGTCTGAGTCACCCAGGGGAGTCTCTTGCCTCCTGTGTTCTCTCGTCCTCAACTACCTATGAAGCACCCTTTTTCCCTTTTGAAGTCTCAGATCCCTACCCACCCCACCTCCCTTTTCTCCTTTGTCCGAAATGTCATGTATACCCAATGTTGCCTCTCTGTCCTTGGAGTTTTCATGCTCATTTGAATTCCTTGAGTGCATGTATTAAAGTTATGATTTTCTCTTGTTAATCTTTCTCTGTTAATTTGAGTATTAACTCAAGGAGAACTAAGAAGGTGGGAGGGAAAGTATTAGTGGTTTTGTAGCCCCCACACGGTAACTGTCTGGACATCTACCTACCTGTTCTGCTTCCTTTCCACCTTCCCCTCCACTCTGGCTCTCATCTGAGTCTCCAGTGTCTCAGGAGGGCCAATGATGATGCATATAACTCCCTACTGCCCCAGAGCTAGGAAAGCCCTGTTTCTGGCCAAACTTTAACTAGAAGTTCTTCTGGTTAGGCCAGCTTTATCACAGGATGCAAAATCCCACCAGCTCAGATAAGGTCTGCTCCAGAGCCAGTCCTGCAGGGACCATACCATGTGTCTGGTCATACCTGTGCTACTGTGCATCGTAGGTGGGAGAGGGCTTTGGGGCATCTCTCAATCTCCTGTCCAATGCTTGGATCCCTCCTGACTTTCTGGAGTAGAGATCTTCCACGTTCTCCTCCAACACCTGTGAATTGTTGGAGGAGAGACAGTCCAGCTCTCCATCACAGCAGGGCTCCCAGCTGAGCCCGGCTGCCTTTGGACAGCTATTATGCTAGAAAAGTTCCCCCATACCCCCAGCCTTTTCAACCATTTCTCCTAGATCATATTCTGGCGGTCCTTGCACACATCATCTATGGAATAAACATAGGGGATTGCAATACATTTTTATAGAGGTTGTTTTTACAGTAACATGTGTTCATTCATTTGTTAGATGCTTGTTCCTCCTCCCACTCTATCTCTGTCTCTTAATGATAAATCAGGAACCTTGGTGTCCCAAATACCAGCAAAGAAAAAGTTTGCTTTGGCATTCTCTCTCAAAGTTCTTCATGATTACACATATGTGAATACAGGTCAGCTGATGTTTTTAACTTTAGTGCTTTGAAATTTATCTACATAAAATTAAATTTCAAATATGCATGTATAACTAAAATATCAATGGGAAAATTTGCACAGTGATTACCCCTGTGTGATAGGATTAGTATCATGTAAAGGTGTGGGGTGTTTTTGTTTGGTTTTTATTTTTTTGATTGGGACCTTTCTGTAGTTTTCAAATTTTCCTACAATGAAAGTGTTTAATCAGAATATAAAACAAATATTCTCTTTTCAGTTTTTCTTCTAGATGTAAAATTATGTTTTCAATTATATCTTACAAATTGCGTACAATATACACAAAATGTCACTTTCTTGCCATACTTCATGGAGAGACAGATCATGTTTCATCCATCTTGGTGTCCATCCCCACCAGCTTCTCCATGGGATTTATCAAGAGACCTGCACATAGTAGGTGCTCAATCAATAGATATTGCTTTAATTTGTTGTATTGAAATTAGCCATTTTAGGTAAGTTGCATAAAATATTTATTTTTAAAAGCCTGGTAAGAGGCCATTCTTTCTAAAATATAATTTCTCGGGATCTAGCTGTTGTAGCAGAGCTGGCTAACCATCCTTTGACTGAAATAATTTGTCCTCTTCTTCCATGATGTAGAATTTTGGGGAAGAGGCTGATCTGCCAAAGGGCACCTCCCACTTCCTGCATCTCTCTAAGACCACAGGCCTATGTTTTGGTTAATGGAAGGTGGGCTAAAGTGCTGTGTGTTACTCGCAGAGAGGGCTCGTGAAAATGCATGCCTGTCCCATCGTCCTGGCTCTCTCTCTCTCCTCCTCTGAGGGCTGGTGGAGCCTCCATCAGCCTGGGACCCCCACCAGTGATTAACTTGATGTGGATGAGAAATAAACTTTCACTGGAATAAGTTGCTGAGATTTGGGGGTTACCTGCAGTAACAGAAATTAATGTTACCTTAACTAAAGCATCAACAAACAAGCCACTAACTCCTAGGAAATATTGAAAATGTTTTGCAATTTGAAATATTATGAATATAATTGAACAAATTGAATATAATTCAATTATGTTTTGCATAACTGAAAGAAGATCTGATGCAAGAAACATATGTCCTTACCATTATAAAAATTAAGCATTTCCAATCAGCTCCCTTTTGTATAAACTGACATTGACATCCACATCTTGACAGAGAGGTTAAGAAAAATGGAACAAGAATTAGAAAATGGGTAGCATTTGCCTTCTCATTGCATTTAAAAGATGCCAAAATAAATGGTGGGAAAATGAAAAGATTACTCAGACAACATGTTCAGGTGCAAAAAGTTAAACTAATTTTTTCAATAAGGTTTTTTCTTTCAGCAGTTACAAAGTCATCCCCGAATTTAATTGATTTAGTTGAAAATAACATGGATCCCACCATGAATCATCTCTGAGATACTGGTCATACCCAGCAATTAGGCACAGGAAGATACTCTCTCAAGAGCAAATGCGCAAGGTAAAGTGTCCTTTGCACTTAGCTGCCAGGATGTGTCTGACATCCCTGCCCTTAGGGGATGCCTTTTGGTGATAAATAGCAGTAAGAACAAAGAATTTTGCTAAGGCGAAGCTGAAGAATGGGTTTAATATGATGATCTGAAAAGTACCCAATTCAGGATATTGTTGGTTTTGTGTGAGTGTTTCAACCTCGTGCATGGTTTTGGCTGTTTTATAAGCATTACCACCAATATAAATAGTTAACTGCAGTGGAAAATTTTTAGTAGTATTGGAATTAAATATTACGTGTGTTCATTAATATAGCATACTACTGAAGAATGTAAACTTATTAAACAGAAAGTTTAAGGAGGTTAAACCATTCTTCAGTATACCTGTAGGTTTGTAAAAAGTGTTCCTGGAATTTTTATTTAAGCCTTGTATTAGTGTTTGACATTTTATATAATATCTGTGTAGATTTTAAACTCCTTCAAGTAAAGGTCTCTGCATATTCCCCTGTAAGCAGCTAGTGTGATGTGTCATACCCCTCAGGGGTGCACTTTTTTATTTAATCCTATTTAAACTGATAGGTTTGGGGTAGGTCACTATCACTTACTAGCTGTGTGACCTTGAGCAAGCTATTTAATTTCTCTGTGCTTCTACTTCTTACCAGTAAAATACAGGTAATAATAGCACCTACCTCATGAGGTTATTGTAAGAATTAAACAACATAATACGTGTAAGGGTCTTAGAAGAGTGCCTGGCACAGATTACTTATTATAATGTTAGATGTTCTTATGAGCACTTTTTCATTGTCATTACCTTGTGGCTTATATTTCTAAAATTAAAAATACCCAGTAAATGAAACGGAGTTTTCACATCAACTTAGTTATTATCTCAGATATGCTTTATCAGAACAAATGATTGTTAATGTCTGTAACATCTAGGATATTGACCTTTCCCCTCACGTCCCCTACAAATTAATGCTCTATTTTTTAAAAAATCTATGTTTAAATCAACTGGAAATGCTGACATAAAAGTTAAATAGTGATGTTTAACAAAATCAACAATTATTTTGCAGTGTCATAAATTCATTCTGATTGGTAATTTTATATATATTTATATATTATATAAATATATAATTATATTTTAATATATAATTATTATATAATTATGTGTAATAAATACATATAGCACATCATATATCATGTAATATATGATATATACAATATATAATATATAATGATAGATCATATATAATTTAATTATAAGTAATTAAATATATTTTATATATTTAATTTTGTCTTTTCAGTGCTTGGGACTGACCAGCCTATAAGAGACACAGAGGTCTTGTGAGCTTGGGCTAGAGACTGCAAGGACTACCCCAAGGAAGAGGAGCAGTGGCAATGAGGGACGGGATTCAGTCAAGGACAGGAGGGAAGGGAAGGGTATCTGTGTGTGCGCTAAAAGGCAGCTTTCCAGGATTTTTCTTTAAAACAACCTTTGTCTTCATAAAACGTTCTTCAGTGCTCAAAGTAGTCACCAGCGAGCCCGCTTTCTTGCTTCTCTGTCTAGCTAATCGATTGCCGCCCCATCAACTGTTGCCTGGAATTGTGCCTCACGTTTGTCCCTTTCTTTTTCATTCCCAAGCAACCTTACCTGTAATCTATGCAAATGGCCTTAAAAACTTTGTTTATGAATGGATTTCTTTACTACCGTGGATCTCTTTTATTTGCTTTCTAATAAGACTATTATCACTATAAAGAGGTAAAGCTTTAAGTTTAGAGAAGTACGTGAAACCCACAGGGTTGCAGTTTTGAATCGAACTTAAGTGTGGGTCTAACGATAACTTTCAGAGTCACTGTAACATGTTATGTGTGTTTCCGTTCAAAAGAGTTTGTTGTATTGTTCGTGGCTTTATAGAAATGTTTAAAAGATCTTGACTAAGGTTGAAATCAGCATTTAAATATTGAAGGAAATCGGTTCATGAAATGTGTAGTTTGACTTATGAGTTGCATAATAGTGTTTAAATATTTGGGAAAATGTGCTTAATCAATGTAAAAGCTTAATAAATTGAACATTAAACAAAACTAAGTAGTGGCAAGTGTGCTTTCCAGGCCAGAAGTCCCTGAGACATTACAGATCCTAGCAACAGGCAAGACAGGTTTTATCCGGTAGATTTAACAGCTGTACTTTGGAGCAAAAATGCATGAGATCTGGCCCTTACTATTGAAAACAAAATCCAAACTAATATGCTTAGCAGGAAAACCCAGTTAGTGGCTGCGTGGGTTGTTTTTGGTGATCATGTCTCTTGATAAGGGTTATTACCGATGCTGTGGCTTGATTAGGCCTGGATCACATGCAGGCAAATGTTTTGCCACGTTCACCTCTCTAGTTGTAAGTCCAAGGTTTGTTCCTTTAAAACACTTCCGAGGTCCAGCTTTCTAAAGTGAGGAGGATTGAGAAGTGAGGGGTTTAGAGAAAAAGTAGACCACGCAACCTGGATGATCAAAGGACTTTTAAGAAAAAGAAAAACTAATATTCCATTTTATGTTGTGTTGATGTTAAACCCTTCCGACTCCCCTGGTGATCATTAAAGCTGCTGTATAAACAGACACATCCAAAGCGTAAGTGTTTTCACTCCATACTGCTCTCTTGAAAGAATGATTCAAGTTGTCAAGTGATGCTAATGTAACACAATTCATGGATATGTTGGTGGTCCTTTCTAGCTGCAGAATGTGCATTGCTGTTTCTGGAATGCTCACTGCGACTTGCCACTTGCCTGGCTGATCTAAAATGCTCCAAAGATTCTCAAAGGATTTATAAGCTAATAATGCTTAGGGGTTTTGTGTCCTGAAGAACTCTGTAATCCCATGCTTCCCGAATCCCACTCTAAGCCAGGACCTTCTGTCACACCCCAAGAGTACGGGCAGTTTGAAAGCTCTGGTGAGCAATCATTCTGCTTGACCTTTGGGGTTCCAACAAGGTGCCACGTAGGATCTCCTCAGTAACCTTGACCAGGATGTAGTTTCTTCTTGGCCCTCTGCCCCAGGTGGTGCCGGGAGGGTCTTCCCTTCGGAACTACAGCAGCACAGCAAGCCACGCCATGGGTGAGATTAGCCAAGAGGCGGTGGAGAGATACCTGGAGGACCACCCTCGGTTTGCCAAGGAGTACTTCGACAAGAAGCTGCAGACGGAGACGCTGGGTGAAGCCTCCGAGCGCAGCGAGGTGCAGGGCCCGGCCAGTGGGTCCTTCCCGGGGCTATCGCCGGAGGATGAGGCAGCACTGTGCGTGGAGCTGCTCCAGGCCATGCGGGAGGAGGCGGGCAGCGCAGAAGCGGTGGCTCACAGGGCCCTGCAGAGGTTGGCGCAGCTGCTGCGGGCTGACCGCTGCAGCCTGTTCCTCGGCCGCTCCCGCAATGGCACGCCGGAGGTGGCCTCCAGGCTGCTCAACGTCACTCCAACCTCCAAGTTTGAGGACAACCTGGTGGTCCCTGACAGAGAAGTTGTGTTTCCCTTGGACATCGGGATAGTAGGTTGGGTTGCTCACACAAAGAAAGCCCTTAATGTCCCAGATGTGAAGAAGGTAGGTGGAATTACGACAGTGGGTTGGAGATGAGGACCTGGCATCGTCCTGGAGGGACTGTGGGAGGGAGACCTGGGGTCCAGAGGCCATCCTGTGGCGTTGGTTCGGCTGTAACCTGGGGAGTGGGGGCAGCGGGGAAGAGGGGCCCCTCGGTCCAGGGCTGACAGATTCAGAAAAGAAAAAATGTAAGTGCCTAGTTCAGTCTGAATTCAACTTACATGGGCCAGGCCCAGTCCATACCTCCTCCCTCACACCTGGCCCATGCTCTGAACAAGACCAGCGGCAGGCTGCCTGCTGATGAGGTCCTGAGCCAGCCCCAGGCCTCTCACCCACAACACTCTCTTCTTTGGGAGGGACTGGCTCATAAGTGAATTCTTTCACCTATAGGCTAAATGTGGAAAAAGAAAAACAATACCATTGAAAGTTCAAATTTAGATTATTAAAAATGTGACTTTAGGTGATGATGAAGTGCCATCGGCTGTCCCAGCCTCCCTTAACACAGATCTATCAAGAATTAATTCCGATCTGGTGAGTGGGACTTCTGGACGCTCCTGAAGGCTGACAGTGCGCAGATGGTTATCTTCTTTTAAAAACAGAGCATCTGACTCCTTGCCATCACAGTGCGTGTTCGTTTTAGGACAATGACAAAATACAAATTTAAAGGAGGAAATACAAATCACCCCCAGTCCCTCCACTCAGCAGTAACTATAGGCAGCAGGCTGGAGTTTCTCCTGCCAGGCCTTTTTCTACACGTGTCCCATTATTTTGCTTTGCTATTAAGAAAATCGGGGAGGTGGATTATGCTGTCACGGAGTTGATGGGAAGTCACCCCTGACATGCTTTCTGTGCAGAGATTTATTGCTGGCTTGGGAGGCAGGCAGCTGGAGGGGGGAGGATAATCTTCTTCCGGGCCTCCTGAAGCCTCTTAGAGGAGGAGGGTCGCCCGGGATCCAGAAGGCGCAGAGTCGTCAAACATTAGCAACACTCTGCAAACAGCCACCAGGCAGCTCTCAGGTGCAAGGGTTGCCGCTGGGCACGTGGAGTCCTCGGTCCTTTTTCATCCCCCCTCCAGGGAACCACGCTGGTTTCAGGAGGTGTGAGGCCCACCAGTGGCGCCGCTTTGGGTGACTAAGCCCAGGTGTGCCCTATGGCAAAGCTCTCTGGACACCAGTTAGGAGGCTGTCCCCACACCCCCTGCCGTTTTCTCATGGAAATATGCTTTTGGCCAGTCTCCAACGGAGGCCATCTCCAAAATTACTAAGGCATCAAACTTATGAAAGTGACATGCAAGATTTTTTTTCTGAAAGTTTTTTTTTTTAAAAAGAGATGGATAAAATGACTTCTACTGTAATACTTTATTGAACCCAGTTCTCTGTGTTAAGGAGGGAATGATAGAATGGAGCTGGCTGAAAGATCGGGTGGCCTTGGTCTGTTGCTGTCCGTGTGGGCGTCCTGCATGGACAGGGCGGTAAATGGAGGGGGTGGAGCATCTTTTCTCTCCGTCCTTCCTTTTCCTGAAGACTCCCGGCCGTTATGGTGGGACAGAAACATATGTGCTGAAGACAGACACCCTCCTGAGCTCAGAGGAGAGACAAAGGCTTCATTTATTCTCCATTTCTACTGCTCCTAAGCATTTTTTCCCCCAAGAGGGGTGCTTTTCAACTTTGGATGCACATTAAAATCAAACTGCTTTAAAAAATACTGATATCTGAGACTCTCAAAAGACCCATTACATAACCCAGGGGTTGGGATGCAGGCACTAGTATGTTTGAAAAGCTCCCCAGGTGATTCTAATATGCAGCCAATCTTGAGAACCGCTCATCTCTCCGGTGAGCGGATGTAAGAGGAGGAAGCGAATTTCAAACCAGCTGTAGAATACTAGATGGAAATGGCTCCTGGAGCTGTTAGTCCAGCTCTTCGCTTGGGCAGACAGGAAGTGGGGGTCGAGGGAGCTGCATCCCTCCCCAGTCCGTGGTCTGGCAGGTGAACCCAAAGGGCTGAAGAGAATCGAGGCCTCACCCTGCCCGGTGCTCCTTCCACCCTCCTTAAACCCCAAGTCTCTGCTGTTTTTCTCCTTTTTTATCTCCTCTTTAATGCTTTTTTAAATTTCATTTTTCAGTTACAGTTGACGTTCAGTATTATTTTGTATTAGTGTCACATGTAAATCATAGTGGTTAGACAACCATGTTCTTTACAAAGCAAACCCTCGATATTCCCAGCACCCACCTGGCACCATACACAGTTATTACAGTATTACTGACTACATTCCCTGTGCTGTACTTTACTCCCTGTGACTATTTTGTAACTACTGATCTATACTTCTTAATCTGTTTATTTTTTTTCACCCAGTTCCCCACCCTCATCCCCTCTGGCAACCATCAGTCTATTCTCTGCAGGTTCACATTTCAGTCACTGTGGCAAAATCTGCAAAGAGAAATCTGATGAAAACCTATGTTTTAAATGAAGTTTCTATTAATTCTTTACCTTGCTACTGCACTTGGCAATTTTTAAAGATTTTTTTCATTCTTAATCTCACTTGATGCTGGCAAAGACCCTGTGCAGAAAGCATGTATACTTTTCCACCTTGTCTGTGTTAGAATCTTCTCACGGTCAATTAGCCAGGATGTGGTGGGTCTGGGAGCACAGCTCAGGCGCTGCTGACCACACAGGACTTCTCTCTGGGTGGCAGCGTGGGCACAGGTGAGGGAAGGACTTCTCACACCCAGAGCAAGGCAGAACTGGATACTCCAGACCTTGGGGGTTCACAGAAGTTGTAACAAGGAAGCCACATGGTGCAGGGTGACAGCTTTGGCATCAGACACACTGGGTGGACATCCAGGTCTGAGACAAGGTAACTGTGTGATGGGTTGAGTTTCTGCACCTGAGGAATATAGGTACCCAAAGGTACAGATGAGATGGACATGAAGTGCCTGGTACATAAAGATGATAACACCATCTTTTTGCCAAGAGGGTTTGGGGGGCTGGGTGTGGGTGGGCAAAACTGGGTCAATGGTTATTGCCTGTTTTTAAAACAAGTTAAAGGCAGGAAAACTTTGAATAACAGGAAACTGAGAGATAGTCTTTTCAAGTTAATCATTTCTTTTTCTACTGGGAAAGCTGTTGATTAACTATGGATGGATAGTTCTCGTTCTATGATTTTTAAAAAAGCCGTGGAGAAGTCCTAAGGTTTCAATGATTAACAGGACACTTATAGCTCCCATTCCTCCCTCCTCTCTCATCCTGCTCTGCTCTCTTTCTGATTCCTGATCACAAAGGATGATGGGATTTAATCAGAATTTAACAATGCTGTGATCAGGTGAGGGACCCAGGCCTCCTGCTATTCTAAACAGTGTTCTCTCTGGTTGCTCTTAGCGGCTCCTTTGAAGAAGGACCATCAAAGGTAGTTTGTGCATTTGAGAAATAAAGAGTTTACTCAAAAAAACTTCAGTAAGGATCATTTGAGCTAGTGAAAATAAGAAAGCAGAAAGCCTCATTTCTTGGCCCACCCCCCACCAGGATTTGATGGATGATTTTATCCCGGGCTTTCAGATACAATAATAAGCAAGCATTCTATTTTCAAACTCATCAACCATTTTCTCAAACCAGCCAAATGAATTTGAGAACGTTTTCTTGTGTGCAGAATCTACAATGAAATAGCATCACCAGTGTTGAAGCAGCAGCGTGAACTGTTAGCCAGGAGATGCTGACTCCATCCCATGGTGCGTGTTTCTGGCATTTTGCTTATCCCTCCCGTGCCCGGGATGGCTGCGTAAATGGAGATGAACGTGATCTGTAGTGGGTGACAGGTTAGGAGGAGAACAGGATGTGAGCGGGCCTGGGCAAGCGGTGGATTAAGAGAAAGAACCTAATTCTGAGGATATCCTGGCCTGAGAGCCCAGATGCTACAGGAAGCAGAGAGGAGTAACAGATAAAGTAGTCAGGAAAGAAAAGTAGTTCTTGGGGGCGTGAGGCAGAGTGTTGGCCCCCAGAAGGAAGGGTCCTCCCAGGCAAGGAAGCTGACATCAGCTAAGAACATCTAATGTCTCAGCGATTAGAAGTGATTAGAAAAACTAGAACTAAATGCAAAATAGTAATGTAAAAGAGAACTATTTTTCATTAAGGGAGACCCCCTAAAAGTTTCAGATTTCTCTTCCTTGTATCCTTTGAACACTCTCTTTGTGTCAAGACACTTTTCTAAGTGCTCAACTGATACCATGTTATTTTGTCTTCACAGAGGGGATTCTAGACAGTAGATTGTGTCATTATTACCATTTGCAAAACCTTCTTTACCATTATGTGGTGTTGCCTCCTAAATATATAGTGGTTTGTGCAGTTCCAGGTTGGGAAAGGTAAGGAAAAGACGGGGGGCGGGGCAGGTGGTGAAGGCCTGCGTTTGCCTCCCTTAGCATCTCACATTTTCTCTGTGAAGGGTCCCATTTCCAGGGATTCTCCACGGGAGTGATTCACCCACTGAAAGTGCAGATTCCTCGGGGAGACAGACTTCACTTTAGGAGATTAGGATTACGGGTCTGCTGTGAGCTCTGCAAATCTGTGTTTATCTGCAGGTGATTCGGAGGCAGAGCCAGGGACAGCTGCTCTGAGCTGAGCTGTGGGTTCTATTGACCAAGCAGCCTGTGTTCCCTGGTGGAAATTCTGGCCCATGAGTTATACACCAGTGGACTCTCACCTTTTTACTTTGGGAAACTGAACAGAGTCCAGCCTCCAAGGTCTGTGCTGCTCTTAGAAGCACCATCAACATGAGGAAATGAAAATAATACAACTTGGGAAAGCAATACCACATTAATTTTGGCCAATCAGTCTCAGAATTAGGCTGAAAGTTCAGCTCTAATTGAAGAAGCCTCAGGTTCAAAGAGGAAATAGTAAGGACCCCAGAAGGCTGAGCCTATACCCATGAGGAAGCATTCCTCCAAATTATAGCTAATAAGGTAACAGCCGTCCTTGACCTTCTTCTGAAGCCCTTTTGTTTGCACACCCCTCCAAAGTCATCCCTCTGCTCTTCCTGTGGTTAGTGTATTTGAATCTTCTCTTGCATCTGCCACATGAAATTTGTATCTGGAAAGGTCCACTTCCTCTCTCCTAAAGAGAGAAAAAACTGTGTGAATGAAAAAACTGTATGAATGAAAACTGTATGTATTGTTCTAGTTTGGTAGAACAATAACAACTGGTTAGAATCTGGTGCTGGTAAGAGGGTTGTCCTCTCACATGTGACCAGTGGAAGTAAGAATTCCAACCTTTCATAAAGGTAATCTATGTAAATAAAAACTGTACATCCCTGGGGACCCAGCAAAAAGAGTTTCTACTTTCGGAAACCCATCACATAAGCATAAGAGCAAGAATGATCAGCGCTGCATTGTTTGCAGTGGAGAAGGCTACGAACAGACTGACCGGTAGAGGATGGTGAGTGGACCAGGGAGCTCCCACACTGTGGAGTGATGGGCGAGACTCTGGCAGGTAATTCACATCCGTGTGCATTGGTCTGGAGGGATGTCCATAGGACAAGGATGTCAGAAAGAGGAAAATTTTATAAAAAACAGAAAAGAAAAACCTTTGTCCAAGCACAGAGCAAGGCATAGAAGTAGACATACCAAGGAGTTAACACAGATTTCCTTGGGCAAGATTGGACGTTTGGGGGATTACTCATTTTTTCTTTCTGTTATGATATACTGGTTCTCTAGTGTCAACTGCAGATTTTACGTTTGGGATTAAAAATAAGAGCTCTTTGCCTTGGCTGGGTGGCTCCTCAGCTAGTTGGAGCATTGTCCTGTACACCGGAAGTTTACAGGTTCCGTCCCCTGTCAGGGCACACGCCTGCTTGTAGGTTTGATACCCTGTGAGGGCGCGCACAGGAGGCAACCAATCGATGTTTCTCTCTCTGTGTCTTTCACTCTTTCTCTCCCCCTCCCTCCCCCTCCCAACTTCTTTTCTCTCTAAAATCAATAAATGTATTGTCAGATGAAATTTTTTTTAAAAAAAGGAGAACTCTTTGAAATATGCCTGTAACCCCAGCGGTGCTCTCCTGCCCAGCACACACTTTCTGTTCATTGTAACCCTCAGTTTTTTCCTGCCTTCCTCTTAGCACCTTCTTTCCACTTGGCTGTGACATCACCTCTTTCCTCCTGGCCCAGCCTCAGCCTAACCTAGACAGGCCACAGCTCAGCTGGGAAATGCTTACTCTGAAATGGGCAGTTCCATTTTATGCAATCACGGGATGGGGCGGCGGTGGGACGGGGGCCCTGGTTATCTGTCAGTAGAATTTGGACTAGACAGAAGGACCTGCTGCCATTTCTAGATCTACACACCATGGTTCTGTGCTGCTTTGGCCAACATGTGAATGTGTTTTTCAGAACAGCCATTTTTCTGACTTCATGGACAAACACACCGGGTATGTCACTAGGAACCTGCTGGCAACCCCCATCATGATGGGCAAGGAGGTTCTGGCTGTGGTTATGGCAGTTAACAAAGTAAATGCATCTGAATTTTCCAAACAGGACGAAGAGGTAATGCTAACCCTGGGCATCCAGTCAGAGGCTTGGGAAATTTATTTGTTATATAATTATATATATTTGTTATATCCAGAAAAAAAGATGTCACACCTATTTGTTTTTCTCTGTCATCTGTAGGTGTTTTCCCAGTACCTCACCTTTGTTTCTATCATCCTAAAGCTTCATCATACCAACTACCTGTACAGTGTTGAATCCCGAAGAAGCCAGGTAAAGGGAAGGTGACATTAATCACTCTGCACGTACCTGATCTGACAAAGGGACCCAAAGGGAGCCAGAGGCAAGACCAGACCCCTCCTTTCCCTCATGGGGTTTCAGACACATGGAGCAGATCCCCAAACTTCAGTCCCACGTGTCTTTTCATGGTTCGCCTCGGCTTTCCATCCCCACCCGCCTGCCTTCCCAGGTGTATGTGCATCTGGTGTGCCTTTCTTCAGTCTCCATCCCAGGCAGTCATGGTTTCTTCATCTATGAGATGACAATGATAATTATAGTACCGACCCCACATGGTTTTTGTGATGATTAAGTAGTCATTAGATAAATTAGTTTGCATAAAGCTCTTAGCAGTTCCTGGTACATAAAGGTATTAATCTGAGGAGTAAATCATTCTTCTGAAGTCTGTTTCCTCCCCGAGCCAGAGGTATAAAGAACAACATTGGTAGCCAGGATTCCTGAGTCTGGACCACTCCCTGGGCCTCAGTTTCCTCATTAGTACAATGGTGGGAGGGGAGTTGGGATGGAAGGCTTTCAAGGCCCCTTCCGGTTCTAACTGTCCAGATAGGGTTACCTCTGACTAGCTCAGGGTGCATGGAAGGAGGCATGTAGCCTTCTCCCAGTGACGGTCAGCAGGAGCTAGGGTGCCCAGGGGACTGTCTCTGCTGCCAATTTTAAGTCACTACCCTTTGAAGTCAACACATTTGGACAAAGGAACCAATCATAGCTTATCCTCTTTCATAAGTCCACAGCCTTGCAAAGGTCTCCTCATCATTCCGTGCAGGGAATCAGTAGCTTGTTGGACGTGGACATGTTCAGAAATGGAATTGCATTGCCTAGTGATTCGGCTTCATTTTATTTGATGCACCCCCTGGTGAAAGCTCTATCTTTTCATAGCGTATTTTGTTATAACAGTTTTCCTTTTAAAATCTATTTTCAGATCCTTATGTGGTCAGCCAATAAAGTGTTTGAAGAGCTCACAGATGTTGAGCGACAGTTTCACAAAGTGCTCTACACAGTTCGAACATATCTGCACTGTGAGCGCTACTCCATTGGACTGCTGGACGTGACCAAGGAGAAGGTCCTTGTTGTTCCAGACATTTTTTCTTGCTTAAAATCTCCTGTAAAACATATCTCATGTGAAATATGATTGATTAAGAAATAGATACACTATGTAAATAACCAGTTGTGATAGATCACAAGAACCAATGCCAAGAAAATATGGTACAGAGGTAAAAAGTATGCATTTTGGAGCAAAAAAAGATCTAGGCTACAATCTTGGCTTTTCTATTTTCTAGTTGTCTGTGTCTTCAATGAGTTCTTTTAAATATTAATTAATAGACTTTATTTTTTAATAGAAATTTTAGGTTCACAAAAGTTCAGCAAGTTCCCATATACATGCTCTTCCCTTCCCCTCACCCCTCAGCTTCCCCTATTAGCTATTTCTCCCAGTATAACATCTTTCATTAATGTGATGCATTTGTTACAATTGATGAATCAATATTGAGACAGTATTATTAACTGAAGTCCACAGTTTGGATTCAGGTTCACTCTTTGTGTTGTACAGTCTTTGGGTTTTGACAGATGCACAGTGTCGTACATCTGCCCTTACAGTGTCATCCAGAACAGTTCACCAAAAATCCTGTGCTCCATCTAGTCGCCCTCCCTCTCCCTATGCTAAGTCTCTGGCAACCACTGATTTTTTTTCACTGCCTTTGTAGTTACTTTTTCCATAACGCCATACTTAGAATCATAGAGCTTTTCCAGATTGGGTTACTTAACTTAGCAATATGCATTTAAGTTTCCCCCACATCTTTCATGGCTTGATAGCTCACTTTTTTTTTTTAATGCTGAGTAGTATTCCATTGTCTGAATACACCACAGTTTATTCATTCATCTACTGAAGGACATCTTGGTTGCTTCCAAATGTTGGCTATTATAAATAAGGTGTAGTTTTTATGTGGTCATGACTTGTCAATGCCTATGGATAAGTACCAGGGAGGGCTACTGCTGGATCATATGCTAAGACTATGTTTAGCTTTTAAGAAACTACCAGACTGTCTTCTAAGATGGCTGTGCCGTTTTGCATTTCCACCAGCAATAAATGAGAGTTTCTGCTGCTCCACATCTTTGCTGGCAGTTGGTGATGTCAGTATTTTGGATTCCAGCCATTCCAGTAGCTGTGTAGTGGTATCTCATTGTTTTAATTTGCATTTCCCTGATGACAAGTGATGTGAAGCTTCTTTTTGTATGCTCACTTGCCAACTGTATGTGTTCCCTGGTGAGACATCTGTTCAGATTTTTTGCCCACTTTTTAGCTAGGTTGTTATTCTTCTTATTGTTCAATTTTAAGAGCTCTTTGTATATTCTGAATACAACTCATGGACAATACCGCTTTATAACATCCTGCAAATGTCACTTTCATCACCTTCCATCTGAGGACACCTTTCCCCAGAAGCCCCCTGACAGACCTCTCTGTCTTCATTCCCACGACTGGGCCACATGCCTGCCCTCACAGCAGTCCAAGGCACCTCACACAGACCATGTGTGGGCTGTGCAGGGCCCATGACCCCTGAGCAGATTACCACCTGATACCCAGATAAAATCAGGTTCCGTTAGCAAGGAAGAGGGGAGAATGGAACGTTAAGGAAGGCAACCAACACCACTGGCTATTTTTGTGACCTTGGCTGAGCCTCTTAACCTATTCAGACTTAATTTAATTATCAGTAAAAGAGCTGCTCTCTGTTGAGTACTTGTAACTTTCTGTCAGAGTAGGTGCTCTCTGTGTGTTATTCATTTAGTCTTCACAATGACCCTATGGCATAAATTCTATTATTATCCCCATTTTACCGATGAGAAGGGTTAAGTGACTTGTTTACAGTCATGACTTCCTGTAAGCAGTATTTCTGGGAATTACAGATTGTTTTCAGCTCTAAAATTCCAAAATCATAAATTAACATAAAATATGCAAACCATGACAAACCATGAAATTCATATAAGACATGGTCGGTCATAGAACAGTTTTTTAAAAATAATGTTTAAATGTCATTGACTCCAGGAATTCTACGATGAATGGCCAATCAAGCTTGGAGAAGTCGAGCCTTACAAAGGTCCAAAGACACCGGACGGCAGAGTGAGTGCAAACCTTCTCCTCGGTGATATTGGTGCCTGGCGCCAGGTGCTAAAGCAGAGGCAGCCATGCACAGAGGAGAGAGCATGAGCCCGAGAACACCAGGTTCTAGTCTGTAGCTTTCTGTGGGACCTTGGAGTAGTAAAAATAGTACTGCACAGGGAGTTTGAAGTTCCAGTCCCAGCTCTGCCCCAAGCCAGCTGGATGGCCCGTGCCTTAATTTGTTCTTTAACTTCTCAGTTTCTTTTTCTGTCAAGCCATGGCTTGAGACCAGTTGTCAACAGGGAGGGACACATCAGAGCCACTTACACAGCTTTTGAAGTGTTCTGTGCCCAGGTCCTTCTTCTGACACGCTGGACTGGAGCTTCTAGGGAAGGGTTGGGGTAGGTTGACTTTCCCCTTGACTGCGAGCTTCACAGGGCAGGACTGTGCTGACCACTGTATGCCCAGCACACAGGAAAGGGAAGGAAACAGGCCAGGACGTGTCCAGGTCGCAGGCTCTTCATCTGTCCAAAGAAGAGAGAGGATAGCTCTCAACATATCCACCAAATCCTGTTTCTCAGACCTCCGTTCAGATGAGCCAGTGCTGGAAGGGGGTAGGTGCTCACTGTCCAGGTGGGAAGGGAAAACATTGACCGAGGTTGAGAAATTACATGATTTGTTCCCCTGAAGTTTCCAGAGGTAACACCTCTGGAAAGTAGAGGAATTAGTTAAAGGAAAAGCAAGGTCCCTCTAAAAGTTGTTTGGGTGAATTCAACCTTTTAAATTTAATTCAACAGGCTTGTCCATGTAGATAAATGACCGGTAATATTTCTAGTTTTATTACAGGCTTCTATAATCAGAATATGAGCAGTTTGCAATTTTTGTTCTGCAGAGAAATGGTTGGGAAATAAGGTTCTATTAGTATAAGTTCATCAATGAAAAGTGTTTTGGGGGAAATAAGATTTTTCTCATAATCTCTTTCCTCTTAGGAAATCATCTTTTATAAAATTATTGATTACATTTTACATGGAAAAGAAGAGATCAAAGTGATTCCGTGAGTATTGTCATAAAGCAGCTCAGGAGTTGCCATCTTATTTTTGCACACAGTGCATTTCTCTGTATAGGAATGATTTCCTTTCTTCTAATCTTCCTCAAGGACACCTCCCGCAGACCACTGGACTCTCGTTAGTGGGTTGCCTACATATGTTGCTGAAAATGGATTTGTAAGTTATTGAACAAATCTTGAATAATATTGGATGAAACTCATTAGCTAAGAGATGTAAACAAAAAGGATTTAAGTTTGAACAACCAAATAAAGCACTAGAACACAGAATAGAAATAGGTATAAAAGAGAAAGGAAAAAAAAACAAGGGTAGGGATGTAAATTAGAGCCAGGACTGAAGATAATAACAACCTGTTGCCCAATGCCCTCCACACTAACAAAATTAGGCTGCACATGTGCTCTTAGTTTTCCAGCATCCAGTAAGAAAAGGGAAAACTGATCAGTTTGTTCCTAAGACAGAATCAAATTATTTAGAATAAAACACAATATATTGTGATACAAAGACTAGAAAGATGTGTTTTCCTTATTGTCTCCATGAAGTGAATACCACGCAGTGCAATAAATAACAGCATCACCTATGTAACACACCTAGTCGCCCCCAGATTTTGCTTCTGCAGCCCCACAGGTTTCAGAGTCCTTTGGCAGTCCATGAGCACAGTTCATGCTGGGTTTAATTTGATCTCCAGTACTGCCCCCTTGGTCAAGACTTTTGAAGCATGGAAGATTACTGGAAAAAGAAAAATACATAAAGAGAGAACTTTGCCACTGATTGCAATGCAGAATGTAGTGAGTTGATAAAGGAAGCGATGATTTTTGCTCTGGTCTGTCAGGTGGGGTCAGGTGGACAGTAAGGCAGCTCTGGCTGAGAGGTCAGGTGTAGGAAGACAACAAACAAGAGATCTCTGCTAGGTCCCATAGGTCTCAAGGCCAGAGGACAGGGTCACGATAGCTTTCCCACTTTCTTCCTTTCTCATGGCTGACTTTTCTCCCGAGTTGGACTTCTCAATCTGTGTCATTTTTTTGGCATCAAAATTCCTCCCTGCAAAAGTGTTTTTTGACAGGACTCCCTGTCAACATTGCTTTATGTTGGCATTTTTATTTCTTCCTCCTTCAGATCCAAGTTTCTGAAATATATTCATAGCATTTATTTGCATTTTTTTCTTTAGTGTTGCCTTGTATTTTTGGCAGTGTTCATTCATTCATCTAGTTGCTTTGAATTTGGAAGAAGAATCCTTAGAAGCTGGGAAAGTAGGAAGGAGCAGAGATGGTGTTAAATGTCATCCAATGACTTAATTAATTAGCAGAAGACAAGCTGAGTTCAAATCATTGTTAGCAAATTTGGCCTACCCCAGGTCCAATATGAATGCGGTATTTTGACTTGTATAATGCACACCCATGTTTTTTGTGCGCATTATACATGGGATTATTATACCCATGGTATATAATTATTATACCCATATATAATGTGCATCCTTATTTTTCCCTCAAAAATTTGGGCAAAAATGTGTGCATTATATACAACAAAATACAGTAATTTGCTTGTGAGCCATTAAGACCTATGGAAGAAATATTCATACCTCATGCGTTTTTCCTTGTTCTTTCTGCGTTGTGGGCTTAATGGCTTCACCACATGACATTTCAGAACCTTTGTCTCCTCTTGCTTTATAGATATGTAACATGCTGAATGCCCCTGCAGATGAATACTTCACATTTCAGGTAACCTTGCCCTCTGCCAGGCCTTCCTCTCAGTGCTGGGGCAGAGGGGAGCAGCACTGTCCCCATCCCCTCCATCCCCATAGTCTGCATAAGAGACAAAAAAACAATTCTGAAGCATTTGGAAAATATCTAAATGCTAAATTGTATGGTCCAGGCTATAAATGCTGTTGGGATTCTGAAAGAGATAAGTTCCATGTGGGTGAAAAAAGTTAGAGAAGGCTTCATGTCAGAGGTGGGGCTTACCCTGCATCTTGGAGGACAACCAAATAAACCAATGGGAGGCTGAAGAATGAATAACGTGGTGTGTTGAGTGCCTGGCTACCTTTGCTTAGCTGTATACTGTGTACCCCATGGTACTGAGTACCCCATGGTACTCAGACTTCAGAGGGCATCAGAATCACCCTGCAGCTTATTCAAGATGCATGGCCAGAGATTATGAAACAAGCTAAAAAAAATCTTGCCTGTGGTCCTTGGGTTACACCTTGAGAAACACTCCTAAGTATCTGCATCTGCATCCCCACTAGACTGTTATCATCTTGAGGTTAGGCCTGGGATTTATCCATTTCTGTGCCCAGCAACTAGGCCAGGTCCTGACACATCATAGGGGCTTGACAGATGTTTACTGGGTAGATTACATCACAGAACAAAAGACTACCTTGATGGATCAGTCAGGAAAACAGACCACACCAGGTGTTTCAACAGAAAGAATCTAATATAAGGGATTAGTTAAACAGGTGTTGGAGGACAGAAAAAGTGGACAGGAAACATTGAGATAACACAGAGGTACATGCTTCTTTTCATCCTCAGGCTGGGTAGACAAAGAGAAGAGGGTAGAGCTGTTACCAATAGGCACTTGGTTCTAGTACACTTAATCAAATGTACTAGCATACGTTATGGCTGTGTAATCCCAGACATGTTCCGACACAAGGTAGGAATTATGTATCCAACACCCAAAGATTATTCTCTCTTTAAATTAAAAATAACTCAAATGGGGAGCAGTGGGGTAGTGGCTATAAAGGGTTGAGGCAAGGGAGCCTTGTGGTGCTGGGTTAGTACTGTGTCTCAATTCTAGTGGGGGTTGCACATTACCTAAACATGTGATGGATTTGCATAGAACCACACACATGCACATACAAATCTGGTGAAATCTGAGTAAGCTTCATGGACCGCATCAAGGTCTAGTTCCTGGTTTTGATACTGTGCTAGTGACACAAGATGTTCCATTGAGAAAACGTGGTGAAGGGTACCTGGGACTGTTCTGTACATTTATTTTGCAACATCCTGTGAGTCTATAATTTCTCAAAATTAAAAAATAACCCACATGCCTTGCTCGTTTGTAGAAAGGACCTGTAGATGAAACTGGCTGGGTCATTAGAAATGTGTTGTCCCTGCCTATTGTCAACAAGAAAGATGACATTGTGGGAGTAGCTACATTTTACAACAGGAAGGATGGGAAACCTTTTGATGAGTATGATGAACACATTACTGAGGTAAGTGCAATGATTAAATAATGGAGGGAAATGAAATTCATGAAATAACAGAGGACACATAATTATTTGTTTTTCTGGAATGATATTTTTGAAGGGCAATTAAGATGAGTCACATGTGGTTGCAGCCAATGTGTTACTGTGCCATTTCCCTCTTTCCTGACTTCTGTGAACTGCAACACTTTTTACTGAAGTATGAACTTTGGGCTTAATCAAAATTCTCTACAGTACTAGGAAACTGAGAAAGAAGGTTTCTATTTCCTTTCTCCTGCTTCTATTCCCTTTCATCCTTGCTCTCACTCCCAGCTCTCTCTCTTATTTTCAGGTCATGCTTATTCTACTACATTTTTATAATTTTTCTCCTCTAATAAACTATTCAGGGTGCATGGTCCACTTTGGAAATCAAGGGCTTAGTCCGTTTTATTGTCTAGGACAATTATTATTGTTGTTGCTGCTTTCAAGTCAATTTTCCTTTAATTTTAGAGAATCAAATCACATTTCATACATTTCAGACTCTCACACAATTTCTTGGCTGGTCTCTTTTAAATACTGATACCTATGAGAAAATGAATAAGCTGGAAAACAGAAAGGACATCACTCAGGAAATGCTCGTGCACCAGACTAAAGCCACTCCTGATGAAATCAAGTCTATTCTGGTAAGTGGGGGATTCGGTCCTATGGACATTAGGTAGCATTTAACCAGCACTTCTGGAATTTACCGAAATACCCAGAGGTCTGACTAATGAGAATAGGTCTAGTCCTGAGCTAAGGAGGGGAAGCAAAGAAAGAGGGGTTAGGGGAAGATCTGTGTGGCCCAGTGTACGTAGGCCCTGACTGGACTTCCAGACTGCCTGGTGAAATAGCACTTTGTTAAAAATAGCTTCTGGGTCTGTAGGTGCTTGTGTAATAATATCTAAGTTCAAGTGTGTTAGCAAGAAAAGAACATATTTCCAGGACAGGAACTATATCAGTTAGCTATTGCCATGTAATGCTGCATAACAACCATAACATCTCAGCAGTTTTCAACAATAAGCATCTAATTGTCATTCATGCATTTGGGGGTTGACCATCCTTTGATTGATCTTGGTTGGGCTTGGCTCCAAGCTGTGAGTTTGGTTTGCTCTGTGTCTCTCTCTTTTTTCTTGATCAGCTGCTCCCTGATAGGTGTTCTTCTCATGAGCACAACCGAGTGCAACAGAGAAAGCCCACTGTGCGAGCACATTTCAAGTCTTTACTTACTGGCCAAACACGGCCAAGACCAACATCATGGATGGTGGGAGAGCAAGGAGATATTTGCTAACAGTGTTCTAATTGCCCAGCTTTTACAGTGTGTGCATAGGTATAGTTTTGCTGGGTGGCTTTTTTGAGGGGATTGGTTTTGGTTTTGTTGGGTGATTTGAGAGTTAAGAGAATTTGACTTGAGAATTTGAGATATTAAAGATAAGAAGTTCTGGGGAGAATAAAGAGGAATTAATATAAACTAACAAAAATAACACACAAACCACTTCTCTCTCTCTCCCTCTCTCTCTCTCCCCCCCACCCAGTGTTACCTTTTGGGGTAAAGGTAACACATTTCTTAGAGAAAACTCTTTATAATCAGGTGTATTAGATCTTCTTTGTACCCAGAATGCATCTTTGTCATGAAACTCATCACAGCATATTTAAAACATATTTTAACTGATTTTAGGAGCAGAGTAATCAGAAACAAATCTTCTCCTTATAGGAATTTCACACCTCAATTGCTTTTACATTTTAGAAATTTCAAGAGAAGTTAAATATAGATGTAATTGAAGACTGTGAAGAAAAACAACTTATCACAATTTTGGTATGTATTTCACTTCTACTCTTAACACTTTTTAAATAGGACACACTTTCCCATTTTTCAAATAAATATTGAGTTTCTTCTTCCTTGGCAACTTTCAAAGCTAAAAAGAAAGCATGTTTCTTCAAAGAATCAACTTCTGGCTCTTTGCTTATCTTCCTCGTGGTCCCCTATAGTCCGATCAACACGGATAATTTAGAATCACAGCTAAACTAGACTATGGCATTAGGCACAGATTCTAGAGATGTTGTGGCCTGGTTCATTTGAATAACTGGATTACACCATGGCCACCCCAGAAGACACGACAGGAATCCAGAACACAGAACCCTTCTAGGCACTATTATCATGGCCATCACTAGCTTCCCTTCTGGTGCCTGGAGGAATTCGGTTCCTTTTTGATTGTCATTGGGCCATCTGTATTATTTCTGGTTAGAATTAACTCCTTTTCTAGTTCATTACTTCTGTGTTTTGTTGTGTCTACTGTTAAACCCACCCACATTCATTCCTACAGTTTATGGTTAGACTCACCCAATCATTTTTTCAGTCCAGAGACAATTGTTTTCAGTTCTAGAATGTACATTTAATTTTTTTTAAAGATTCCAACTCTGTGTTAAAAAGTTTTCATCATTTTGCCCTGAGCAGCATGGCTCAGTTGGTTGAACATTGTCCTGCAAATCAAAAGGTTGCCAGTTGGATTCCTAGTCAGGGCACATGCCTGGGTTATGGGCTGGTCCCCAGTTGGGGGCATGCATGCCAGAGGCAACTGATTAGTGTTTCTCGCCCTCTCTTTCTCCCCGCTTCCCCTCTCTAAAAATAAATATTTAAATATTTAAAAAAACAAAACTTTTCATTGTTTTATCTGTTTTGCCTATTTTTTCCTCTATTTCCTTGAATTTATTGATCACATTTATTTTAAATTTTCCACCTCAATACCTGAATCACCTTTAGATTTGGTTTTACTGTCTAGTTTTATGGTTGGGTTTCAGTCATTTGATCATTTTAAAGCATGCTTCATAATTTTTTTTAAAACTGGATATTGTGCATAAAAACTTGTAGGGGCCCTGGGTAGTATTATCTTTCTGCAAAGAGGGTTAGATTTTCTTCTGACAAGTGAATAAAGTTGGTTTTAGATTTTGTCAGGGATGGTTCGTTTCCGTTTTGGCTTTACTATGCAGGTAGAGTCCTTCTAGGGTATCAACTGAAAGCCGAGGCCCCTACGCCTTGAATTTTAAAAACTTGAAAACAATTTGACTGAAATTGAAATAGTCTCACATTTATTCCCTTCATTAACTGCCTCATCCTGTTTTCCTCTGCCTCTTCACCATCTGTGGTGTAAATGTTCTGCTTTCTACACTAAGACTGCACTGAATACCTCACCACGGGACAGGCACTGCAGGTTCTGGGGCACCGCAGCAAACAGAGAGACACGATCCCACGGTCTCATGGGAAAGCATCGCTGAGCGTGTAAAGAAAATATGATAGAATTGAATTAAACAATCATTTATTGTTCACTGAATATTTCCTGAAAAGAAAAAAAGAGAAGTCAAGTACTGAAAATGGGTAAAGCTGCTGCAACCAAACATTTTATTTTACACCATAGAAAGAAAAGAGCTACTAGAGTAAAATTGGAATTGAATCCCACTACTAAGAAATTTTCTTGATATAACTGAGTCTCGGTTTCGCCATCTGTAAACTGGGGTAACTGTGCAGGTTTGATTGAGAATAATTCATGCAAACTCCGGAACCCAGTGCTGGGTACATAAAGGCTCAGTGAATGGCAATGGTGTCTTTTCATTGTAATTTTTTTCACACCCAATGGTGGATGTGTGAGACTACAGGGAAGATAGAGGAATGCAATCTGACACAGTTTGTCTTTATTTGAACAGAAAGAGGACTTGCCAGACCCCAAGGCGTTAGACCTGTATGAATTCTGCTTCAGTGACTTCCCCGTTACAGAGCATGAACTGATTAAGTGCGGACTACGACTGTTTTTTGAAATAAATGTGGTGGAGAAATTCAAAGTACCTGTAGAGGTTAGATGGACTATAATGTAAAATACCGGTGATTCTGCAGCTGTTCTTCATTAATGTGTCCTGTGGTTTAAAAGATTAACTTCAGTTTGGATTTTAAATTATTATTAACTTTGTAAATATATCAGCTTAACCTCTGTAAACAAGACCAACCGATAAGATTGTCACAGGCCTTCTAAACTTTAGCATTCTGTTCCAAAGTCTGAATGGTGTTATCTTCTTTTGGTGACAGGTTCTTACCAGATGGATGTACACCGTGAGAAAAGGGTACCGTTCCGTCACTTACCACAACTGGCGGCACGGGTTCAATGTGGGGCAGACCATGTTCACTTTGCTGATGGTAGGCAGAGTGCTGTCAGCCATTATAAACCTGCACAGGGAGAACTGGAGACGGCCCATCAGCTTAGATCAGCCATTCTGGAATTAATGGACGCAGTCCCACAAGCCCCAAACTCCCTTGTAGATGATACCAGAGTACGTGGGGGTCCCTGGGCCCTTGGCTGGATTATCACTTTTAAAGGAAATCTTGAACTTACTAAGTGAGGACAATCATTTATGTCCTTAAAGGAAATTTTGGTTACCTGTTGGCTTGTTTAAAAAATTTTTTTCAGTTAGAGTTGACATATAATATTATATTAGTTTCAGGTGTACAGCATAGTGATTAGACATTTATATAACTTACAAAGTGGTCACTCCAATAAATTTAGTACTCACCTGACACCCTACATAGTTATTACAATATTATTGACTATATTCCCTATGCTATAATTTACATCCCCATGACTGTTTTTATACCTGGCAATTTGTACATTTTAATCCCTTTATTTTTCTCATCCATCCCCTCAACCCCTTCTCATCCTGCTGGGGTTTGTAATTGCCCAGATTGAGCTATAATATTCAACAAGAAATAAAAGCAACTTGCTCTAAAAATACAGCAGGTCCCCTCCCTCATTGCAGGCAGTCCTCACAGCACATGCTTTAGAGGTATATTAATCCAATTAAATATATATTTATTATTATTATATTATTATATTAAATATAAATTATATACCTTTTAGACAGGAAGGCTGAGGAAATACTATACAGATCTTGAAGCCTTTGCCATGCTCGCTGCTGCCTTCTGCCACGACATTGACCACAGAGGCACCAATAACCTGTATCAGATGAAGTAAGTGAACACGTGTGCAATGTCGAAATGTACTTGTGATGTTTGAAGGTGTCTAAGGGGAGAATACATGAAAATCACCTTGTGACCAGGTTTAGTTCTCAATATCTTTAATCTCCTTTAATCTGGAATCATTTCTTAACCTTGTGTCTTTCGGGATGTTGATGCTTTTGAAGAGTCTAGGACAGTTGTTTTGCAGAATATGCCTCAATTGGGCTTTGTCTGATTGTTTCCAGGTTACTAGATCCAGGGGAAAAGTTTTGAGTAGAATTCTATTTAGGTGTCATGTACTTCTTAGTGCCTTGCCTCAGTAGACCTGTGATGTTAATTTGTCCCATTATGTATGAGGTTAAGTTAAACTATTTATGAATGTCTAGTTGATCTCTTTATGCAAAAGTACATTTTCTCCTTTGTATGAATAAATAGTCTGTGAGGTGTTACTCTGAGACTGGGTGGATATTGAGCTCCCGTTACCTTTTTTGACTGATGTTTTTAGACCCAAAGGAATTAAAGATACTTTCACTTTTCAGCTGAAATTCTGCTTTATTCATTTTTTAAAAAATCTCCAGTGCTGACACAGAGTAGGCATTTGACTATGAGTCAGAATTCTGATCCTTAAGTAGAGTATTTTGTTTACCTGACCTGTTAATGACTCATCCCCTCTGTAAAGTTCTGTTCTTTCTGACATAAAATGAAACTTCCCTATGACGGCTTCCATTCTTAAAAATATTTATTCCATTTTTCTAAGACAACAGCTCCACATTACTAAGGTAAACCTTTAGCCTTAGCCTCTCTTCAGCTTTTCTTTTCTTCACCTTTTTATTTTTTGATGTCACTCCCTTTCCTCAAACAGAAAGAACTAAAGAAAGACAGGGTACCAAAGACTCAAGTCCCCACTTACATAAAGCCATGGCCCAAACTTAACAAACAGAAAATTTATTTTATTTTTATTTATTTTTAGAGAGAGGAGGGGAGGGAGAACAAGAGGGAAACATCAATTGGTTGAGTCTCACAGGTGCCCCAACAGGGGACTGGGCCTGCAACCCAGGCATGTGCCTTGACCAGGATCAAACAGGCAACCTTTTGCTTTGCAGGATGAAGCTCAACCAACTGAGCTATGCCAGTCAGGCTCAAACAGGAAATTTAAGTTTGAATTTATCTCTCTGTCTTGGAGGAGGAAAGAAATGCTACCTTTTAGTGATTTTCATTTTGGTTCCTGAAAATTCTTTTTTTTTTTTCTCTCTTTAAATTTAAAAAAAAAAATTTCATTCTAGTTGACATACAATATTATATTAGTTTCAGGTGGACAATATATGGATTAGACATTTATATAACTTACAAAGTGATCACCCTGGTAAGTCTAGTACCCATCTAACACCATACATAGTTATTACAGTATTACTGACCCTATTCCCTATGCTTTATTTATACAAATAGTTTATTCTTTATGAACACTTTATCTATAAATGATCTATTGGCTTCAACAGGTTTGCTGCATGTTCTGTAAGTCATATTCTACCACCATGAATTCTGGGGAACAACGATTTTTGATGCAGGGGATAAACCAAACTTCTAAGTTTAAACAATTCAACCATTTTATGTATTCAGCAAATTAGGGGGGTTTAAAAAGAATTTGCTTTAAAGAGCATATTCTCATCTCCTAAATCTGAAAATCTTTTTTGATATGTAACTTCTGACCATTTCTTGAATATTAGGGGAGAAAGAGAAAGAAGAAATGAAAAAATCCTCAGATAGTAAAGATTCTATATTGTATGGACACATGCATAATCTTTAAACAGCTAAAATCATGGCTTATTCTTTTCCTTCCAGATCCACATCTCCATTAGCAAAGCTTCATGGATCTTCTATTTTGGAGCGGCACCACCTGGAGTACAGTAAGACTCTACTGAAGGATGAGGTATGTGAGCCTCTCCCTAGGGCAGCTCATAAGCTCTGGGCCACAATTCTAACCCACAGAAAATGCTTGGAAAGAGGATGGACTTGAGTTATGAAGGCTGACAGTGTATATCTTATAAAAGTCAATTGATAAAAATTGTTATATTGCAACAGTTTTTGAACAACCAAGTTGAAAGTAGCTATGATAGGGGACAAAAGGGCCATGGAAAGTCACAGAATTTCTGTGGGTCTGTGGAAAAAGAAGAGAAAGCTTACAGGGGATGTGAAAGGGGAGGTATAAATATAAAGAAGAAAAATGGCACACCTGAAGCCAATACAAAATTATATTGAATGTAAATTGCAATTGAAAAATAAAATTTAAAAAGAAAAAGGAAAAATGGCTACATAGCCACTGAGTTTCTTTTTCATTCATAGGCACTCCCTGTAGGGCATAGTCTGTACCTTGCAGAAAGTCAAGCTTTGGTAGTGGAGGAAAGCATGAAGTTAGGATATAAGAGAGAGTCAGACATCTACCATCAGTGAGTCACTGAGGGTTCCAGAGGGAGGCATCATATTCAGAAGTGGCCAGGGTATAGGGGAGAAGAGGGATTGGATCAGGAACAGCTTTATGCAGAAAGTGGCTTTGAATTTGGTATTGAATTCACTGATTTGCACATACCATGTACTACTAAGGGAGGCAGTTGATCTTCACTTTGTTAATTTTATTTAAAGGGGAAGAAGTACGTTCCCAACTTACGACCAAGATGGAGGCATAGATAGATACACTTTGCCTCCTCACACAACCAAAAGAAGGGCAACAACAAATTTTAAAAAATAATAACAGAACTGCCAAAAAATTGAATTGTATGGAAGTTTGACAACCAAAGAGTTATGGAAGAAATATTCATCCAGACTGGGAGGAGGGGCAGAGAGGGGCAGCCAGGGCAGAAAGGACTCATGGCAAGGCAAGAGCTGGAGGACCAGGTGGGTGAGGCAGCAGCTGGCAGTCCCACATTTGCCCACATTTGCATGTGGATAAACCTGGAGGAATACCTGGGGAGTGAGACAGACCATGCAACACAGGGTTTCAGCATGGGGGAAAAAGCCTCAAAACCTCTGGCTATAAAAACCTGTTTGGATTGCAGTAGCAGGAGAAACTCCCAGCCTCACATTAGAGTTAATTGGAGAGACCCACATGCTCCTAGAATGTACACAAACCCACCCACCTGGGAATCAGCACCAGAAGGGCTCAATTTGCTTGTGGGTAGCAAGGGAAGTGACTGAAAGTGGGATGAGAGCTGAGCAAGCAGCATTTTCCCCTCTCGGACTCCTCCCACACATACAGCGCCACAACCCAGTGACATGGGTTGCTGTGCCCTGGCAAATACCTAAGGCTCTGCCCCTTACAATGTAATAGCTGCTCCAAGACAAAGAAATACGGCCCAAATGAAAGAACATATCAAAACTCCAAAAATAGAATTAAACAAAGAAGAGATAGCCAACCTGTCAGATGCACAGTTCAAAACAGTGGAAATCAGGATGCTCACAGAAATGGTTGAATAGGGTTGCAAAATAGAGGAAAAAGTGAAGGCTACGCAAAGTAAAATAAAGGAAAATATACAGGAAACCAACAGTGATGAGAAGGAAACCGGGATTCAAATCAATGGTTTGGAGCAGAAGGAAGAAATAAATACTCAAATAGAACAGAATGAAGAAACAAGAATTCAAAAAAAAAAAAAAATGAGGAAAGGCTCAGGAACCTCTGGGACAACTTGAAACATTCCAACATCTAAATCATAGGGATGCCAGAAGGAGAAAAGGAAGAGCAAGAAATTGAAAACTTTCAAAGTTTGAAAAAATAATGAAGGAGAGCTTCCCCAGTCTGTCAAAGGAAATAGACTTCCAGAAAGTCCAGAAAGCTCAGGGAGTCCCAAAGAACTTGGACCCAAGTAAGCACACACCAAGACACATCATCATTAAGTTACCCAAGATTAAAGATAAAGAGAGAATCTTAAAAGCAGCAAGAGAAAAGAAGACAGTCACCTACAAAGGGATTCCCATAAGACTATCAGCTGATTTCTCAAAAGAAATCTTACAGTCAAGAAGGGGATGGAAAGAAGTATTCCAAGTCATTAAAGGCAAGGAGTTACCAGCTAGATTACTCTATCCAGCAAAGCTACTGTCATTCAGAATGGAAGGGCAGATAAAGTGCTTCCCAGATAAGGTCAAGTTGAAGGAGTTCATCATCACCAAGCCCTTATTCTATGAAATGTTAAAGGGACTTATCTAAGAAAAAGAAGATGATCAAAAATATGAACAGTAAAATGACAACAAACTCACAACTATCAACAACTGAACCTAAAAAAAACAAAAACAAACTAAGTAAACAACTAGAACAGGAACAGAATCACAGAAATGGAGATCACACGGAGGGTAATCAGCGGTGGGGGGATGGGGAGAATGGGGGAAAAGGTACAGGGAATAAGAAGCATAAATTGTAGGTACAAAATAGACAGAGGGAGATTAAGAATAGTATAGGAAATGTAGAAGCAAAGAACTTTTATGTACAACCCATGGACAGGAACTAAGGGTGGGGAATGCTAGTAGGAGGGGGGTGCAGGGCAGAGGGGAATAAAGGGGAGAAAAAAATGGGACAACTTTAATAGCATAATCAATAAAATATACTTTAGCCCTGGCTGGTGTAGCTTAGTGGATTAAGCGCGGGCCTGTGAACCAACAGATCACGGTTCGATTCCCAGTCAGGGCACATGCCTGGGTTGCAGGCCAGTTCCCAGCAGGGAATGCACAGGAAGCAACCATACATTGATATTTCTCTCCCTCTCTCCTTCCCTTCCCCTCTGAAGATAAATAAATAAAATCTTTTAAAAAAAAATAAATAAAAAAAAATAAAATAAAATAAAATATACTTTAGGAAATTTTATTTAAGGGGTACATAGGCTTGTGGAAAAGTTATGGATATAATCTAGTTGTACACTTAAAAAAATCACTTGAGAAAGTTCCAAACCAAAAACAATTAAAATGAGTCATTTACGAGGCAGAGGGGAACATGTTTTGTCACGGCGGAGAACTTATTTAGAATTGAAGGTGCTCATTAGTCGCTTTTCTCAGTTTCTATAATAATTTTTTAGTAAAGTCTCAGAGGGAGGAATACACAGAAATATGTCCCAAGTTTTGAGATAACACTACAGTTTTCTAGGTAATGAAAAGCCAAGTGGGAAAATTTATGAGACAGAGTGACCAGGCACAAAAATGGAAAAAAGAAAAAGTGACGTGTGTTTTTAATAGCCTATGATTGATGCAGCGCCAAGACATGGGGACCTAGACAAGCTGCGTCAGAATCATCAATTTAATAGGGTGGGGTGGGCAGGCTGTTAAAAACAGATCCTGGGCTTCCTGTCAAACCCACTAACTGGGCTCTCTGAGGTGGGGGCTGGCAAATCTGCATTTTCAACAAAAACTTTAATAATTTTGATTCATAGCCAGAACATCTCCCTGCAGTAGGATTTATACCATAAAAATTATAATATCTGTTTCATGAGAATTAAACAGACAATTAAAAGTGATTCAGAGAGGGAAGAGTAAATTGTTAATTACTCAGTTTGTTATGAATTTTTGTTTTACTGGTTAAGACAATCTTATATTTTTTGAGTAAGAAGTTTCTATAATTCCCAGTGATTGTGTGCTAACACAGGCAGATTATGTCAAATATATTTTTACTTTTATTATTTAATTTTACAGTTATTTACTGAAGGAAAATATGTTTAAAAACTATAGCTAAATATTTAAACAGTTAACATTGCAAGCCTCCTCGTATCTCATATGTTCTCTCCTTCTGGGACTGAGGAGTCCATAATAATAAGAGTGGTGGTTTTCCATCTTATTTTTTTAATGTTATTTACTCTGCAGTCTAAACTGGTTTCAATGGCTATGTAAAGGTTTATTATTCTTTCTAAAAAGGCATATTGCATCTCAGTAATCTTTACCACCTTGGCGAGGACCTGTCTACAATGCTGTTCAACCTACTAATTGCAGACTTTTAAGGCCTGTAAATAGAGTCGCTAGGCAATGCAATCACAGAGCTTTTTATAAGTAGGCAAACTGAATGCCGAAAAAAATTAAATCTTTAGCCATCATATGTAGACAATACAACTCTTTTATTTACTTACTTTTATATAAAATCTTTACATTAAAAACCTTTAATTTTCTAATAAGGAAAATTCTTAGGATTTATTTAGCATTTCGGCATTTTGTGGACATGACTCGTGACACTTTGTTTTGCATATTATGAGGCTTCAACCTAAAATATCCTGACATCCCAGCAGAGTGGGATTTACTGCTTTGAGAATTAGAAACACCCATAGTCTAACCCGACAGAAACTCACCCTTTAACCTGAGTGAATAGATGGAAAAACTTTGTCAGTCAAATTTGTAAGAATAAATATTTTAATACTACAATGTACTATAGAAATGACAAAATAAATTGCTCAGCACAAATAACAGAACCCTTTTGTTATTCAAAAACACTTCTTTACAAAGCGTATGATAATTCTATTCATGCTTTTTTATACCACCCCTGCCTTATACAAAGGAGGCACAAAGAAGAAAGATCTTGCGCGTGGTCACCCGCGGGCTGTGAACATGGTGACCATCTTCTCCAACACGCAGACCAGATCTGCCTGCACTTGCTGTGGCTCCTCGCCTGGGAGCCCTAATCAGAATGGATTGGGGCCACTTCTACCTATTTTGGTGTACTACACAGAATTTATATTTTTATTGCCACTTTAATAGTAGGGGGAGAATAAAAGTAGACTCTTTGAGTTAATGGGCCCTTGCTCTAATTAAAGGGTCATAGGCTCTGCCTTTGCTTACTTGAAAAAAAATTTGCATCTGTGCATATGTGTTTAATCCTCATTTTTTTCCAAAATGATTTAGGGGAGCTTCTAAAAATATTGGGTTGGCCAAAAAGTCCATTATGTTTTTTTTTTTTTGTAAAACAAAAGACACATTTTTCATTTTCACCAATAACTTTATTGATTTGGATATTTTGAGTATATCAGCTGTCTCCCACTATTGGCTTCTAGTGGGGTAGAGGCTAGGGGTGCTGGTAAACATCTTCCAATGCATAACACAGCCCACAGAAAAGAATTATTTGGCCAAAATGTCAATAGGACCAAGAAACTTTGCAAACCACTTTGGACACATTTGATCAGTCACAGCACCTTCTCCATATACTGCACAAATATTTTGCATTTCAGTTGCATTTTACCTTTCTTGAAATAATAAAACATAATACACTAAAAATGTTGCATATTTTCTTTATCTCCAATATTAAAATGGCTGTACAAAAATCCACCAATTTTGATAAGTTTTTTTTAAATGCACACTGTTATGATGCTGTCATAATGCAATCTAACATAATTGTTTCAAATGAAGTTAGAAAACTAAGCACTATTAGAGCTATCATACAGAAAAAATGTAACGGACTTTTTGGTCAACCCAATACATTTAACGTTAAAGAGAAGGAAAATGAGGGTTAATGGAAAAATAAGATGAAGTATGGTAAATGCCCAAAATGTTTCCAATATGTGTATGGTGAGCTATAAACATTTATTAGACATGGGCTGCAAATTTGGTCGAGATTTCCAGCAACTAATACAAAACAGAAGCACGATATTTTATTTGAGTCTGTAAACATTGCTTAAAAAGAAACCACCAAGAAGCTTTTCTTTTAAGAAACTTAGCTGTGAAAGGAATCAAAGAAAAAACATGAAAGAATATAGAATTAAGAAAGGGTTGTTCAATTAGTATATGTGTACATGTTTTTAGATAAAAGTAAAAATAAGTGAGAAAAAAGGAGTGAAATTTAGGTATATTGTGCTATTTAAAAGGCAGTGCTGAAATGCTGAATGTACACCCCTTTTCCTTAATTATACCAATTTTAAAAGTATGCCATTATTCATCTTTTTTTAATCCAATATTGACTTGCTTGGTAAAGCGAAAGACCTTTTGATGATCTGTTAGCTTTAATGCAGCTGCTTTATTATTTTGGATTGGAAAAAAGGTATGACAAATGGAGTACAGCAGAGTCAGTCATATTTATTTTTGTATTCCTCTTTGTACATAGCTTTCTCTCTCCCACACACATGTATTTAGCAGATAGCAACAGGTATCTAAGTTTGCAAATAGAAGCAGCATACATTAAAATAATTGGTGCATAAAAACAAATACTGATTTGGTCAATAGTTAGATGATGTGTTCTGTGCAATCTGACACTTGGCAGAGAGTGGAAATTCTAGCCCAAAGGATTATTGATTTAAACTCAGGGGCCCATTTTACTTTTCTCCTTTTCCTATTCTGTTTTTATTTGGCTCTTCTAAGTTTCTGTTTCTTTATTTTCATGTTATTTTTTAAATTGCATATATTTGAGGTGTACAACATGATGTTTTGATCATATACGTAGTGAAATAATTACTATAGTCCAGCTAATTAACATATCCATCTCCTCACATATGTACCTTTTTGTGCGTGTGTGCTGAGAACTCCTGAGATCGACACTCTTAGCTAATTTTCAGTATACAATAAGTATTAAAATGACTCATGTGCTTTTAATGTTAATTTGTCTAAAAGTTTAAGGCATTTCCACACACACCCTCACTTTTCCCCCAGTACAGCAATCAAGGATGACTTTAAGTGTTACTGGACCTGCAAATATGTGCAAATAATGTGCAAATATGTCACACAACTTTTGGAGCATAAAAACGTATATCAGTGAACAAATAAAGACAGTGACTCACTGACATAAACAAGCCATTGGATCACCACGAGTCCAAAGGCCACCATGGTGTAGGTTAAGTGGGATTAAAGAAACAAATGCCCCCCTTCCTCTTCCTCCTCCCTGGCCAATCCAGACGGGTTGAAAATACCCAGTATCCGAAAGGTTTGGTTCGGAGAGTATGGGTTGGTGTGCTCAAGGGGCTGCTGTGAACTGTCTCAAGTAAGAAATTGATTTTGGTCTAGACAAGCTTTCTTTTGTTTATTTAACTTCTTGGAGTATTCAACAGATTTTTTTCATTATATCAATTCAAAAAGACTAACTGTCATTGCTATTATGAACTTATTATTTTAACAAAAAATACCATAGCTTCCCTTTCTTCTACTTATATCTGCTGTGTAAACTACCTTTTATTTTTTGTCCTAGAAGTTGTTATTAAAAAAGATGACTGAAGTGAAGGTTTGTAAAACATATAATATAGAAAACTTGAGTTTTGTCCATTTCTGGCTTTCTAATGTTTCAATCTCCTGGAAGGACAAAGAGCCAGAGTTGGTGTTGGGCTTGCAATTCTATTTTAACCTGAAGCTAGCTTCAAAACTTTATATAACAAGAATAATAATACAGCCTTCGTAGCAATTTATGGTTTTAAAATGCATTCTCAGTTATCTCACTTGAGTCAACATTCCACAAATGTTCATTGATCATAGACTAAGTGCTAGGCAGTTAGGCAGGGCAGCTGTTATTATCCCGTTTGAGAAAGCAAATACTCACAGCTGTTCATTGACGTGGCCAGGATTATGCAACTACGAAGTGGTGAGTCTGGGAACTGAACCTGGGCTCCTTGCTGAGAGGCAGGGTGGTGCCATACTACTCTGGCTTAGACTCCAGCTCTGCTGAGTACTTGCTGTTTAACCTGAGTGAGTTACTTAACCTCTCTGTGCTGTGGTTTGTTGTGAGAGCGAGAGCATTCATAATGCATTTAGAACAGTGCCTGGTAAGTGATAAGCACTATGTTGAGCTGTTATCATTACCTGGTGTTTAGTCCAGTGCACTTGTCTGTGTTATGCTGCCTGTGACCCTACATAGGTTGGTAGACTACTTCCTCCTTTATTTCCCCTGGAACTTCTCCTGTATTTCAGAACAGGAAACTCCATTTGGTAAAACCACTATACATCTGTCCTTTCACCTATATGTCCAAAACAGTCTATTGGGAATATCAGAACTTTTAAAAACCACTCCGAACTTTATACTCTGGTTTTCTAGAACACAAAGAAACGAAGACCATCCATTATGTGAAGAGAGTATTAGTGGGAAGCTCTTTGAAGAAAGGCCTAGTTAAATCTTTGTAAAACATAATTGCAAAAAAACATTTTTAAGAACAGCTTGGAAGGATTTCATGATTTTTCCTACATATACATGAATACTAGTGTAATTTGCAGCTTCTGAAAGTTGTGCAGCAGTTTCTGTGATCCCTCTGAAGCTACCTGGCGAATAATTCAACATGTCTAACAATCAAACATCTACCAGATATTCTTTATTAAAGCTCTTCAATTAACACAAGCAAATTTTAATCTATTATTATTTTTAAGTGGAAGAAAACACTTTTGAATTAACTCATAAATTACATGAACATTTGCTAATAATATCTATTTTTATAGATAAGTTATCTTATTCAAAGTAAAGAGGTTTACTTAATCCAAGATACAAAAATTGAAAGCTAAACAATGGAAGACCTAGTTTTCTTCTCTTTGTAATAGAATAATCTTTATTTTTGTTAGGTATACTTTGGTTTGTTTGTTGAATCCAAGGCAAATTAATGATTGCACTTTATTATGAATTTTCATCTTACAGAGTTTAAACATCTTCCAGAACCTAAACAAACGCCAGTTTGAAACAGTTATTCATTTGTTTGAAGTTGCAATAATAGCAACTGACCTGGCTTTATACTTCAAGTAAGTGCATAACTTCCTTATATCTGTGTGGTTCTGCCTTCCATAAATGATCCATGACATTGAACTTGAAAAGGATTTATTCACACACACATTTATTCATTTTCCTTTTGGATTATTAATAGAATACCTTAAAGAGGCCTGGTAGTAAACTTACTAGACATCTGGAAGTAGTTTATTATCTGAAGAAGTTTGAGTTGAAGAATATTTAGCAAGGTTGGTGCTGAATACCGTGGCAGAAGAGTGATACCACCGAACCTTACGAGGTGACTTTTTGCCCTGGTGAATCCACCATGGACCCGAGTCTGACATTTGATCCTGTCAGCGTCAGGGAGATGAACAATCATGGTGATACTGATGTGCACTAACCAAACTCTCAGAATGCTGAGTTATATACAGCAGAGTGTAGCTTATTTAGAATAATAATTATCCAGGACCAGATGCTTCTTGTCAGTGAATAAAGTTGCTTGTTGAAAATGGTTTAGAACAATGTGAAAGTTATAGGATCCAAACATTTATGATGTGGATGGGCAGTATCAAATTGTGCCTCTCCAACCCTTAATTAAAAATTTAATTATTAAATAGATCATACATGAAGACAAATACTTAGAATGATGTAATTGATATCCAAATATCCATAACTCAGATTCAACAAATGCTAATTTTTGCCACACCTGTCTTAGATCTCTTCTTTTTTAAGGAGGAAATAAGTGATGGAAGTGAGGCATCCTACCCCATCCCAACCCACCGGGAAAGACCCTTCCCTTCACCCTCACAGACATTACCATCCATCCTTTCCATCCGTGTTTTTATATGTGATTGTAAAGTGCTTTAAAATTTTCCATAAATGGTACCATACTGTACATACATTTCTGCAACTTGCTTATTCTGTTTACTTTTTTAAATATATTTTATTGATTATGCTTTTAGTTGTCTCAATTTTCCCCCAATGCCCCCCCTACCTGGTACCCCCATTCCCTCCAGTAATCCCCCCTTAGTTTATGTTCATGGGTCACGCAAATAAGTTCTTTGGTTACTCCATTTCCTATACTGTTCTTAGCATACCCCTATTTTATACCTACCAATTTGTACTTCTTAATCCCTGAACCTTTTCCCCTATTCTCCCCCCTTCCCCCTCCCAGCTGATAACCCTCCAAATGATCTCCCTGTCTATGATTCTGTTCCTGTTCTGCTTGTTGCTTAGTTTGTTTTTTAGATTCAATTGTTGATAGTTGTGAATTTATTGCCATTTTAATGTTCATAGTTTTGATCTTCTTTTTCTCATATAATTCCCTTTAGCGTTTCATATAATAATGGCTTGGTGATGATGAACTCCTTTAGTTTTACCTTTTATTTGCCCTTCAATTATAAATGATAGCTTTTCTGGATAGAGTAATCTAGGTTGTAGTAATATAGGTTCAAGAATCTATGAATCTTGCTTTTCATCAGTTTGAATACTTTTTGCTAATCCCTTCTTACCTGCAAAGTGTCTTTTGAGAAGATGGCTCAGAGTCTTATGGGAACTCCTTTGTAGATAACTTTCTGCTTTTCTCTTACTGCCTTTATTCTCTCTTGCTCTGCCTGGCATGGCTCAGTGGATTGAGTGCTGGGTTGCAAACCAAAGGGTCACCAGCTCAATTCCTAGTCAGGGCACAGACCTGGGTTGAGGACCAGGTCCCCAGTGAGGAGTGTGCGAGAGGCAACCACGCATTGATGTTTCTCTCCCTCTCTTTCTCCCTCCCTTCCCCTCTGTCTAAACATAAATAAATAAAATCTTTACAAAAAAAGATTCTCTCTTTATCTTTAACCTTTGGCATTTTAATTATGATGTGTCTTGGTGTGGTCCTCTTTGGTTCCAACTTGTTTGGAACTCTCTGTGCCTCCTGGACTATTGTATGTCTATTTCCTAAACCAAATTAGGGAAGGTTTTTTAAAATCATTTTTTCAAATAAGTTTTCAATTTCTTGCTCTTCCTCTTCTCCTTCTGGCACCCCTATGATTTGAATGTTGGTACCTTTGAAGATATCCCAGAGGTTCCTAGCCTATCCTCATTTTTTTCAATTCTTTTTTCTTCCTTATGTTCCTTATCTTCCTTGGGGTCCATACCAGCAAGAATCATTAGATGTGTTCAGGAGATCTGAGAAGCCCATGTTAAAGACACCTTTTTATCTCTGGTTTTATATGTTATATATTAAAAAAGTACAGCTGTATCACTTTGTAGGAAGAGAACCATGTTTCAAAAAATTGTTGATGCTTGTGAGAAAATGGAAACGGAAGAAGAGGCCATCAAATATGTAACCAGTGATCCAACCAAAAAAGAGATTATCATGTGAGTAGACACCTATTCCTCTTCTGGCAAAAATAACCTGTTTTGAATTTCTTTCTATATTAACAATTTTTGTTTTCTTCTGAAGGGCAATGATGATGACTGCATGTGACCTGTCAGCTGTAACCAAACCCTGGGAGGTACAAAGTCAGGTGAAGAAATTTATGTTTCCTTTTCTGTCACAGTCTCAGGTACTGCCTAAGTCCCATGTAAAGGTGAAGATGAGGATATCTGGCAGCCTCTGAGTTTTATTATAGCTATCACTTATATGACTATATATTTTATAAGCAATGATCTTTCATTACCCTGGACTTGTTCTTTCAAACAATCAGTTTATAGTTTAGAAAGAAGGAAAGAAGAACTTGAGAAGTTAAGACAAAAGTAAAATATTCCCTGTTAGGTTTCCATTAATGAAGAAAGGCAAATAGCTGTCAAGAGCTCACAAATGTCAGAAAAACAATAGGTCTTTTTTATCAGGCCCCAAAACAACACAAACAGAAGGGATATTGGAAAGAAAATGCTTCTTGAAAGAATTCCTTACCACTGAACAGGCTATAAAGAGTTTATGTATAATTAATTATTCAGGGGGTGTGTGATTTTCTTTTTAACAGAGACAATAAATCAGGACAAGGATGAATCACTAGTGCTTTCCAGGGTGGTTTTGCTCCTACAATCTCTTCTTTAATGGTCAACCTCCCTCCTTTATTAAACTTTTCTTTACTTTTGTCTCCCTGATCCACAGTACTTCATATTATTACTTGTACAGCAATAACCTCACTGTTAACACAACTGTCTTCACTACACTGTGAGCATCTTATAGAAAAATGTCACATCTTATTCCTCTCAGCAAGCCTGACTCATGCCAATGTGAAACAGCTAGTGGGTGTTCAATAAACTTGATATTGGGGTTTTAAAAACTATATACATTAACCCTAAAATATATATACACCATAATCAAGTAAAGCTGTGTTCTAGTCTCTGCGTGCATATGTGAGTGCTTGGGTACACTGCACATGCAGATGTATGCTAGATGCTGATAGATAGGCAGGACAAAAGAAGGACTTGGGAGGCTTTAGAGCTTAAAGCATAATATAATGGAGTCAAACATCTTCCCATCTCCCCTTTTTATTGTTGAGAGGTGGTGGAAATAGCAAACAGGAGGTTGGCCCTCCCAGAATGAGTCTGAAACTGGTAGGAAGAGAAATTCCCTTTCCCATTTCAATATAATCTGTAAATGACATCTTTTTAAAATCATGGAGCATATCGTATGACAATACCACAAACATTAACTATAAACCCTATCCTTAAATGTCATGTATACTAATACAATGCAAATTCTCCATTAATAAGTTGCTTTCATGAACTGAGTCTTTCTCATTCACAGGTAGCACTTCTTGTAGCAAGTGAATTTTGGGAACAAGGAGATCTGGAGAGAACGGTGCTGCAGCAACAGCCTATTGTAAAGACCCTGACATAAACACACAGTGCTTATTAAAAATTATTGATGCAAATCAGTCTATTTTGTTCACTGAACCTTAGAAAACTATCCTTAAGGGATTTATTTTTTTTCCTAGCCTATGATGGACAGAAACAAAAAAGATGAACTACCTAAACTTCAAGTTGGATTTATTGATTTTGTTTGTACTTTTGTATACAAGGTAAGTAAACAAATTGATTTTTTTGAGTGGAATACATAATCATCTGGATGAGAATTTTTCTTTCAAACTTATTTCTCCAAAGTAGTTTGAGATTATCCTAATCTCTCATTCAGGAGGAGAAAGAACTCGGGGGAGGGCAAATTGAACAGACTGCTTTAGGCAGGCAGGAAAGACAGTACCTGTCCAATTCAGTTTTCAAGGCCCTGAATTAAGACCAACCCAGCAGCTCTGAGCATGGCAACGAGTTCTTACAGCTCCTCTGCATATGAAAAGTGCTGAATATCAACCATATAATTTAAGTAGTTTTTGACCCCATTCTCTGTAGGAGTTTTCACGGTTTCACGAAGAAGTCACACCTATGCTGAATGGCCTTCAGAATAACAGGATGGAATGGAAATCCCTAGCAGATGAATATGATGCAAAGGTGAAGGTAACTGAAGAGGAGGCGGAAAGGCAGGAAGAGGGAAACACAATTGAAAAAGGTTAGATGGAATCTGTTTTTCCTTCTTGTAAGCAGCCAGAAGTCAAACTGAGCTTAATCTCACATGATAAAAGCATAAAAAGTAAATACAAACATTAAACTTGCTTTACTGCACAGTCTGATAATTTTAAGAAGTTGGTTACTGTTTTTCTTTTTTAATTTTTATTTTAGTTTATTCAGTACAGTTTCTATCCTTTATTCCCATTCCAGCCCACCCA
>CM052542.1:131477023-131513595 GCA_028533065.1 Trachops cirrhosus
CCAACACTTGTTGTCTGTTGTTTTATTTATGATGGCCATTCTGACTGGTGTGAAGTGGTACCTCATTGTGGTTTTAATTTGCATCTCTCTGATAGCTAGTGATATTGAGCATCTTTTCATGTGTTTCTGGATCCTCTGCGTGTGTTCACTAACCCTTAAAAACGAGACCTTCTGCATAATGCCAGATGGAATTGCCCAGTCCAGTAGAAGGAGGGGTTGGGGCTAGGCTTCTTCATCCACTCTAGAAGGTGGCTCCTGAGGTACCTTGGCACAATACTGAATTTGTAGAAGTAACAACCATAGCCTATGATGGTGAAAACTGAAGAATCAGTGGGACCAGGGTCACGTCAGAAAACAGTTTTTGTTCCAAAGTTATGCATTCACTGTGAGACTTTGAGTAACTTAAACCTCTCTGAACTTAATATTCTTTACTATATAATGAGGCTTTACAGATCTCCTCGAAGCCCTACATGTCAAGTAAAGCTGGCCAGTTGAATGAGGTGACTTGACAGGTACTCTAAGACTTTGGCTGAGCCTCCAATGTCTCCATGGAGTGCTGTTTTTCCTGATGAAAGTTCTAGGGTCACTTCGTTAGGTTTAACATTGTCAGAAAGTCTGTTAAGATGCTCAGGGTCAACTATTAGTTCATCAGATGTTTCAAAATGTCACCTTTAAAGTGGAATGCTAATGTGATGACTTATTTTGTGTTGAGAGCTCAGCACTCAAAAAGTTTTGTTAAGAAACTCTTATTGTTCCTGGCTGGTGTGGCTCAATGGATTGAGTGCTGGCCTGTGAACCAAAGAGTCACTGATTTGATTCCTAGTCAGGGCACATGTCTGGGTTGCAGGCCAGATCCCCAGCTGGGGATGTGCAAGAGGCAACCACACATTGATGTTTCCCTCCCTCTCTCTCCCTTCCCCTCTCTCTAAAAATAAATAAAAAAATAAAATCTTTTAAAAAATTCTTACTGTTGAACAAAGAAATCATCTCTATCTGGAAAGACCTTGCAAAACAAGACATAACATTCCTTTTAGATAGTTCTATTGTGTTTAGTGGTATTTGAAAGCCTTCATAGAGGGAGAAAGCATTTTGCTTAAGAGGTTAAGGATGTCCCTCAACAGAATAAGGAGTTTCTCACTCCTTGATATCCATTCACTTATGTACTTACTGGGCATCTGTTCTGTACAAGGCCCTCTGTTACGCAGGCCCTAGGAAAAATGGGGCCCTTATCTCACAGAGTTTGCCATCTGGTGAGGGAGCTAGATATTAAAACAGTAAATGGACGATTGATTATCTATCAGAGGAAGTATGCGGTGTGAACCTGGGGCATCAGGGAAGACTTTCTGGAAGAAGGACGCTAACACTAAACTCTCGACACATTAGGCTTTGGCTAAGCAAGAAAGGAGGAGGGGTTTGGAGGGAGGGAAGGAAGAGAATATGTACAAAGGCCCTGAAGTGACCTTAGGGAGTGGTGTAGCTGGAAGCTAGAAAGCAACGCAGGCAAAGTGCCAGAGGAAGCTGGTACTCGTCTGGCAATGCAGGCAGCTCTGCCAGGCTGTGTGTTGCCTTGAAGGCCTTGCTAAGGATCTGTCCTCCACAGAGCAATGGGAAGTCATTAAAGGATTTAAACAGCAAAGCAGTAAGATCTAATTTTCACTTCAAAAAGATACACAAAAGTGGTAATTTTACTGAGCAAATGACAGCAAAGATATTTCTTAGTATAACTAAATTTAATCTTTACCTCAAATTTATGATGAACAGGATATCAGGTCCTTTAATTGGCTCCTGACATTTCCTTTTAGTATTCAGTATATTGGACATGGATCTTCTATACTTTATGTGCATAAAAAATTACTTCTGAATTTTTTTCCAATTACATTGAGAAGTTGCTGTGAACTAGGAGCATTATTTTGTATCTCCAGGCAACAAGCTTTGTGCCTGGTACAAAGCAACAACTCAGATTCCCAGATTGTGTAGTTCAGTGGTTCTCTTGAGAAACAGATGTCATAATTGGCTAATCATTTATTAGATTCTATTTTTAAATGGACCAATTCTGAATATGACTTCAAATTTTTAAATGGTCAAGCCCTTAGTATTTGCTATAAGTTAAAACTACTAATTAGGCTATAAAGTTGATTCTAATATTAACAGAGTGTGAGAATAAAAACACTGTATACCCATAGACTCCCAATAATACTGCTTTTCTCCTTTTTACTAGTTGCAGAAGATACAGGAAGTGGTGCCGACGACAAAAAGTCCAAAACTTGTCTAATGTTGTAATGTGCTCCAACTGGTCTGAATTTCAAATATTGTTTCTACTTTAGAAGAACAACAGAAAACATTCAAAGGAACTTCAGTGAATTTCATTCAACAAACCATGAAGTAACAGAAAAAGTTGCTTCAGAAAACTTACCGTAGTAGTAACTATTAAGAGAAAATACACTGCTAGCCTGAAAACCCTGAAAGGGTAAAATAAAATTCAACAGAAGTGCAAAATAAGATGAAAATAAGTGCATTTTGGGGTGCCAATTTGTTTCAAATTAAAAATATATAATCCTGAAACTAGCCACCAATTGTTTTTTTTAAGTTCTTATTAATTGTATTCATTTGCTAGGGCTACCACGACAGAATACCGCAGACTGTGTGGCTTAAACAGAGATTTATTTTCCCACCATTCTGGAGGCCAGAGGACCAAGATCAAGATGTTGGCAGGATCTGGTTTCTTGTGAGGCTTCTCTCTCCTTGGTTTGTAGATGGCCAGCCTCTCCCTGTGTCTTTACTTCCCTCCTGTGTGTCTGTGTCCTAATCTCTTCTAAGGACAGTCATATCGGATTAGGGCCCACTCACAGACTGCATATTACTTTAATTATCTCCTTACGCTATCTCTAAATACAGTCACACTGAGGTACTGGGTGTTTCTATTTCAACATCACTTTGAGGGGGGACACAATTCAGCCCATTGCATTAATAATTGTGATTTATGTACTCAAATCCCTCCCTGAATTAAAAATATCTCATCATTATGTCTTATTTTAAGGATAAATATAGTATAGAATGTATACTTCATGTAAATATTATATAGCAAAGAAGGATGTCAAATGTTATTATATCTGAATGCTTATCCACTCTTTCCTCTACTTTTTACCCTTGCTAATGGAATGGTAAAGAACACACCAAGGAAACTTATAAACTATGACTTGTCCAGTGCCCATCCTTCTATGCAAGTCTGAAATCATTCATTTCATGAGTAATTAAAAATAGTTTATGATCAGAACTATTATTATTGAAAGAATTATCAATTTATAAGATATTACCTAGAAAATCCTAATGCAAGTTAAACCAGCTAATAAATATTATACATTATTAAGAAACATGTGGTTTGATTATATGAAAACTATACTGTTAAAAGCCACTGGGAAGGACTTCAAGAGAGGTTACTTTTAAAAATGACTACTAGAACTATATATTGATTCTATGTACTGATTTGTCAAGAGGCACTAAAGATAATAAAATAATTCTACTACATGGTGCATGTCTGGACATCAGAAAAATTTAAGATTTCTTCCTTTTCTTACTTATAACCATAGACCGAATTAGAAAACAGACCAAATAATCATAATTACAACACAGATTTTTTTAAATCAAGAGATATCTAAGTCATAATGAATCAAATTGTTGATCTGTGAACCTCTAATGTTTTGTTATACAGGAGATATTATTGGGTTGGCCAAAAAGTCTGTTTAGTTTTTTCCATAAAATAAAAGACATATTTTTCATTTTCACCAATAACTTTATTGATTTGGATATTTTGAGTACATTGGCTATCTCATGTTCATTTTTCTCAGTTAATGTCTCAATTTGATTGCTATCAACTTCAACTGGTCTACCCAACCATTGAGCATTGTCCTGTAAGAAACCTTCAGCTTGAAACTTTACAAACCACTCTTGACACATTCAATTCATCATGGTGTCTTCTGTATACACTGCACAAATCTTTTTTTTGTGTTTCAGTTGTGTTTTTATCTTTCTTGAAATAACAAAGCATAATGTGCCAAAATTGTTGCTCATTTTCTTCCATCTTCAATATTAAAATGGTTACACAACAATTCACCAATTCTGATTTTTTTAATGCACATTGATAGGACAGCTGGCACAATACAATCTAACAAAATTGTTTTGAATGAAGTTCAAGACAACTAAAAGCTTCTGGAGGCAACCTAATCATTTTAAGCAGCCAAGGAATAAGTCACCATATTTTTACAAGTTAGGTCCTTAGAATTTTAAGATTGTTACTCTCAACGTAAGAATGTAAGGTTGAGGACTTTCATTCAAGATGGAGGCATAGGCAGACGTGGCTCACCTCTTCACACAACCACATCAAAATTACAACTAAAATACAGAACAACCATCACTCAGAACCATCAGAAATCAAGTAGAATGGAAGTCTGACAACTATGGAATTAAAGAAACCACATCCATCCAGACTGGTAGGAGGGGCAGAGACACAGAACAGGCAGGTTCCATATTAACATATGGTGGATAAAAATTCAGGAGGGATATCTCGGGTTGAGGAGTCCCAGCCCCACACAAGGCCCTCCAGCTCAGGGTTCCAGTGCCAAGGTAAGTACCCACAACTTCTGGCTGCAAAAACCAGCAAGAATTCAATCGGTTGAAGAAACTTCTGGAGCCCCAAGCAGTTCCTCTTAAAGAACCATCACATGGACTCACCTGTTCAGACTCACTCCCTCTGAGCTCCAGCACCAGGGTAGCAGATTGAAAGGCACCAGCGACATACAGGAGAAACTGAACATCTTTTCCTAAACACCCCACCCATAGAGCTGGCAAGCTGGTGCCATACCTAGGACTCCATCATCCTGTCTAACACTGTTTGACCACCCCCCTGCCTTGGAAATCCCCAGAAACTCTGCCCACCCATCTTACGGGCCTACCCAAGCTATTTTTTTTCATATAAATGGCTGGTCTTGGCTCTTGCTTCACAACCTCCTAAGTCCTCTCAAATAAGCAACAGCTGGCCTCAGAGAGCTCCAAGCCCAGCATTAGTAGCAGCCAGCCTTGATTCACAGCTTGGCTTTGTCTGGGAATCTCCAAGTCCAGCACAAGTAGCAGCCATCTCAGATTGCTTTATAGCTCAGGTAAGGTGTCTCTCGGCAAAACACAAGTGGGGGCTGACCTTGGCTTGCACCACTTGGGAAATCCCAGAGCCAGCACACCCAGTGGACAGCTACAGACCACATCAGAGCACCACCACCCTGTCCCTGCACCGCTGATCCTCCAGCTGGGGAGTGGAGATTGGTGGTAAGTGGTTACAGCCAATCCTTGCAGCTGACTGACCTGGGTAAATCCCTCCCATAGATCTGCCAACATCAGCCAAGGCTGAACTACAAGAGGACGGTGTACTTGGCCCATACAAAGGTGCACCTTGAGTACCCAGCTTGGGTGATACAGGAGGCTATGCCACTGGATCCTACAGGTCACCTACTACATTAGGCCACACCACGAAGACATAGAGTCAAAGCAGCTCTACTTAATACACAGAAACAAACACAGGGAGGCTGCCAAAATGAGGAGGCAAAGAAACATGGCCCAAATGAAAGAACAGATGAAAACTCCAGAAAAAGAGCTAAATGAAATGGACATAAGCAATCTATCAGATGCAGAGTTCAGAACTCTGGTTATAAGGATGCTTAAGGAATTTAGTAAGGACCCCAACAGCATAAAAAAGATCCAGTCTGAAATGAAGGATACACTAATGGAAATAAAGAACAATTTACAGGGAAACAACAGTGGAGTGGATGAAGCCAAGAATCAAACCAATGATATGGAACAAAAGGAAGCAAAAAAACCCAACCAATCAGAACAAGAAAAAAAAGAATTTAAAAAAATGAGGACAGTATATGCAGCCTGTGAGACAACTTCAAGAGGTCCAACATTCACATCAGAGGGGTGCCAGAAGAAGAAAAAGAGCAAGAAATTGGAAATCTGTTTGAAAAAATAATGAAAGAAAACTTTCCTAATTTAGTGAAGGAAATAGACATGCAAGTCCAGGAACCACAGAGAGTCCTAAGCAAGATGGTTGCAAAGTGGCCCACTCCAACACATAACATAATTAAAATGCCAAAGGTTAAAAATAAAGAATCTTAAAAGCAGCAAGAGAAAATAAGTTAGTTACCCACAGGGGAGTTCCCATAAGACTGTCAGCTGATTTCTCAAAACACACTTGCAGGCAAGAAGGGATTGGAAAGAAATATTCAGTCATGAAAAGCAGGGACCTACAACCAAGACTGCTCTACCCAGAAAAGATATCATTTAGAAGCAAAGGGCAGGTAAAGAGCTTCCCTGACAAGAAAAATACTAAAGGAGTTTATCATTACCAAACCATTATTATATGAAATGTTAAAGGGACTTAAGAAAAAGATCAAAACCATGAACAATAAAGTAGCAAAAAATGCAAATCTATCAACAATTGAATCTAAAAAACAAACTGAGCAAACAAGAACACACAGAATCATGGATATGGAGAGTGATTTGATGGTTGCCAGATAGGAGGGGAGTGTGGGAGAATGGGTGAAGAGGTGAGGGGATTAAGTACAAATGGGTAGTTACCAAACAGCCATAGGGATGTAAAGTACAGCATAGGAAATGGAGCAGCCAAAGAACTTATACACATGACCCAAGGACATGAGCAATGGTCGGGGAACTGAGTGAGTAGGGGAGTGCCAGATGGAGGGGTGGCAAAGGGGGTAAAATTCAGGACAACTGTAATAGCATAGTCAATAAAATATAATTAATTAAAATTAAAAATTAAAACATAAAAAATAGGGTAAGATTCATGAAATGAAAGTCTTTGTCCATTTTAGCCTGTTTTGTTCATAGCTCTATCCAGGCACCTAGAGAAGTGACTGGTATTAAGGTAGGTGCTTAGTAAATATGGTATTTCTAATCTCATCACCCAGGTTTATAAATGAGGAGTACCTGTACATAAAATTATTTTGGGGGCGAAAAAGACTCAATAATTACAACCAAATGAGTATTGTCTACTTAAGTCATCGCCTTGGGTAAGGGGATCTTGTACACCTTATTTCTATTGCTTAAACTAACTTTGAAACTACACTTCCAGGATTATTTTAGAAACTGCATAAAACTTTTTTCCTTTACCTTTATGTAATTTTGGACCTGAAAATATCAGTCAGTGCAACACTTACCTTTCTCATTCAGTAGAAAGCTAATTGTGGGGAAGAAATGTGACAGCACTGAAGGTCTGCAAAAAATAGGAACCTCAGGCCCTGGCCAGGTAGCTCAGTTGGTTGGAGTGTCATCCCTATATGCCAAGGTTGCAGGTTCAATCTCCAGTTAGGACACAAACAAGAATCAATCAAATAAATGTGTAAATAAGTAGAACACTATTTTACTTTCTCCATTCCTCTAAAAACCTTTTTCTTTCTTTTTCTCTTTCTCCCTTTCTAATACACTGATTTATTATAATTTCTATAGTTGGAACAAACAATGTTGACCTGTCTGGTTCCAGCATCAATTCATTGGGTAAATATAAAGTTTCAGGAATATAGTCTTTTTTTTTTTTTAAGATTTTATTTATTTATTTTTAGAGAGGGGAAGGGAGGGAGAAGGAGAGAGAGAGAGAAACATTAATGTGTGGTTGCCTCTCATTTGGTCCCCACTGGGGACCTGGCCTGCAACCCAGGCATGTGCCGTGACTGGGAATTGAACCTGCGATGCTTTGGTTCGCAGCCCGCGCTCAATCCACTGAGCTATGCCAGCCAGGGCAGGAATATAGTCTTATCAGAGACCCAGAAATGAGAGATAAATCTCGTAATGGAGTTCATAATATAGAATTAGCAGGTTCTCATTAATTAATTTTGGGAACAAGTCAATAGTAATTATTCATTAGAAAGTTCTAGTATACAGTTTTCTAAGTTACCAAGTAGATGGTATTGAAAAAGACACAAAATAATAAAATTCCTGATAAACAGATAGTTACATGTGTTTTCATCACCTATAAAGACATTAACATTTTAGTATGTAATCCTCCCTATTGTCTATGCTATGTACATGTTTTTATAAAATATGGGATACTGCTCTGACTGGTGTGGCTCAGTTGGTTGGGTGACGTCCCACAAAGCCAAGGGTGGCCAGTTTGATTCCCAGGCAGGGCACATGCCTGGGCTGTGGGCTTGGTTCCCTTTCAGGGTGTGTGTGAGGCAGATTGATGTTTCTCTCCCCCTTTCTCCCATCCATCCCCTCTCTCTTAGGCAGGATGGTTCTCAGCCATTATGGGTGATTCCGAGAGGGACTTGACTGAGTGGTCTGTCACCACCAGGCCAGCAGCTGGGAAATAAGTGCCTTGGTCCCAAAGTGGGGAATTTGCAACACATATCACAGCATCCACTATACCTTGTCCTATTACTTTTTCATTAAAAATTCTTTTTAAAAAACCTAATGAGCAAAATAAACTAACAAGCAAAAGAGAACAAGAGGCATGGAAACATGGAACAGACTAACAGCACCCAGAGAGGAGGGGGGAGGAGGATAATGATGGAAAGAAGGGGAAGGGATTAGTCAAAGAACATGTATGAATGACCCACGGACATGGACCACAGTGTGGGGACTGACTGCGGGAGCAGGGGGTGAGATGGGCGGAGGAAGGCAAAGGGGGCAAAGTTGTAATAGAATAACAATAAACACTTTTTAAAAATCTATTGATGGGATTCTGGTTTCTAAAAATTTCTGATCACCCAGACTCTTTGGACCTCTGGGTTTTGCTCTGCTCCTTTCTTGGAGAGCAAGTAATTTTATGAGGAACTGTATCTTCTCTGCAATGTGTCCACTTCTGTGAACAGAGAGCCAAGCAGAAGAACATTTATGAAAATATAGTGAACTTGACAATTGGAAATAGAAGGTATTCCTGGAAGCTCTAAGAATTTTTGAGACAGTCCCATCTCCTTTCACATGAAAGTTTGTCGACCATTTAGAGTTAAGAAAACCAGACAGTAAGACAGAGAAATTGTGACAGCTGGTGTGTAAGTTGCGTGTTGCTGCGAAAAGTTGAGAACTCCCAACCTTGTCACTTCCTAGCTGTGTATTCAGAGCAAATTACTCATGCTTTGTCCAGACTTCAGATTCTCCACTAATAAGCCAGCAACATGATTCTTGCCCCAGGTTTTGTTAGCTGTGTCTAAAGCCGTGTTAAAACCTCATACCCTCTGAACACATTAACCTTTAAACTCATTATCTTGAGGCCTGTTCAAAGACTCCTTAAAAATGACTCCCATATCTGCCATCATGTATGGATTAAATGTTGTACTTATAGTGATCTAAATTTATAAATGAACTTGATGTCCATTAACAAAACTTGCAATACTAAATATGTGTATCTATTCTAAAAGGGTCTTTAGATATTCTTCCTATTCCTCATTTAATTTTGCAGTTATTTTATTTCCTGATGACTATTAAACTATGAATATATTTTATCATACAAATATTTAGCTACATATATTCTATCATTCATTAATTTTGCTGCTGAACATTCAAACACTTTTTCCTTGGAAATCAAGATTCCTTTTTATTCACTATTAAGTAGTTAGATGAAAAAAGACAAATTGAAGAAATGAGAGGACTTTTAAAAAATGTTTGACATTAATAAATCAACACTGATTTACTGTTTCTAATAGGCTGGGAAACATTTCCTAGATAGTGCCTTTGCAGCAATGTCCAGCACAGTGCCTCACATATAAAAGAAGCCTGAAAACTATTCATGAATTTATGAATGACAACTATTTAATAAAAAGAAAATCTCTGATACCATTTAAAAATAAGACACTAAATTATTTTGCAGTTTAATGCCAATCATTCCACATTTAAATGTCATTGACAATAGTGTATCTGAATTCAACAAAATAATTGGAATGCTACAAGCATTTGCACCATGTCCTCACTCTTACTTATCATTCATCTTCTCTATGTACCAATTTGCTCCTTATAAAAAATGGGACTTAACTTTTAAAAAAAATCAGTAAATCAAAGGGGTGTCGGCAATAAATCCTTTTGAAAACTGATGAGAACTGGACCCTTTCCCTCCACAAAACACACATTAACACAGAAGTTTAGACAGACTCTAGAGGTGCTTAGTTTTCCTGAAGCACAATCATGATTCTTGTGGGTATTGACCCCCAGTTAAGAAGTGACATTCTATAGCACACCTGTACATATAAGTATATCCATTATTTGATGACTGTATCTACAAGTCTGTGCACACTGTATTATTCAGTTACATTAGCTTACTGGGTAAGCTTGTTGGAGAGTGAACTTTTGTGAACACATGTGTTTTAGACTACTGGTACCTCATTTGGCCTCCCATGGTATTAATTTACTTTCTTACCCATACAATGGAAAGTCAAATTTGATTATGACTAACTCACTTCAGTGGTAGAAGGTAAGAAGGAAGCAAGAGAAAGGTAAGCCCCTTCCCCTCCCACAAAAAAAAAAGCAGCTAGAAATAGGTGGTAATAGGAAGCAGGTGCTCAAAAGAGGGATGCCTGTGTATCAAATGAAAGTAGTTGAAGATATACTTAGTCTACTTTATGATTTTTGTGAGATTCCAATAACCCTGATAATTTTAACTAATTGAGGCGAGGGAATATAAATATGAATAAGTGAAAAAGAAACTTTTTGTTCCCTACAAAATCAAGGAACAATGGAATCTCTATGCAGTGTACGAGCTCCATCCTCTAGGAGCTACAGATGAAACAGGTGTAGATAAGCAACTCAAGAGATATACAAAAGATGGGGAAAGTGCCTCCAATACAACTAATGAACTTCCAAAGCATCCTACATCTTGAGAGTAGCTGAATTTTTATTTCTAGACACAAATCACTCAAACTGCAACTTGGAGATAAAACTTTTTGGAATCATTTCAAAGAGTATTTTTATATTAGGGAATGTAGGCTTCACTCTTCCATCTCACAGAAACAAATCTTGAAAATATTCATCAAATTCTTCTTCCCTATTTAAAAAAAATATACACATTGATTAAAATAAGCAATTAGAGAAAAAACATTACTAGGTGACACATGAGATCAACAGAAATATTTTAATTCAGTATTTGCTGATTTTTCTATCAATATATTTCATGATTCATCTATTAAATAATTCTCAGCTTCTAGATAACCAAACTATACGCAGATTGATTGAAATGAAAATGTTTTATATGTTGGTGCCTCTCTCTAAATGTATCATTCTCATATTAAATTATAGTCTGATCAAGAAATGAGTAAAAAAGGAACTTTTTAAAGGAAATATACAAGTGTTACTCCTAGCCAATAGGGAAAATATGCTTAGGCTTCGAGTTTTTCTTACTAGAAGAGTAAAACAGTAAATGTACCAGCAGATTATGTCTAAAACAAAGAACAGAACTCTGAAAGGAGATATTGAACAGTACATTACTGTGTTAAAAATACTACGAAAATTACAAAGTACTAATAAGAACTAATGCTAGGAGCCAGAGCGGTGCTGTGGAAACGGCAGGTTTTCAAGTCCAACAGTGTTTAAGTCCCAGCTCTGTCACCTCTTAGAAGAAGGTGAGCAAGTTACTTAAATTCTCTGGGCTGTTTCCTTTTCTGTAAAATGGAGAACATGGTATTTCCTCATAGAGTTGCTATAAGCATTAAATGCATGCAAAGTCACTTTTCCTCCTTCTGGGAATGGGGAAATCAAGCTGAATAGTCCAATTCAGTGTACCAGTCTGTAGAAAATGCTCTTTAAACTGGAGATCCACAATGGGATTCTATCATTTTCGTTTTAAATAACTTTAACTGCATCAAGCCATCACAACTATGTCAAAATTGAAAAAAGTTTTTACAAAATCAGATAAAGTTGACTTAAAAATTATCTGCAACTTGGTATTCCTTGTGTTACTGTCCCTCTCCCCTAGCATGACGGAAAAATGCAGAATTTTAAAAATAGTAATAACTTAAGTAAAATTAGATGAATCTCTGTGTGAACTCAGATGTTTAGTATTTGATCAATGTCAAGTTTTTACAGAGTCAGAGTTTGAGATTACAAAAGGCTTCTTAAGATTTACTTATGTATCTTTATTGCTAAAAAGGTAAGTTGACTCTAAGACCTATTCCATCATTTTCAGCTGTACAGCTATTCAAGGGGAAGTTATATGGTTGAAAATTTAGTCAATAATTCAACTAAGATAGCAATATTTTATTTATACCAGTAACTTTTTAATAATGTGATGTGTGACCACACATGGGAGAATTCTTTGGCTAAAACAAATAAAACAAAAAGGTCAAAGGCTACAGAAAAAAAATCTTGTTAAAAAAACCTCTTTACAGCATACCTTAGAACACACAATTAGCATAATCAGCAAGATATTTTATAATCAGCTTAAATCACTCAATTATGACTAATTCAACAGGTGTCTTTCTATTATGAACCACATATGCTTAGGGACAAACAAAATGCGACTGAACTTTATTGAGCAGTTACCATATTTTAGGTATTGTACCATGTGCCTTACATTTTTTATTTCACTAAACTTTTAATAATAAACTTTAATAAACTAAAATAATAATAATAATATCTATACGATAGGTATTATTTTATCCTCTTTTAACAGATAAAGTTCAAGTGGTGAACAAAAACTGGTAACATCCCAGCCCATATCCAGACAGCTCTTCCATCCACAGCGAGAAAAGCGCAGGCAATGAGTTATCTGTCTATGCGGGCAAAGGGGTGTTGGCAAGTAAACTCGTACACCTGTGTATGTCTTCGAGTAGCTCCCTCCCCTGTACAGATTTATGATAATCAGAACACTGTGCATGGACTGCTCTGGAAACTAGTAAACAACCATTCTCTGAAGGAATCTAAGCAAAAACCAGGTCATCTATTAGAGGTGAGGAAAAACTGACTCACCAAGATGAAGCTGAATAAGTTGGTTCTTTATAGCCGCAAACAATGGCTGGGAATAATCTCTGATCTTACCAGAGTAGGTGGTCCTTGGCATTAAACAGACTTTCATGATGGTAAGTTTTTTCATTAACTGTTATCAAGAATGGCTGTGGTCACAACTTCCTTAACTGATAAAAAAGGTATGTATTACCTATTTATGTAGCACTTACTGTGATTTTTCATCGGTTTCTGGTAGGGGGCCCTTCCAAAGTTCAGATTCTGAGGTACTTTCTTCCTCATCAGAGCTTCCTGTTCATTTAAAAGAGATTTTTTAAAAGACAGGAGTATTATAATTAAAACACATTTTGAACTGCCCACCAATGCAATTAAATTAACTTCAGATTTAATTGCAGTTTAGCTTCAACTTTTATGGCTCTCTGGACATTTAATTCACTCTTTCAGATCAATAAATTCTTTATAAAAATAAATAAATAAACTGAGGTATACCAAAGTGTCTCAGTAAAAAGACCAAGGAGTTAAAAACTCATGGAAAACTTAAGTTACACAAAGTAGCGATTCCAATATTAACTCTAATAAAGGAATTATCTCTTGTAATAAACATGGTTATCTTTGATTTAGTTTCTTATTTTTATTGGTCATACAAAAGAAATTCAAGTTAAGATTTTTGTAGAGAATATATATTTACTTTAGGATCAAGACCTCAAAAACTTAACTAGTTATGTAGAAGTAAGCTAGTTAAATTATGAAAGAAAAGTAAGATTTTTTTTAAAATTAATGTTGATTATATTAATTAGAAGAGGCCTGTTACAGTGAAGAAACAGAAATTCTCATACTTTGTTAGGAGTAAAATTTCTGTAAACTTTTTCTTGAGGAAAATCTAGTAATACAGATTAGTTTAGAAGTACATACCCTTTGACCAGCAATGCTGGGTTTTGGAATTTAATTGTTTACTTAAAATAAGCACCTCAGATATACATACAAAGATGTTCATTGTATGATGATAACAACAGAAGTAAACAACCTAAATCCCTACTAATTAGGGATTAAGGATACTATATAGCTATTAAAGAGACCTTAGCATATCTGTATGTATAACCATGGAAAAATGTGATATGTTAAATTTTTTAAGTTACACAAAGCATGCACGATGTAATCCAATTTACGGTTAAACATTATGCAAATATCTACATACAAATATATAGAGAATTATATTTGTGTTATGTATATATGTATTATAAGTTTATAAGGACCACACAGACTGTAACAGTGACTATATTACCTGTGGGCCTGGGATACTTTCACTTTCTACTTTAAGCATTTTCAATTTTTTTGTATTTTAAACAATCATGCACTACCTTTGAAGTAACTAAAAATAATTAAGATACACCTATTTTTGAATTATGCCAAAATATGTTTCAAATCAATCACCTTGTATTAGTCAACCAAAAATTATCAAGCAGTAAAAAATTATTATGAGGCAATAAAATTATATGCTACAATGTAATTACAGAGTAAGTAATTCCTCTCCAATAATGACCATTAGTCTGAAAAAGAACTGACACAAACTTGGCCTAGCAGCTCAGGACATCAAACAGCACGTCCCTTAGTCAAACACAACACAAAAATAAAACAGCACTGATTCGCCACGGTGGCCGTAGCCTTTCACCTGTTGGACTTTGCTCCTTGAATCAACATGTGTATCTGAACTTCGGTCCTAACTGAATCTATTCTGGCCCAAATTCTAACAAAAATGGATCAAAAAGAGAGGGATGTATTTCTAATGATCTACATACAAGGATGATAACATTATAAAGCCTTTGGAACAAGACTCCCACTCAAGTGTCCCAAACTGAATTATGCAGTAAGAATTAAGAGTCTTCCACTTTCATTTTTATGGAAAAAAGCACAGAAAAACTAAGTAGGCTTAATAAAGTTATCACTATGGTGTAACCCTATTAATGATATAAGAGAACAAGTTTACAATGCCTCTGGAAGTGGACAGTGAATTGCAAAAGGCCTTACAACCACCTGCTCTCATAGTCCCTCTCAAAAGTACTTCCCGGATGCCAGCTTTCCTACACCAGTTCTCTGATGCCAGACAATCAAGTTTTCCTTAAAAAATCAAATCAGTTTAGATAACTGTCTCTGAAAGAGCACCCGCTAAAAAACTGGTGAAATATCTTTTGAGAAGTAAATCTACAATATCAGACTACATAACCTTTAAGGTCTATTACAACTAACTCCATGAATCTAGCATCTCCTATTTCCCTGAGGGTGACAATAACTACAGATCATTCCTATGATAACTGCTATAACCTGCCAGAGGTGGGAGGGGTGTTGCTAAAGAAATAAAAATTAGTATGGTGGACAATACAAAATGATCCTCTTGCATCAGCATCAAACCTATGCAAATCTGTTGGCAAGTAGGGATCAAAATTGAAGTCTTTGACTCTGTGTTGGAAGGGGATCATAGAGGTCTTTAATCCAACCCTTATCCAATGAATGAAGCTTTTATTGTAACATCCCTGATAACAAGTGACCGTCCAATCTACCCTTGAACATCTCACTACTTCCTGAAGCAGCACATTCCCCCATTCTTTTCTTCAGCTAGTTCTGACAAGTTTTTCCTTAAATTAAGGCAAAACTTTGTCCTCAGCAATTTTTATCCACAGACTCTAGTTCTGCCAATCAGTCACTTATGGAGACCCAAGGCAGGCAGCCCCAAAATATCTCACAATGGCATATTGATTATTTTCAGTTAAAATTACTTAGGAAACTGCCAGTGAAAAAACACTCTGACCTCTCTGTTCCTAAAAGCAGGGATTAAATCTTCCAGGTGAAAGGTACCCTCCCTTCCTGCACCTGGGGGCCAAGAATTCCTTTATTAGAATTAAAGGACCCAGAGCCAAAGAATCTGTGTAAACAAACCTGGTCCCCTCTTTTCTAATTCACTACCCAAGCCCACATTTTGTTTGGATCCTCATTAACGAGTACCCAAACCTTGCTTGCATTCGTTTCTAATGAGCACTTTCCCCCCTTTTGTTCTGTCAATGTCTTCACTGGTTTATTGTTTCTTTGTCTAAGAACTATAAAAGATACCTGGTGCGATCATTTCTTTGAGCCTCACTTTATGATCTGAACATCATATTATGAGCTCTCATGTGCATATGTTTTTCTCCTGTTAATCTAATCTTATGTCGATTTTGTTATTAGGCCAGCCACTCAAAATTTAAGAGTGCAGAGGGTGGGAGTAAATCCCCCCTACCCCCCACATACCAAAAATAAGTCTCCCACATAGCAGTGGTTTTGCAAATATCTAGTTTCCATGTCTCTCTCCTTACCTCTTTCCCCCCATTCCCGCATCTTTCTCCAAGCTAAACATCCACAGTTCCTTCAACCTGCTTCCCACAACACAGCTTCAAGTTGTGTCAATGCCATGGGTTCTGTTCTTGACTGCTTTAAGTTTCCAATGTTCCCTTTAGAAAGTGATGCAAACCACACGCGATTTTCCTCATACTTTAAATAATAAAAGCAGGTCTATCATTTTGATTTTCCTGGTTATTATATGCTACCTCAATATCTTGGCCTACTGAAGAAGTGGCAAATCTCCAATTACGACAACAAATCAACAGATCAGACTTTTACAGACTTAATTTTTGATCTGACCAATTTTAGAGAATACAGAATCTGTTTAATTTTGGTATTTTTCTTTTCTATTATAACAATTATAGCTACAGGCTATCAAAGACTTACTTTGTATCAGACACACACTTTACTCAAATGTTATCTCAGACTGATAATAATCCAAAGAAGTGAAGTCTCTTTACACCCATTTTACAGACAGAACTGAGACACAGATAGTGCGTATCATTTAATGTAGATTTGTATAATGTATCTGCCAAAATGTACTGAATAGACTTACATTTGACTCACTGATGAACAGTTATTAATCATATAGGTAAGAGGTCGTAGACTTACAGACCTGTGTTTAATCCTATTCCTGACATTAACTGACTATTTGATCGTAGGCAATTTTATACATGCATACCTCATTTTATTGTGATTTTCTTTATTGTGCTTCACAGATGTTGGGTTTTTTGGTTTTTGGCTTTTTTTAAAAATAAACTAAAGGCAAGACCCTCCACAAAAAAAAAGATTATGACTCACTTTATAGCAACATTGGCTTTACTGTGGTGGTAGGAAACCGAACCTGCAATATCTGAGGTATGCCTGTAAATTCTCTGGGTCTCAATTCTCTAGTCTGCAAAATGGGATATTAAATGACCATTATTAATATTAAATGAGATAATACAACTAAACCACTTCCCTTTGTGGCTGACAAAGCAGACACTCAACAAATGCAAGTTATAATTCTTTTCCCCCACAGAAATTAGGTTTTTCTTCATATATTTGGTTTTAATAATCCCCATGTCCAATGGAGGTAAAAGGTAACTGAACAGTACCCACAGGTAAATGAGAAGTAGGATTAGCAAAACTTGAGTTCTGAAATCACTGCCAAGGCCATCTAAGATAGACTGCTCATACCTAAGAGGACATCAGGGTTTGGCATACTGTACAGAACAAGGTACTTGTCTCCTACTCAATATGGTAAGTGGCTTTCTGACTGCCAAGTGGATAGCAGGTCACCTTGAGGTGGATAATGTGTTTCTTCAAGAAACAAACTACACTAGAGGTTCTTCACATTGGGTACAATGTTCTCTCCACTAACAGAAGTCTGACCTAGCTGAGAGGTGAAGAGACTTAAGGCTATTTCTGGAAGATGGGGAGGACCACAGGGGCTAAAGGGAGGATTGTGGGGGAAGAAAGAGTAAACAAAAGAATGAAAATAAATGAGTAAGTCAAGAACTTTCAATAATGAAAAACGAATTGGAAATAGGCAATGTTTTTTTTCTACATTAAATAGGCCTTCATACCTCTCATTGCAATATACTGCTGGAAATGGATAAAGACTAAAATAAACTTTTCATTTTATCCTGTGTATGTTTTTTAAAAAATATACATATTTACTACTTCATCCTCAGACAACGTAAGTCTATCAATTTCATGCCTGGCTATGTCCTAGAAACTGTCACTATACTTCACCCAGTTTAGATGAAGGAACTGCTGATAGATTAGGATTCACATGGGCAGAAAGCATCAGTTCTTTAAACACTTCAGATAGGCTGAAAACAAAAATGGTATGAACAAAATAATTTCTAAGGAATATGTGTATTCCTAAACTAGAGAAATGCCTCCACTGATAATACCCTTCTTCATTACATTTTTAAACACTAAATCTTTTTTTAAAAGATTTTATTTATTTATTTTTAGAGAGGGGAAGGGAGGGAGAAAGAGAGAGAGAGAAACATCAATGTGTGGTTGCATCTCATGTGCCCCCTACAGGGGACCTGGCCTGCAACTCAGGCATGTGGTCTGACTGGGAATCCTTTGGTTCACAGATTGGCACTCAATTCACTGAGCCAAACCACCCAGGGCAGTAAACACTAAATCTTTTCAACTAAATTTCTATTTTACTATTTTTCTCAGTGCAAAATTTTGATTACTAAACACTTAAAACTTCTCCTTAAGAATTATAATAAAATGCTAATAATGTTTATATTTGAATGGTGGGATTTGAAGTATTTACTAATTCTTTTCCTGAGTCTGCCACAGTCAACACATTACTTTAAAATCAGAAAAAAATTAATTCTTAAGTTTACAAATTTCCAAGTAAGCCTAGATGTCTTAAATATCTGAATTTCTATAAAGTAAGTCCAGATATTATAAAACAAATTAGATATGCTATTGATTAATACTTTACTGTTAGGCCCTAAGGCTACGGCACAGCGTTTAAGGAACTGAACACTGTGTTACTGTTGAGGTGCAAGGGTACTTACTGTTTGTTAAGACACAAACGGATGCCCCCCTTTACAAACCCACAGGAGGTTCCGTTCTCAAAACTCTGCCTAGAAAAAGCTAAACATCCTTCAAGTTCTCTTTATCATCATCTGGGTATAATTAATCATTCTACTGGTGGTTTTCTATTTTGGTTTGGTTGTTAGGGAAAAATAGTAACAAATCTGTGATCTACCTTTGCAATCATGCAGGACTTTTCGGTAAACATTTTTCTGTATTAATTTCACCTCTAGCTTTATTTTGCTATTCTATATTATTTTTCCATTTTTTGATGTCTTTAAAATTTTTTATTGTATATATTTTTGTAAGTCATTGTGAATACTTTGTGGAAAGCTACAGGGAAAAAATTTAATAAGATTTGTAGCAAATATTCAATCGAATCCAACCTGGTTTGATCCAATCTTGTGAAAACCTTATAATTAAAAAACTAACCAGTAGCAATGAGTTGCGAACATTTGCTTTCCATGCACGAATCACACACTTCACTTGATCAAAATCACCAAATGACAGATAACTCACTCCTGTGCAATATAAGCAATATTTCTTAAATCTTAACCCACCTCCCCAAATCTTTTTCCAATGCAACCCCATCCCTCCATTTCTCTTCCTTCATACTCCATAATGTAAAATTGAAAGGTATATACACTGTATTCCTGGAGAAAAATCTTATGCTCTTCTATACATAAAATATGAAACTTTTAAATGTTCTAAATTGGGTAAGAAATCATACATAATTTGTCTTTTTCTGTGATTTTCTCACGTACAAAAATAAGAAATAATTTATATCAGAGCAGGTCACAATTCATTGGAAACTCAATTGTGAATAACTTGAATCTACATCTTTTTATTAAATAAAGAGATACTTGATACTTACTGTTTACAGAATCTTCTGATTTCTTTGAGGATGAATGTCCTGAAAAGGAAACAGCATCGTTTTGTTAAGAACCATCTTGCAGTGGTGAAACAGTTGTAGCTGTAACCAGAATTCTTCCCAACAGTCTAGTTTAATTTATAGTTTTACAGAAATGCACTTCACAGTCTTCCAATCTTTCATGTTCCTTAGACTTATCTCTCTAATTAAAATGTTAGATTCTTTGGAGGAATTTTTATGCCCTCATATGAAATGGAATACCTAGCACAAAGCTTAAAAAATAATGAATACCTGTAAAAAAAATCATATTACTAAAAAAAAATCAACCTATAGATTAACTACAATGGAACCAATACTTTATCTATATAGATGTTTAACATCTATAACATCTGAAAGCCATTTACAAATAAATACTCATTTTTCACAATATTTTTTCAAGGATCATATACAGGTGAGAATTAGTTCTCAGTAACTGACAATCACATATATAATTATGTCATAACACTAAAACATTCAATTCTACAATGGTTATCCAATGATTTCTTCCAAAGGAAAAGTGCAGGGTGCTTCTGAAATGTCTAACAGGAGCCTAACCTTGCCGGTACAGTGGATTGAAGGGTGTCAGGAAAGGCCTTTCCAAGGAACAGCTTGTGCCTGGGGTGGTGGTGGGAGGGTTAAGACCCTGGAGTTTCTGTCAAGACATTTTACCTAAGTACCTAGTTCATACCTACCAAAGCAGACTGGTCCTCAAGGTCAAGCTACTGATCTGTCTTTCTTAAACTTCCTCTCCATTCATTCAGCCATCTAGCTGTTCAACTATCCATCCATCCATTCACTGATAACCCAGAGCTATGAGAACAGATGGGATCACACAGGAAGTGGGGGGTGGAAGGGAAAGAAGGGAAATTACATAATAGTCTGAGCAACTCCAACATCTAAGGGTAAGTAAGACTGAGGAGGAATTCTGGTCAAAAAAGGTGAGGAGAGGCCAGAAAGACAGAAGAAAATCAAGCAAGTACATTGTTTTGAGAAGGAGTATAAACAGTCCAAATACAGCTATTAAACATTTATTAATTACAATTCAAGTTTGGGTCAAATTAAGGTGGTCTGGCAAGACAGAAGCACATCAAGATCAATCTAGCTCCAGATAAGAAGATATTAAAGAGTTTTACATGGTTTTCCTATACGTTTGCTAAAAGGTTGTCACTTTCTACTTTATACCATATGAGTTGAAAAAAAAACCACATCCTGTACTCTGCTATCAAAGTTGCTCTGAATAAAGAATAAATAACATGTTTCAATTTCATTGTACTTTGGTTTTCTATCTCTGAAGTTGCCTGAAACAATCTTTAAAAAAGTCTTCCATTTTCTCATTGTTTATTATTTCCGCCTAACATGTGCTGATGGGTCCTGGGGATATATCAATGAGCACAGCAGACAGTATCCCTGCCCTCCTTGGGCTTTCATGTAATTGTCATACATGTCATGAAGGAAAAGTTCCAGGGCTGTGATATAATTATAATGGGAGCCCTAATTTATTAATAAATCCATGGTCAGGGATGGAGTCAGGAAACGATCCCTGAGGAAGTGACATTTAAGCTTAGACCTGAAGGATGAGTTAGGATGGGACTGGGGGTTTTAGGAAGAGAGGAAATAGTATCTGTGTAGTCCCTAAATTAAAAGAAGTTTGAAATTTCCAGAAACTGAAAGGTTATTTGCATAAAGTGTGAAAGTGAAGTAGAGAGTGATAAGAAAAAGGCCTCGTGTGCCAGATCATATAAAGCCTTTGGGCTTTGTGCAGGGTTTTGGTTATTATCCTAAGAACAACAGGATACCATTGCTCTATGGCAAAATGGGAGTACGGGGAGGGAAGGTGGGAAGTCAAGACAGTCAAGGAAACAGTAGGCAGAACAGGGTAGTAGTCCAGAAGAAAAGACACAGTGGTGTGTACCAGGGCGGAGAGAACTTGAGAAATACATATCCTGGGGTAAAACTGACAGAATTTGGTGACAAGTTTAACATAAATAATGAGAAAAAAGAAAGCATCAAGGATAATGTCCAGATTTCTGATACTACTATCTAGGTTGACAGAGATGTCATCTACTAAAATATGGAAATGAAAGGAAGAATATTTATAAGGAAGATCACATGTATGTATAATCTGAGAGATCCAACCATCCCTGACCCCAAGTAGCCAGCTACCTAATTATCTGTTTTGAAGGTACTGAATAAATTTGAACAAGAAAGGGATTAGTTCATCTTTAATTTGGACTATACAACAATTAACATGGTTTCATACTATGATATGAATGCAACAATATTATGTAATACAATAATGAATACAACAAAAATTTCAAATATTTTAATAGTACATCAGGGTAAGTAAAAAATTTTAAAAACTCAAATGACATGAAAATTTATTTTGGAGTTAGTTGATGATTAAGAAAGAGACAAAAAGGCATTCTCCTTCAAATACCATTTCTCAATAAACAATAGTATTTTCCTCTCACCATCTATCAATTTTACCAAATCTAAAACTTGGCAGTACTACATGCTTAAATATATTACAATATGCAAGAAGAAAAAATATGCACATAAGAATGTACTTAGCTAAAGATCTTCACAGGTGGAGCAAGGGAGCCCTCTCCTGCCAAGGTAACATCGGAATCAATCTAATTCAACCTACCATTACCTACTTTAGTCTGATTCACTCTAAGTTACAGCCAATCTGACTCTATAAGGGCCTGAAAAAGCAACTAGCAGTAACCTTTACAATAGCTAATTGTGGCAAGTGCAAAGCAAACTGCTTGCATGTATTATCTCAACTTCTAAATAATTCCACAAGGTGATTATTGTACTATTATCATGACCATTTTACACATGAAGAAATGAAGGTTTACAAAGCTTAAGAATTGCTAGGAAAGAAATAAGTGGCTGACTAATGAATTTGAATTTAATAATTATTTACCCAGTGTACGTGCACAGCACCATGCTAGATTCTGATGACATATATATTAATTCTATCATTTCAAGAAGCTCATAAGCTAGTGAGAAAATCACAGATCAGAATAACTGAAATCACAGTGTTATAATTTTATATTGACCTGTAGATTATGTACTGTTTTAGTGTTCAAAGTGCCTTTTACATTCTTGATTCTACACAATAAGTTCAAGCAGTACAGAGGTTAAGTATTCACAGCACCCCTACTTACATAAGGAAAGTAAAACTCAAGAATTTCAGTAACTTGCTCAAAGTAACAAGTCTTTAAGTGACAAATCCAGCAATCAGAAGGCTGTTTGCAGTATTATACCTTCTGCCAAAAATGAATCAAAACCAGCCTTGTTTTTGAAACTCCTGTAAGTTACTATAAACTCATATCAGAATTCTCCAACCAGATTCCTTTCAACTACTATAAAACAGAATTCTAAATGCATTCACCAATTAAATTCTACATTTGAAACATATGGACAATTATACTTCATGTTAAAAAATGTGAGTAGATATTATATCTTAATTCCCCTTTACCTTTATCCTTTTTCTTAGAGGTCTCTTCTGCAGAAGATAATCTGGATTTTTTATGTGATGACTCTTCACAATCTTTTTTTATTTTATCCTTCCTTTTTTTGGACTTGACTTCTTTTCTCCTTTATGTTGAACAACATAAAATTAAAGTTAACTTTTTCAACTGACCTTTACAAAAATTAAAACCAATGAGAAAAAAAATCAAAGTACTTATTTTTATAATGTAATTTACATAATAAGAAACCCTTAAATGAGTCTGTAAATATTTTAGGTTAGTATATTATTTAAGACAATTCTGTAAGATAGTAAAGCCTGAAAACTCTGAGACAAAAAATTATCTTTTATAAGTTCTCTATACAAACCTGAGAAAACATAAATCATATTTTTACTTATTTCCTTCTTTTTATATTCTATTACTTAGCCACTTAAAAGAAAATTACAAAACAATTTCATTTCCCTCTACATAATTCATAGCTGCCTATACTTTGAAAAAAACACATATAACAAAAAGAAACCCCTGTGATAGTTCTACACCACCAGTAAAGAGAAAATTCTTCTCTTAAGAATAAAAGAATACATTGGGTGGGGCAAAGTAGGTTTACAGTTGTTTGTATGGAAAATAATACAATGATTAACAAATAATATTACAAGAATAAACTCTGTGTTTCACAAATTCACAACTGTGAACCTACTTTTGCCACAACCTTTAGTAAAAGTATTATAGAATGATGGTGGAAGGAGTTATTGTTAACTCATATGTCTACTTTAGACTATTTATCCTATTACTGTGGTAGCTTTATTTCTTCTAGGCCAGGTTTACAAGGTTCTCAGTGCCATGGCTGGCAAGCAATTTATTTTAATTGGTTACGAAAAGAAATACTTTATAGAAAAATATGACAATGCTGAAACTCAGACAAGGAAGATGATGAGACAACAGAGAGGGCTACTTTCAAAAACTTATAAATTTTCCAAAAATTAAGGTACTTGTGCCAAATATTATAGTACTATTTAAGATAGTAACCATTTTTTACCTCTTAAGAATCATTTCAAGTTTGAAATGAAGCTTGAAAGTCAAGATCAAATAAACATCTTTGATCATGCAGTATCATTGATACAGAGGGAAAATAATGGTTTAGGCTATTAAGTAACCTAAAAATTTCTGCTAATTAAAAAAATTAAAATATTATTATTTAATATCTATTTTAACAGGGAAAATATTAGGGTACATTTATAACATAGCTTCTTTTTAAAGTAATAGACTAATTTATATAAGTTTATAAAGTTGCGGAATCTTACTCTTCGACTTCCAACTGTCATTCAGAACATGAAACCTGACCTCCGCGACCTTGACAGGCCACACGGACTTTGTCTGAACATCTTCAGTGCTAAGGACTCCACTTTGTTTGACTCACCTTATGCCAGGCTCTGTGCCAAGCACTTTATATATACTTTCATCTAATCCCACAATAGCTTTAGCACCCTCATTTCAGAGATGATAAAACTTGAGTCTCACAGAGGTGAAGCAGCGTGCCCACAAAGATGACTAGTAAGTGGAGCAGCTGAGAGGAATACACAGGGGTCTAATTTCAAAGCCCATGCTCTTACGTATACTGCAGCTTACAGAACACTGATACCCGTCCCCCACTCACTATACAGACACATATTGACAAACAGCTAGAAGTGTAAATGAGACATGAGAATTACCTTATGAAGATCTGCTTTATAATATTGCTTCTAAGAATATTACAGTATCTGAACATTGACTCCAAACTAAAAATTCCATGATTTATCTACCACTCTGCACAGGCTTTCACATTTAAAACTGCTTGGCTAGAGTAAGGCCTGGCAAACTTCCACTTCCCTCATCTATATGGTCGTAAAGTGATGCCAGATATTCTATATAATCAACTAATTAAACCATCAACCACTCACATCTACATTTAGACATCCAGTGCAGGTAAGTGACTACATACATCCAAGACTATGAAACATTAACAACAGCATTTTAAAAGATAGTATTACCTGTGATGAAAATTTAATTTAAAGGAACATTCTTGGCATAATCCTAAAAAAAAAGTAACAGAGCTGAATATGAATAACTGCACTGCTACTGTACCTTCAGTATCATAAATTATCACTTTTCCTCATATCTTTTATAAGAAACAATCGAAAGAAAACAATCCAATTCTCCCTACCTCAAAAAATGCATGTATATAATAAATATTAGAATGCTTGAAGAACTGACATCCTAACATTACTTTAGAAAAATGTGCTGTCAATTTATTCTAAAAGCAATAGGGAGCCTCATATCAAAGACATCTAATAACAACAGTGTGGGTATAGACATTTCCTCTGAAGCACTCTACGAGTTTTCAAATGGAAGAGCTTTTCAAAAACTTCCACAATTGTGGCTTCTTCTTTTGCCTTAATCTCAGTTCACACTAGTTGGCTTTTCCTCATGAGCACTCCCAGGAGGAACTCAGAAACCAGTCTGTATTGGTGTGCACGAAGCAGCATATGGGGAAATTCACGACTTCTTTCTGGAGCAGGCAGAACACTCTGAGGGCACATTTATATAAGATCCAGAGAAGGTTGTTAACGTAATGGAGAGAAGATGCTGACATACCAGCTTAGGGGGAAACATGAATGAATGACGGAGTCTAAAATATGCATATTAAGAGAAACTACTTGAGACTGATATCAAGAACAATTATGCCTTCCTAAAACTTTTTTCTTTATTGACACAGTCAAAGATAGTGTATTTATTTATTATCCCTACCACAACAGTATGGCTATCAGCTAATGTGAGATTTTACAGTGCCTTTTCTGATACTATGCATCTCGCTTTACATTGGTGACATGCTCAAGTTAAGGAGAAGAGATCTTCACTTTACAAATGGAATTACATTTGGCATTAGAACTGTTTCACTTAAATGTCACCATAATGCTGGAAATATAAAAATTTTAGGCTCAAGCATTGTTTACAACTTTGGGAAGCTCTGAGAAAAAGAGCACTTACAGGAAGATACATTAAAAATTTTTAACTGAAACTTAAATTAGTCTCTCTCTATATTTTTTCATGTAGCAGTATTTTTTTATTTTTGTTCAAGTACAGTTTTCTGCCTTTTCCCCCCACCCCAGCCCAACATCCCAGCCCTCCCTACCTCCCTCCCATTTCCACCCCCCTTGTTATTGTCCATGTGTCCTATATAGTTGTTCCTGCAAAAATCCGTCTATATATTTTTAAATCTAAATTAGATAAAATTTGAAGAAACCAATCATATCCAACCTTGAATCAACTTACTTAATTTAACAAGTGCATTTCTCTTTTCTCCATGTTCAATATAACCAAAATTAACTTCCCAACTCTTTAAGTTATCTTTTTCATCACAATATTTATTTCCACAGAAAAACTGGCCTGCAAAAAAGGAAGGAATTATTAGCTATAATAGGTGGTGATAATGTTTATCTATGTAATCTGGTATCTCTGAAATTTACTCTTAACATATGTAAATTTTTAGTTCTATAAAGTCAGCATTAATAAACAACTGGTCACAATTAATAAATTAATAAACAATAATTAAATTTAAAATAAAATAAATAAAATAAAATATTAAAACAACCATACTTTATTAATAAATTAATGAATGTGGTAGGTTCATTACATTAATAAATTAATATAATGTATTAATTATGAATGCTCGACAAATGTGTATACAAGTATCAAATTAAAGAACTGAATGAACTGCTTAAAAAAATCAGTCACAGAGTTTTTGCTCAATAGGTAAGTTGACCGTTTATATTTACATACAGACTTTTAGTGCCTCCTTGTTAGGGAATCCTACACTTTGGAAAATGGTAACACTAAGAGTATATTCACTAATCCCCTAAAAGAGAATAAATGTATTTTCCAAAGTACAATGCACATACACCTAGGTGAATCCTTTTCAATGTTTAATAGTAATATCAAAATTGATATTTTTAAATATAACATAATGGTATTTAAGTATCAGCATAAAATGGCATTTAAAGCACATTTTTAAATGCTAGCACTTTGTGATAAGTAGAATAAGTAATCAAACCGATGCTCTAAATTTTAGAATCACTTGACACTAAAATCAATACCACATTATCATGTCAACTGTACATTAAATACTTTTGCAAAAAAGGAATTAATACTGATGATCCAAGAGGGGAAAAAAAGCACAATTATTAACTTTGACAGAAAAAAAATCAAATTTTTATTTGTACAAATAAAAAATTTGTATCTCAATAATTTGCACCAACAGGAACCTGAACTTTTCACACAAAAAAATTATCAAAATAAATTTTGAAAATTATCAATCCAAAAGGCTGATAACTTTTCTAAACTGGTACTTTTTACTTATTCCAAATGAATACTTTATTAAATCTGTACATGTTTAGTAATGGCTCTATTGCTAAAACAGAAACAAAACTGTAACTTTATAAATCACAGCAATAGCATTTTCTCCCCTTCCCAACTAATCCTTTCTTCAGTTACATAAATTTAGAGAATGTCCATCAATTTTTTAAAAAGGCATCATTGTTCACAATCATCTGAAAATTCCATTCAATAAAAGTATAAAATTGTAAAATTGGGATAGACATTTCGATATATCTCACTGGTTTAGGTAAAAACAAACTAAAATGTCATCTTAAGAAAAGTTTAAAAAGCTTTAAATTTATTATTTTCCTTGTCCTCTAAAGTAGCTCCAAGGCTGATATTAAATATATAAAGAAAAAAATTCCTACTGTTTAATTGCATAAACAATTTCACACCTGACATAGATATCCAAGTTGTGGAAGATGTATATATGAACCACAATGATGTTATAAATGTTTAATCATTTTTAAAATGTAACCTTTATTTTCAGTTAAAAATTTTTTAAGTTATTACTTTAAAATTATTTCTTGCCCTGGCTGGTGTGGCTCAGTGGAATAAGCACTGGCCTGTGAACCAAAAGGTCGCCAGTTCAATTCCCAGTCAGGGCACATGCCTGGGTTGTGCACCAGGTCCCCTGTTGGGGGTGTGCAAGAGGCAACTATGTATCTCTCACACACTAATGTTTCTCTCTCTCTTTCTCCCTCCCTTTCACTCTCTCTAAAAAAAAAATAAATAAAATAATTTAAAAAATTATTTTCCTAAATGCTCCTCTGTAGTTTCCAGAACATTAACATTACTTGTTATTGAAATTAAAAATGCAATTATCAACAGAGAATTTTATAGCACAATACAGTACAGAGATATTAAGTATTCAGAAAAAATTATGACTAGATTACAACAATGCATAGAAAAAGCATTGACTGATCGCTCAACAAGTGTCTGGCTTCTGCTATAAGACTAAATATTTGGGCTCAATCTCAGTGACTCTCCCAAAATTCTTTTAGGTTCAAAGTGATATTTAACTTCTACTTTCAAAATGTAGATTTGACTGGAAGACAGTAATACTTTATTGTTATTCAAAAAACTGATAAAGAGAGAAACTCAAGCATTTACCCATTGATAATTAACTTGCTGTAAAATCTTTAAACATTTTCTACTTATCCTCAACTGAAGGTTCTAAAAGCAAAAATTCTAAAAGTAAAAATCTGAAGCATTATATTATTTTGACCTCTGCCAGTAATATATCCTGAATACACCTTTTCTAATTTTACTTTTGTAGATAATCACTCACTGTATACCTTAGGAATACTCTTACCCAATGACTTCAATAATGTAACAAAATAACCTTCTCCTATTAAAAAACAAGCAAAATAAAAAAAATTACCTTTTCCTGAAATTACTTCTTTTTCTATTCTCCACCTAAATCCAAACTGACAAGAAAAAATTACATTTATGCCAGAGTAAATTTAAATATTATTTAAACTGTACACAAATCTGAACATGGAGCCCACAACTGACATAATTACATTTACCAACCTAAAAATAAACCTAATTCCCATTATGATAGCTTTTTGTCTCCTTATAGGATTCCAGGTACTTAACAATACATTTGAACAATTACCAACTTATCTGTTAGAAACAATTTTTTTTACTTTTAAAAGTTAAGGTGCCAAGCCACATTTGAATTAATAAACAAAAAAGTATAACCTGTTTTATAATACTGACAAAAAACAGAAAAAGAGGTCACAGTACAGTAACGAGGCAGTATTCTCAGTGCAAGAGTGTACAGCCTTTGGAGTCAGACTGTTTGAGTTTACTTCTTAGCTCTACAACTTAACAGCTATGTAATACCGAAGATGTTATTTAATCTATTTGTTCTTGTTTCCTCACATGTAGAGTAGAGCAATATGAGTACCTACCTCCTTTGGTTAAGAAGTTTAAATGGGATAATACATATCAAATATTTAGAATAGTACCTGGTGCACAGTATACCACTGGTTAGCAAGCTACTGCCCACAGGCCGGCTGCCTGTTTTTATAGTTTTACTGAAACACAACCACACCCACTCATGCAGGGGTGGCTCTTCTCCCACGACAACAGCATAGTCACAAGCAGGAAAGCGCAATGGTACCAGCCTGGAGCCCTACGGCAGACGGTGGTAAAACTTCCCTTCAGATTCCTAAAAACAACTTTCCTTTTTTTTTTTGGCTCAAAATAATTTTCTCCACTGCCTTTTAAGATCTTTCACATTCATAGGCTAATTTACCATAATTCCAGTTAGTAGTGTAGTTTTCTATTCAGTTTACTTTTATAATAGTTAAAAGCTCAGCTCCAATAAATGATGATGGAAGGATACTTGACTTGGGGTGGTGAACACAAAATACAATATACAGATGATGTATTATACAATTGTACCCCTAAACCTGTAAAATTTTATTAACCAATGTTGTCCCAATAAATTCAATTAAAAAAATAGCTAAGCTCCACAATTATACAGACCCAAAGCAAGCTCTACCATTTGTTAACTGGTTCTATGGCCTTTGGAAAGGTACTTAACCTCCTAATCTATTTCCTTACTATAAAAATCCTAATCTTATAGGTTGCTGTATTAAGAGAGATAATTCAGATGAAGTGTTCAATGCCTGGTTAACTTTGTCATTTTTATTTTTTTTAAATCACTTATTCTTGAATTATACAATCTTGTATTTTAAATGCAAATGAGGGCACAAAATATTTCAAAATATTCTGATTAAAACCCAAAGAAAATAGACCTGTCCAGGTAGCTGATTTGATTAGAGCATCATCCCAAAACACCAAGATTTCGGGTTCAATCCCTGGTCAGAACACATATAAAATCAACATTGGCCAGACGGCTCAACTGGTTAGAGCACTGTCCTGAACACCAAAAGGTTGCAGGTTCGATCTCTGGCCAAGGCACATACCTAAGTTACAGGTTCAATCCCAGGTCAGGGTGCATTCCGGAGGCAACCATCCATGTTTCTCTGTCACATAGATATTTCTTTCTTGCTCTCTCCCTTCCTCTCTCTCTAAACTCAATGAAAAACATACCCTCTGGTGAAGAAAAAAAAGAATCAACCAATGAATGCATAATAAGTGGAACAACAAATCAATGTTTCTCTAATAAAAAAAAATCTTCTCAGTCTAGAAAAAAGGAAACAAAAAATTCAAAATAACTGTTTAATTTTATTTTTAAACCTATACATGTATGTGAGGATTGTTTTCCATTCAATTTGTGTTGGGATGTCCATTAAAACACAAATGTGTAACGTACAGTTTCCAAACTTTTCTTTCATTCACTAATCTGTTCAACAAATAACTACTAAGCAACTCCTTACTGGGCTAGGCACTCTGCTGAGGATAAAGGGTGATTATTAAAATAGTGTCTGTCACCATGAACATTTTACCCTTACAGGGAGATAAGAAATGTCACAAGCAACTGCAATATGTCCTCTGGTAAAGATTATAGAGGTTTTTATATGTTTTTATATTCTTTCCTGAAGATACAAATTTTCCTGCTGATAGGCTGGATTTACTCAGGGCTTGGTGCTGAGCCTCTTCTTACTCTACCTTCTAGCACAAAGAGCTCACATATGGAAGCAATGAGAGAGAAGGATTCTAAATTCCTGACAACACAAGGTTCCATGCCATCTACTTGGACTTTTATGTAAAAGAAAAATAAACTTCTAGCTCATTTAAGCCAATGTTCCCTGGGGGTGCTGCTGCTCCCCGCAGCCAACCGAATCTAATCTTAATGGGAGCCAAACAAATTATCAATGACGAAAGAAAACAAGGAAATGGAGGTGTGGGGCAAAGGTTGGAATTCACTAAAAATGCCTAAGTATCTGCTAAATATAGTGATCTAGGAGCTGGTTAATTAAAAAAGGATAAAATACTGCCTTTGGGTAAATAAAACTGTGAGAAAATGCATTCTTGCAAGGAAATCAAAGGCACTACTCTGTCTCCAACACCTCAAACACTGTACACCCAAAAACAGTCATCACCTTTGCCCTCGTGTGGGGTAAGGGGTAGACGGGAAATCTATGTATCTTCCCCTCAATTTTGCTGTGAACTTAAAACTGCTCTAAAAAAAATAAAGTCTTAATTTTTTCAAAAAGATCCCCCTCCCTCCCTATTTTATATTTCTCTAGTATTCACACTCAAAACCTGAGAGTCGTATTGACTTCTTACTTGCACTAACCCTCGCATCTAACTATTCATCATGTTCTAATAGGGAAATATAACTTGTTTGAAGATTATTCTCTTTGAAGTATGATTTCCAGTAACATTCTATGTACTTTCAAATGGAGAATACAAATATTTAATTATTTACTATGTACACATTCTCCCCTTAACTGTTTTTTTTTTTTTTAAGAGCAGACACCACGTGTTAATCCATGACACTCAGCCTAGTCCTCAACAAATACTGAAAAGCAATCAACACATGAGGCACGGTTGGAAAACCCGCTTTGTCATGTGCTCTTAGAAAGGCCTATTTTTCACATTCAACTTGCAGTGTAGTAACTTCAATTAACTCCAACTGCTGTGGTGCTTTTTGGATTCAATATGGTGATAACTAGTACAGATATGAGAGCCAGTTCACAAGAAACTGAGGAAGTCTTCGGGATACACCAAGTGCATGGGTTTGTAAACAGGGTTATAAAAATGGACACTAATGCTATCTAATAGCATACTGTAAAGCAACCCACATATTAAAGGCACTAATGAAAAATTAAACCAACCACGGTTCTGAGATTTAACAATTTAAATAAAAACAAAATCCTTATGATAAATAAACAGGTTGTCTTTCTTAATATAAATGTACATTACCCAAACACAGATTTATGCAACATTCCCTCCTCTCTCATTTCAAACTGAGACCATATGCTCTTGGGTCACCTTCTCTAGCTAAATATGTGAAATTTGAGACAGGAATAAAAATCCCTTTAATATTAACTAAAGTAAGATGTAAAGTGAGAATGAAAATCTGCTGTTATAATTAGCACTGATTAGAGTTAATTTCACTAGAATAGACACTTACATAACAAAAGATGTGCATCTGCCTCTATAAATGGTAATCAATTTGGAAAATACAGACTATCAATTTCATCTGTGAAACAAGACCTCATTCTGCCATGTCAAATCATTCATTATAATCACTAGAGGCTCTAGATTAGACTAACGATGAACAGGATCCAGTGGCCACTTGTGTTTAATTTTAGACTTTTTTGCCTCAGCTCACAAAGAAGTACCCTTGACTGAGGGGCCCTTTGTAAATTCCACAGCTGCAGAGGTTAAAATGGTCCAAATGATACTTCACAGAAACATGGCAATTTAGACTAGAATACCATCCTTAAAAGAATAATGTGGGCATGACAATATAATAAAAAGAAACAATACACTTGTTTAAGAACCTTCTTTAATAAACATTTGGAAGGCATACCTTATTTTCCTTGTATCTACTGAGATCTGCTATGCAGTATTCCTTGAATAATTTATCATAGTATTTCTTTGCAAGTCTCTTCTCCCTAGATTTATAAAAAGTACAAGTCTTCATTTAGAAATCCAATCATAGTTTGCTACTTGGAAGCAACATCAAATAAATAACACATGATATAACAATTACTGTTTTAAAAGAGGTCTATTACTTATATGTGCATAGAATATCTGAATATTAACTATCACAGTTGTTCTCTCAGGGAGAAGATCTGGAAGACTTACAGTCAGACATGGGAAAGAGTCTTACTCTTCACTTTTTACCCTTTGTAATGTTTGGATTTTTAGAACCATTTTCAGGTATTATTTTTTCCAAAATATTTTAAAAATTTAAAAAGCAGCACACATTACAGGACAACAAACAATATTTTCAAAGTGTGTTTTAAAGACAAAGTCAAGCAATAAGAAGTCAGTTAAAACTGCTAAAAACTTCCAAAAGAACAAAACTAGATTCAGTAATCTGAGAAATGGTTTTATGTCCTCAATTCAGAACTGAAGAATTCTTCAGGAGAGACAGGATGAAAGCATTTGATGCATTATGCGTTGACGGCTAAAATTACCAGTTCATGTCCATTTCATCCTCCTCATTCCATAGGAATCTATGATTTTCTCGTATAACATCCATGTCTGTCTTGTCATTTTCCCTGGAAAATAAAATGATTTTAATTTAATGTAAACACAGAATTAGTCAAATTTAGGAGGTCAAACAGTTCTGTAATATTTTTGAACACCTGAGTAAAAAATAATACAAAAAGATAAAGACAGTTTTATTTGTATGTATATATGTACATACGTTTGTAAAAACTATTTCAGTGCTTTTTCAAAAGGCACTGTGAAGAGTGCTATACAGAAGCAACTTTAATGGATAAGAAATCCATCCATTTTTGGCACTGGTTTCAGTTATACACATGGTGCTAAAAAATCAAAATTAAAATAAGAAATCTGAGTAAACATTAAATGGAAGAAAAAAATGTATGACAGTAAGTTTCAGAATCTAAAAAAAGTAACACTACCCTATTGAGATTTAATTTAAAAAAAATAAAGAGTTTTCCATACCTCATTTTTCTACAGCTTCCAAGGAAGACTGAGTAAGGAAGAGAGTTGAAGGGTATGATTTTCCTATACTACAACAGACTGGAGATAGAACAAGGGATTGTTGGGAAGTATAGGCCAAACTGAGAGGGAGATTAATCTGGGATAGATGACATGGTATAATGTTTTTTAGGGCTCTCCCAATTCAGAAAATTATTAAGTCAGGGAAAAAAAACACACAAAACCAAAAGGCTCCAACGAGAAAAGCCTCAAACATAGGAAGCAATTTCACGTGTGAGAAATATTAGAGGTTTCTTGTTTGCCCTACCTTTATCTTTTTATCCTCACCCAATGACATGCTTATAGATTTTAGAGAGAGGGAAAGGGAGAAAGAGAGAGGAAAGGAACACTGATGTGGGAGAGAAACACTGATCAGTTGCCTTTCTCAAGCACCCCGACTGAGGACCGAACCTGCAACCCAGGCATGTGCTCTGACCAGGAATCAAACATGGGACCTTTTGGTTTATGGGATGATGCTGCAACCAAATGAGCCACACCAGCCATGGCTGCCCTACCTTTTAAAAGGCAATCCCAAACACTGAGGTTTAAAAAGTTCAAAGATCCTCACAAAACTAAACAAAACACCCAAAGCTGTATAATCAGGGACATGTGTATTCCTCACATAATTGTTATTGACAGGGGCTACTACTGCCAGAGGTATGGGGTCAATGAGAAGCTACTTAGCTGGAAGCTATGGATGGTCTCTCCACCTTATGATGTAACAAGGAAGTCAGAACGGAAAGCAGGGGAAGATCACAGAATCAGAAGACATAGTAGCGGTGGGTCTTTGAAAGATCTCCACAGCTACCTCCAATTCTGTATAAACTTCATGACACTTACCCTGATCGCCTGAATTCTTCTCTTTTGCCACCATAGTATAAAATATAGTCATTTACAAACTTTGTATGCCTTTGATACTGAAATGCAAAAAATTAAGGAGTTTTCTTGTTCAACAGTTGAGCAATGTCCAAGATATATTAGTGAGTAGGAATAAAAAGCATAGTATGAATCTACTTAGTTTTTTAATATGCAAATATACACTATACATGCTTATAAATTCAAAGGTAGAAAAAGATAAATATTAAACTATTAAGAATGAACATTATAGAGTACAGGGATTTTTATGAACAATATAAATGTTTATACTGTTTTAAACATTTTCCAAGAACATACTACTCATGATAAAATATATCTCTATCTGGGGAGAAAGTTTCCTCTTCTATTGCTGAACTACATAAGGCCTCATACCACCACTCATTTTAATCATCACCATATGAAAAATTGTCATTTCTAAAGTTAAAGGTAAGGAGTAGAGTTTACCTTTCATTATTATAAAATATAACTCGGCTATGCCAGTAATAATAAAGCCTCTAAAAATATAAGATGCAACTTTTATAATATTAAATCCTAACAACAGGCTTTCAAAAAAAGTAAAAATAAGAAATCAGATGTTATTTTTGTAAATTTTCTTTTAATATTCAAAGATTTACAATCATGTTTATTTTCAGTTAAGTATATATAACAAGATACATGAGGTTAAAACTTTTTCTTTTGAAATGCTTAATGGCACTCTCTCTACAAGTGAACATGCACATACTAGAACTGACCTTCTCTGTAACATTGTCTGTGACTGTGACTACATCCTATTATATTAAAGATAGTGACTTAATTAATCACAGTATATTCTAACAGAGTCTCAAATCAGAATACACTTCCTAAAGTGGAAACAAACAGTTAACATTTCAGAAAAAAGAGAAGAGCCAAATATCTGGACACATGGGTTCTACCTCTTCGCCTATCACTAACTGGTCCTGTGACCATAGCAAGTCACTTAAATCTTTTAGAGCTGGGGTCAGCAAACTTTTTCTGTAAATAGTAAACATGCAGACCATATGGTCTCTGTTACAACTGCTCAGCTCTGCCATTTTAGTATGAAAGTAGGTACAGATAACACCTAAATGAATGAGCATAGCTGTGGCTCCAAAAACACTTACTTCTAAAACAGGTGTTGGATGGGACTTTGTTTCCAGGAAGACGGAGTAGACAAAGATGTACTGCTCCCTATTCCTCCCACTAACAACAGCTAAATCCCTTGGAAATTATATGAGTTTATTTTAAAAAACATAAGAAGACTCTGAAAGGTAGAGAGAAGGCATATCAGCTACAGACCTCAGGACCCATGGTACAATGTGGTGGTGAATTACCCTTTTTGTCTTTTTTTTAGAGGGAGGGGAAATGAGAGTGAGAAAGAGAGGGAGAGAACCATCAATGTGTGGTTGCCTCTCCCTCTCCCCCTC
>CM052542.1:131513695-131607726 GCA_028533065.1 Trachops cirrhosus
TTCCTTCCTTCCTTCCTTCCTTCCTTCCTTCCTTCCTTCCTTCCTTCCTTCCTTCCTTTCCTTCCTTTCTTTCCTTTCTTTCAGCAATTGTTATAGTAATTTATTAGGGGATTTTAAGTATATTTAAAATGAAAATGTATGAACAATAGCATATAAATTATATTTGTATTAAAGGAGACTTTAAAGCAAAAACCATTACTAGAAAGATATAAGTATACTTCAAAATGACAAAAGTTTATGTTCTTTAGTAAAAGATAATAATTCTACTTTCTTGAAAATATTTTTTGTATTGTTGTTCAAGTACAGTTGCCTTTTTGCCTTTTAAATTCCAGGTTTGGAGGTGAAGAAAGCTGGCATCCTGGAAATACCAAAAAGCACAGGCAAAAAAAAAAAAAAAAGTCCCAAAAGCTTTCTCTAAGTGAATATCCGAGTGAGAGGCAGTCTAACAAGATAGATAACTTTTAGACAATAACCACTCAATTCCAGCCAAATGCTCCAGAAAAAACTCTGTCACACCAGAGAAACTGCTCATGCCAGAGAAGCAGACCTAGACCCTCACCCTCACCAGGCTTTTAGATGCCCCAACACCCTCAGATGATCAGAGAAGGCAGAGTAGATGTTGAAATGCTGAAGGAACGAGGGGCAGATATAAGCAACTTGGTTAAGAGATAAGAGGAATAAATAAATTGTTGACAAGAAAACATCTATAACTGAAAGTATTAGAAACAGTAACAGAGTGGAACAGATTACTACAGGTGGGAGGGAGTGTATCTAATTGACATTGTCTCCTTCTCCCAATCCTGACAAGTAATACATACCTACAAATACTCCAGGTCTTGCTTGGCCTCTTTTCATTCTCCAACATTCAGTAACATGAAGGCCAGTGGTAGCAGACTCTGTAATAAGCCACAGTCTTACCAAAAAGTTGAGCTGAGACATGGCTATAGCAGGGAAGCAGGGTACAGTACACAGCTTAAAGAGAGCCCAACTCATGCCTGAGAGCTGAAGCCAGAGCAAACAGTCCACAGACAGACCTACGTTTAACACAAGTCTTACAAAGACTTTAACTAGCAAACAACCAGGTAGGAAGAGAATAAGAGTTAAAATGAGACAGAAGATAAGAGTAGTATAAAAATGAGAAACATTGAGAGCTTGGTAAAAACAGGCTGGAAAAAATACTGGCAAGTTCATGGACTTTGTAAACCTATTTATAGAACATTTGGAATGTTTTACTATTTTTTGTCTCTAAATCTTTTTTTATATATTAGTAAAAGAGAACTGTACTCAAAAGTATAAGTGGCAAAATTCCACATCAATAAAGACTTACCTTTAAAACTAAAATATCAATCTGACTTTACAAGAATTCATAAAATAAAAGTGAAATTTAAGAGTCTATTAGTTATTAAAAACCTAGAAGTATAAAAAGGATACAGCGTCCATAGCTATGAGATGAAACCTTCTATTTCTTGCTTCTTCCCTGTTAAGACAAATTTTATTTTAAGCAAATTCAAATATTTACATTCTAATTAATATAATCAAACCCCTAAGTCTCTGAGTTTACAAAAACACCTTAAACCAAAAAAAAAAGTAAAGCATACTGAAATACCATACCTATCCAGCAATTCTGCTGCAACCTGTTTATGGACCACCTTTCCATGTTTTTCTTTCTGAAATGGCTTTTGGAGCAGTAAATCATCTTCACCTGTCCTGGTTTATTAAGAAGAAAAACTATTAAAAGAGTTTATTTTTCTCAAAGAGTTTCCAATTTCTTTATATTTTCACAACTGGAACATGTTTTAAACATTTAAGTCTTAAGGAGGAATCACTCACTGATCTTTAGTGAGACATTTTATGTCTCCTTAAATTGCTTAATTAATATCTTAATTTTATTTTCATACCTACGAAATGGAGAGGATGAAATTGACAAATGTTCAAGTCCTGGTGTCTGACCACCTAGGTTTCTGGATTCAAATTCTGGCTGTCATTCACTATCTTATTTTTTTTCACTATCTTAATCTTAAATAAAATTAAGTTATTTAAATTCTTTGTGCCACAACCTCCCAGTCTGTAAAGATAATGAAGCTTCTGGTGACTGATAATACGGAACAAGAAGGGCCAGTTCTAGATAACACAGACTAGATGATCAGTCCTAGTTACGTAGATATACGTAACCCTAGAGCAGAGAAGACTGTCCAACTAGATTTGCTCAAGTTCTATTCTTACAAAGTAATATTTTTGAAGAAAAATTTTGAAAATGTAAAGTACCATAAAACATAATTTGTTATAATTATTTCTATTCTATTGGTTATCCACGGAGACTAAATACCCAACAAAAATGTTCAGTTTCAATTAGTATGCCTAATATATTGCCCTCAGTGTAAAATAATAAACCAATTCTTGTAAGTTTGATTAATCAATCAATCAACCACTCCTAAGTTAATGGATAAAAGCAAGGCTGTAAGCACTAAAAGCTGAAAACCTCGCCCGTAAAGACAGCAACTCCACCAAAACGTAGTGGCCTCATTATAAGGCCCAGAGTATATCTGTTGACAGATCTTGTCCCATCCAGTAAAAACTTCACGAGCTCCTTCCCTTGATCACTTAGCCTGCTCATTCACAAAACCGTAACAATTGTGCCAAAGCACAATCTCATACTCCACACTAACCTCATTTTGAAGTCAAATCCTAGCAAAGGGACCACCAACCTATCTGTCGTAGCTAAAGCCCTATCTTAGCTATGACATCTGCAAGTAAAAAGTCCTTCTCCCCTTTCCGCTTCTGTAAATCCCTCCACAGCATAAACATTTCTTATTGTTCACATAATGGTTCTCAAATTTTTGAGTCAATTCATTATAGTTCAACGAAGTAAAATCCCTTCACATTGCTGTCTTCACAAACACAATCCAAAACTTTCCAAAAACTTTCAGTATTATTTATTTACAACTCACCTCAATCTAGAAAGGATTTGAAGCACAGATAATAAAAAATTACCTTTTTTTCTTTTTGCTAGATTCTCCACAGTGTTCATCATCACTAAAATCAGAGTCATAGCCTCCATGACCATGCATCTGTAAAGTATAAAATCTGTTACTTAGCACCTAGGTTGCCCATTGTTCAGGAAACAGAATAGTTCAAAAGTTATATTTAAAAGTCACAATAGTTTTAAAGGATAGTGGGGTATGTCACTGTCTCTGATCTATCCACACATCCAAAATTTTCACTCACTTTGAATAACAGACTTAACCTTCAGAAAATGGATAAACATTGTTTACCATCAGGCCGACACGGGGCTAGTCTTTGACCTCCTTCCATTGAAAACTAGGTCTAGAAGCGGCCGTGTGACTGCACAGAGTTCAGCGGGGCTTCACTTTAACTGAGTGGTAACACTTGCTGTGTATTTATCACCAACTTTGGTCCGGACATTTTGCGAGGTCCTTTACAAACACTGCTAATCCTGCAATTTAGAAGCTATTATCTCCATTTTAGAGATGAACAAATCAAGGGAAATGAAGTTCTCTCAATTATATAGAGCAAACAGGTGGCTAAGCTGATTTACTTGAGCCTTAAGCCATGATTTCCACTACTCCAAACTGCCTCTCTGGAATTCGCTAACATTTTGATTATTATATTCCATTAGACTTACTGCGTTTGTGAACAGTACATTATTATTGATGAAAATGTACCTCTTTTTTCAACATATGTGGCGATTCCTTTTTCTTTTAAAGGTTTTTTTCTAGGTAAATCACCTTGTCCTTTGGCCTAGTCAACCTTAATTTTTTTTAATTGAAATTCTCAGAAACACTGAAAGATCTCAACTGTCACTAAGTTGTGTTGGAAGCAGCTCCTGGTTTCAGCATTATGTTGAATTTGGGACCCACATTAATAGGGGTGGATAGGTTATTTGTCTATCTGATGTCATAAATACCCAATTCACATGGCTGCAAGAAACCCGTGCAGGTCAAATGATACATCCAATTTTTTAAACTTTAATATTCACTGCAACAAGTAGAGCGTGAAAAAGAGAAAAGAACGCCCTGAACTTCATTGCCCTAAACCTTAGACAAGATGTTTCACCTCTTCCCTGTCCCACAGAATTCTAGAGAAAGGCACTGGCCAAGGTTGGAAGTGAAGGTTATAAGGCTACAGCTCCAACTCCACCGTCGCTTACATCTGTCTTCACCTTACAGATACACCTGGATCTCACACCCTCCGTCATGTCAATTTCTTGCTCCACCTGTCTATCACATCTGTTGAAGCCATACCAGCCTCGCACTCCTTGTCTTACGACCTCACTTGCACATCTTGATGGGGGACAATCGCTGGGTGCTGCTTAGAGGTATATTCTGGGGTCAGTCCTCCAGAAAGCAGATCCTGACCTTGCACATTTCATTTGTCTTTCTTTGAGCAGGTTCTAGAACCTGTGAGCCTCAGTCTCCCCCTCTACATAAGGAGGCTAGTGAAGAGTACCAGTCTCATAGGACTGGAAATTGAATTGCCACATATAAAGGGTTTTAGAACAGTGTCTGGCACAGTAAAACCCCGTAAATGTTAACTCTTAGTACCATCATCATCATGTTACCACACACCACGACACCCCCTCTTCCCCGTTCCTCCTCTCCCATTTCTTTTTCCTCTGGCGGCTTCATCCATCCCATACCCATCTCCACTCAGTGGTTGCACTAACATGCTCTCACTCACTTCAAGTTACGAATAAATTGACAGGAGCCGAGAGAAATTAGAGAAAGGAGACGCCGACTGTCCACAGAATCTATCAAAATAAAATAATAATAAAAAAAATCAACAAGTAGCATATGAGATACAAGTTCCAGGTCCTTCGATACCAAATACACTCACGGCCCTTCTCAAACACCCCTTCCCCGCCTCCCTGCTTTGCCAAGCTCGCCCGCAGAGGAGTCTTTTTCTGCTTTCTTGGCAGCTGCAGCGACGACCCACGGCCTGAACGAGCCGCTGCAGGGCCGTCACAGTCCGCAGAGGCCGCGCAGCTCCGCCACAGCCGGCGCCGCCACCGCCCGCTCCCCACCTCTCCCTACGGGTCCTGATAGGGCGCCGCTTCCGGTCGGCTCGGCTGCGAGTTACACTGAAAGGGTACCGTCCCCGGGAGTCCCGAATTTGTGCCACAGGCAGAGCACTCCCGGGAAACAAAGACGGTGGAGGAACAAGGCCGGAAAGGGGGCAGAGGTTGCCTAGTTTCTTCGAAGTCGCTACCCTCACTCAGTTTTTTCATTGGGCCTTTTCCCCTTCCCTTCGCGGGAGCCCCGTATCTGATATTGTGTGGCACTGCTCTAAGTCCATATCCCCATTTGAAAATAAACCATGCCTGAGTATCACCTGCCGCCCTCTTTCTAGTAACCTTAGTGACGCTTCCTCGGAGCATCTTCGCTGAACGGCTCACTCTCTAACCTTCTTTTCTTTCTTCTCATCCCCTCCCCCTCGCCCCAAACCCAACCCCCGCGCCCAATAAAGCCGTTCTCATAATTAGAGCAAAAATAACTTTCCTTCGTTTTACCACCCACACAATAGATACCATTCCACATGCAGTGCTGGTGGCAGAGGAGCTCATCAAAAATGTAAGGAAAGGAAGGCTAGGAAATAGGGGCGATTTCCCGGGGTTGCGGATTCTCTGCAGACAAACGACCTGGCACGTGTTAAAAGAGTGCCAAAACAGTTCCGGGGGTGGGGAGAGAGGGAGAGGGGGAGAGAAAAGAAGGGAGAAACGCAGGAAAGAAAATTATTTTATGTTCCACCAGATTATCACTGTGTTTTACTTTTTCTACATTACGATGCTTCGTTCTGCTTTGCAGCCTAGTGACTGGGTTAATAATCTCTTGTCTCCCTCTGGCTGATGCTTGCTATTCATCTTTGCTTCCTCCTCAGTACCCAACAAGGTTCCTTGGAAACTACAGGCACTAATTAAATATTTGTTGAATTGAACTGGCACACCACTGACTTTAGAGAAAATCTTGGCACCTGATGCGAACTCATCATTTTACATCTTTTACCCTGCACAGTAGATAACAATATCCCCATTGGTTCAAGTCCCCCTGCTGCCTGACAGTAAATGATAGCTATCTCCTGCTTAACCCAATGCAATGACTATGGTCTTAAAAATCTGTAAATTACTGTAAATTCAATGACTTCAAAATGCAATCTGATTATACATCAATGAAAAACATTTATTCGCAAACTTTAAAGCATTGGGAAGCCTTACAATTTAACAATATACTATATTGAATTATTTTGTCAGTTCTCTTTTTAATAACTATCTAAAATATATTTTAGTTCTTTTACTTATCATCAATAAAATCAAGCATACCTGTACCTAGTATGTATTTAATTTACTTTCTAACAATATTTGACATTTAATGGCACTTTTCTTCCAGTCTTAGCGTATTTTTGTCTGTCGCTTCATTTTACTCTTACAACAAGCCTGTGCTACTGTGTTATGAGCCCCATTTTGCTTTTGAGAAATAGAAGCATAGAATGTAAAGCCACAGACCTGGTGAGGGGCTAGAACCAGAAGTACTTCTCTATCTACAAGACCTACTTTGCTCGCTCTCTCTCTTTGTGGAAATTTCATTCTCTTTCTTTTTAACTCATAGACTGTGTGGGAAGTAGCTTCTGGTTCTAACATTTTAAGAGTTTCAGATCTGTTGCTACCAGACCATTCAGCTACAGATTTGCATTTCTCTCTTTGAGGCAGCAGTTATTGAAAGAGAGAATATAGAAATTGTTAGATATAGATCACATGATCTGAACTAAAAACAATTAATACAGGATAGAAAACCTACCTGATCAGGAAACCTCAAGTTAGCAAGTACACCTCAACAACTATGAAAAACACAAATATTGATATTTATTAAGTGCCTACTTTGGGCAGAGTAGTGTCCTTTGTCATCAGGATTACAAATATGTAAAAGCCACTCCTTAGTCTTGAAAGTTGACTAGTAAGAAAGAAAAAATGTATGCAATAATAACAACAATTTAGCCTATCATATGCCAAGTGTCTAGTAAATGGCATGAACCTGTGTTTCCCAATCTGTGAAATGTGTTATTTCAATTAACATGAAAATTTAAATGTACACAAAAGCTGTCTATGTGGTGGAGGTGACAGAATTTGGTCCCCATTCCTCTTCATCAACCTCCCCTCTTCACATTTTTATTGCTTTCCCCACCAAAAAAAGCTGCTCTAGGAAATAGTATGTAAGGAGACACACTTCAAAGTCAGCAAGAGCTGCATTTAAATCAGGTCTGATACTTACTATCTAGGAGATATTGGGGAAGTTATTTAATTCTCTGAGTCTTAATTTCCTTATTTATGAAATGGAGATAGTAGTAGTAGTATCTATCTAACCAGGGGGTTGAAGAGGTTTTAAATGAAATGATGCAGCTAAAATGCTTAGTGCGATGCCTAGTTCATAATAAATATATAATAAATGCTACTTCAGGAAAGAATCTGGTTACAGGCATTCTTAAGAATAAGTTTAGCCCTGGCTGGTGTAGCTCAGTGGATTGAGTGTGGGCCTGCAAACCAAAGAGTTGCCGGTTCGATTCCCAGTCAGGGCACATGCCCGGGTTGTGGGCCAGGTCCCCAGTTGGGGCAAATGAGGAGCAACCACACATTGATGTTTCTCTCCCTCTCTTTCTCCTTCCCTTCCCCTCTCTCTAAAAAATAAATAAGTAAAATCTTTAAAAAAAAAAAGAATAAGTTTAACAATTAATGCTTCTTGAATATGGTCCAGAAGTGGACCGATACATATATAATCCCATAACTAATGGCACAGGTTTAAGTATAAATTTTTCAATACATAGTTCTGGGTCAATAGAATAATATGATAAAAATATAATCTTGATTCCTACCTCACACCATTCATAAAAGTTAATTTCAAAGAAAACATCTTATCATGATATTTCATAATATTTTCTGGAGGGTGAGAAAATTTTTTAGATAGGAAACACAAATAGCTAAACATAAAGGAAAAAAATTAAATTAAGAACTTGTTCATTTAAAAGGCTTTATTAAGAAAGTGAAAGTTAAGTCACAGGATGGGAGAAAATATTATATTATGTACATTCAACACATTATCAGAATATAAAAAGAACTTTAAAAATTATTAAGTAAAAGGTAGAAACCCTATAAAAAATTACCAAAAGACTTAAACAGACAATTCAAGAAAAAAGGGATATAAAAATGGCGAATGTACATGTATACTAATTATCAGAGAAAAGAAAATTAAGAACACAATACACATTATCACACACCCACCAGAACAGCTAAATGGAAAAGAAAGATCTAGTGCTGATGAAGATGGGGCATGACTCTTATGTGCTGCTGGTGCGAGTGTAGATTGGTACAACCACTTTGGAAAAGCTGTTTGGTAGTACGTACTGATGCTGAATGTATATATTCTATATCTCACATATTCCAATCCTCAGTGTATTTTCAACAGAAAAGTGTATATATGTTCATCAAAAGACATGTACTAGAAAGCAGTAGTTATAAATGACAGCAATATTTATAAGTCAAAAACTGGAAGCAATGCAAATGTACATCAGTATTAGGATTGTTAAATGAATTGTAATTTATTCACACAATGGAATACTATACAGAAATAAAAATGAATGAAGTACAATTATATGGAACAACATGGATGAATATCAGTAATACAATATTGAGCTAAAGAAGCATTATATATGCAAAATAATACATACAGCATGATCCCATTCATATAAAGGACAAAAGCAAAAGTTATCTGTTACAAGTCAGAGTTGTGGTTCTCCTGGTGGGTACAGGGGAGGGGACCAGAGGCAGTGGTGGCTGTGGGCAGGAGGGGAGCATGCTCTTAGGGACATGGTAATGTTCTATTTCTTCATCCTGGCATTCATTACACGAGTGGTCCATTTATACCTATGATCTGTGCATTTTATGTATATGTTATATTTCAATAAAAAGTTTACATTAAAAGAATTTAACTTTTCCTAGAGATTTTTTAAATTTTAACTCCAGCCGGTAAATGGACATGTTAGTGACTGGAGTAATTCAGGTGCTGCAGAATAGGTTGGGGAGTGCTTTGGTGGGATTTCTTGGGGCTTCGGAAATTATGCCATATAAATGCTTGCACAGTCAAAAACAAATTTCCTGTTGGCACTGAGACGGAGGCAGACCAGGGTCTTTGTAAGTGTTGAGAAAGCCTCTACTCAGCACCCAAAGGACTGAAAGCGCCCTAGCCTGTACTTCCTGTACATTTATGAGCCAGAATCTGGCAGAAGGCAGCCCCACCACCTCTGTAGTAAAGCTCAGTCCATAAATAGAGACACCATCTAATAGCTATCTTTTGCAAGCTGGTCAAAGGTCAGTGACTTGCTTGTGTAAGTGCCAGGAGGAGGCTGCCAGAGCGAGAATACTGAGGTGGGATGAACACTGTGAGGCTGAATGGAAAGACAGCAATATACCAATTAGCCAAATGAATTAATTGTCATTGTTAGGCCTGCTCCCAGGAGGCAAGAACAAAGACAGGATGTTTATAATACCCCTCTCTGAGTCAGTCCTGGATAAAGAGCTTTGTGATTAAGCAATAGGGTGACACTTACCGGGTCAGATGAGATGAGAAGCAGAGACCAGGAACACTACATATCACTGGAAAACTGATGCACTTATTTTTTGTCATATAATATCCTTGGGTTTAAGGATTTCACTCTTCACTCAGAAATGTGCAAGTAGAGACACTCACTGTATTAATGAGCGTTGGTAGGTGTTGTACCTCTAGATCCTTCCTCAAGGGCTGGCTAGGCCTCGGCCTACAATCATGGGAAAGATATAAGCCCTCCCCCCACATCAAGGTTCAATTTCTGGGTGGGACACAGACACAGAAATAGGTCATTATAGTACAGTGCTGTGGGCAGCGATAGGAATAGTTCCAGAAGGCTGTGGAAGCACCAGGGCGGGGCCCTTAGCTCTGAGAGAAGGAAAATAGGAAACTGTTGGGAGACAGAGGACTTCGTATCTAAGTTCAAAATGCCTCAACCATAATTTTAACTCTGTGCTACAAACTGCACTGACTTTGCATCCAAAGGAAAGGGAGGTATAGCCTCCCAGAACTTCCATATTCACCAAAGATTCCAAGAGCCTCTCTCTCTTATAAAATGTAAGCAAGCACCAAGTAAGTGTTGGCCATATCACACGATTTTAAAGTTCATGAACACAGTTGACCGTATGGAGAGTGTGCCAGTGTAGTCAAGTGAAATGTCCAGTGAAGAGGGTGTGCCACATGGCTAAGGACACACGTCATCATTATTATGTGGTCAGGCAGCTCGATGCAAATAATAAGCAATTTTCCCAAATGACACCTTGATTAACATATTCTCTGAAAGTAAAAACTCTGGATTCGTTGTCCTGGTACTGAAGGTGATAACTGGTGGTAGGAAATGGGCATATGTAAATAGACATGGATAATATAATGACTGAATAGGTTTAGAGGAACAGGAGATGGGGAGTTCATGCCTTCCTTACTCTGACTATATCAAAGCAACAGCACCCAAAGTAATACTCGGATCCATAAATTGAACTTTTCCAGTAACATACTTTTTTGTAATCCCCTTGTTTTTGTGTCCTGGAAAACAGCTTACTGCAAACAGCCACTCTTTCCCACATGACTTAGATCAGACTCAGCTGTGCCCTATTTAACCATTGAGAAAGCTAGACACAGACCTTCCAAATTCCCATTCTTTGCCTCATAAATGATGAGCTGCACTGCTCATCCCCACTGATGAATTGAAACAAAATGCTTGTTAACCAAACTTTGGCTAAGCTTCTTTCCTTCCTCCCAGCCCCTGAAGTTGGCCCACCCACAGCCAGAGCCAACCTACAGCCCCTCCTGTGAATACACTGGCCTCAGCATAAACTATTCTGTGATCTACTATCTGATCATGCCCCCACATTCGGCTCTCTCTAGCCTTGTCCACACCTCTCTATAAAAGAAAGCCTTTATTTGCTTGACCCCTGAGACACTTGCAGGTTCTCCCGGCAGTAACAGTCCTCCTCTCCTATTGCAATAGTCCCTTTCTCCATTGTAATAACCTTTTTGAATAAAAGTCTCTCCTAGGTCTGTATTTGCTTTTTATTTGACAATGTTCTTCTGCATCCTATACTATCTGGAAGAATTTTTCTGACAATAAAGTATGTTGTTGAAAATGTTCTGCTTATGACCAGAAGTATTACTCTTACTGGACAGTGCCATCTCACATGGCAAGAGTTAAGCAGCAGCTGAAGTGACCCTAAGCACTGGACAATGAACTGCTAGACATCAGGAGTAAGGTCACTTAGTCTGTCATGGCTCCTGTGACACCACACTTAGGTTTTTCTCTTTCACAAAGTCTGTGCCTTCTCAGGCTCCATGGCCTGCAGGGGTGGGGCTGGGTGTTCTTCTCTACCTACACTCTCAGTCATCCCCAGGACTCAGAGGGTGGTCTACATGCTGATGTGTCCCCATTTGTATTCTTTTAAGGACTGAACAACATTCATTGTACATACAGACCACATTTAGTTTATCCTGTCATCTGTGGGTAGACACTTGGGTTGTTTCTACCTTTTGGCTAGTGTGAATAATGCTGAACACGGGTGCACAATATCTGTTGGAGTCCTTGCTTTCAATTCTTTTGATATTTACCTAGCAGTATAATCACTGGGTCATATGAGAGTGTTATGCTTAATCTTTTGAGAAACCATAAAGTTGTTTTCCACAGCAGCTACCATTTTTCATTCCTACCTTCTCCACCTCCTCACCAACACTTGACATTTTCTGTTCTTTGGTTTTTCTTAAAAATTTGTTATAGCCATTCTCGTACATACAAAGCAGTGTCTCATAGTAGTTTTGCCTGGATTTCTCTCATGACCCATGTAGGGAGCATCTTTTCATGTGCTTTCTGACCGTTTCTGTATCTTCTTCGGAGGACTGTGTGCTCAAGTCCTTCTCCTACTTTGAATGGGGTTCTTTGTTTTTTTGTTGTTGCATTTTGGTTCTTTGTAGATTCTAGATGTATAATTTGCAAATATTTTCTCCCACTCTGGAGGTTGTTTTTTCGCTTTCTTGATAGTATCCTTTGATGCACAAAAGTTCTTAATTCTGATTAAAAGTCCAATTGAAAAAGATAATTTTTAAAGGGTTAAAATCATGGTTCTCATACAAATATAAAATTAACACACATCAGAGATTTCATTTAACTAATTCATGAGGAAACCAGAGAGATGTTACCACCAGTTCAAAGGAGAATTCAAAGAATATAGACAACCAGGAATTCTAAAATGAATTTACAAATAGATTCAAAACTAGTCAACAGCCACAGGACAATAATCAACTGTACCTGCACCAGACAAAATTCATTGCCATCTCTATTGACAACAATCATTTGTATTGTTGTCAGTTTTATATAACTTAAAAAGTTGTAAAATAGCTCAAAGACAATGAAATTTTCAATAACTCAATAGGGTGCTAGACAGGAGTCCTAATAACCATTTTTGCCTAGTTCAAAGTCTTTCATGATTTTTCCTGATGCTTCCCACTCACCCCTATTGCAGCAGGAGGTGAACCAGCTGCTCTGCAATTGCCTCAAGTCTTTCAGCACTGAGATTGCTACTAGGGACAGTTAATTCAGCTCAAAGACTATTTATTAAGTGCCAGGTGGTGGAGGGGCAGCTATAGCTATCCCTGCTACAAATGCTTAATATCTACTAGAAGCAGGCATTATGCTACAAGAATAATGGGGATCAGTGCAGAGTGGCTTCATCCTTTTAAGCCTTACTGTCCAAATGGGGACAAGAAGGATAAGTAAATAAACAAATAAAGAATCACAAACTGTGAAAAATGCAATAGAGGAAAACAGCTGCCAGCACCAAGAGAAGCGTAGGTAAGCAGGGTGGTCAGGACTGGCCACTTGGAAGAGAACATTTAAGTTGAGACTTGAAAGATGAAGAGAAGCCAGCCATTCCGCATGTGTGGGGTGGCAGGAAGCCAGTGAGCAGTCAACCCCACAGTCTGTCCTCACCTTCCTGCTTCTGGGGACAGGTCCACAGCAGCTGCAGTTATTGCTTATCCCTGCCCAGTGTGTGCAAGAGACAAGTACGGCCAAGTCCTGCCCTCCTATTGATGCTAGCTGCTTTTGAGTATAAGCTTCAAAAAATTTCAAGGGGAAGACAAGGGTCCCTCTTAAACCAGCTCATTCTCTTTCCTCTTCAACATCAGTTTCCCTCTAAATTCCCCCATCTGCTAAGTGAAGCCTGAAATGTCTTCAACACAAGAACATTGGTTGAACACACAAAAAGAAATAAAAGGCTTTGAAAATGCAAATGAGTGGGAGAGTTAACACATTAATGTAACTGTGTAAAATGATCAGCTCCTCCTGAACTGATTTGATTAGAAAGCCACAAAGCTCAAGGACCTCATCCGCAAGAGGAAAGACCAAGGGTGGTGTGGGGCGAGGAGCACCAGGATCAATGTCACCTGCCTCACAGTTTTGTCCAGGGCCTGGGCTATAGCTCATCACTGTTCCAAAAGCACTTCATGCTGCTCTGTGACTCTCCCCAGGAAGCTGGCACCAGAAGTGCAAGGTTGGGAACCATCTGCCCGAGTTGGAGTGCTGCAAGTGGATGGGCTCATGGGGACAGACCGCAGAGGGAGAAGGTCAAGGACAGAGTCTGGGGCATTGACACAAGCAGGAGAGGGAGAAAAGGGAGAACAACAGACTGAGAAAGCCCAAAGAACCAGGGGAAAAAAAGCTGTATCATAGCAACCAAGGGAAGTGTTTAAAGAAAGGAAGTGGCCAATTATGTCAACACAGAGGGACTGTTTCTCAAAATGTGTGTGGCTCTGCGAACAACCACATCAGAATCACTCAGGGGGGTTGTTAAGTATTCAGATTCCTAGGCCTTGGCCACACCTGGTTTGGAACTTCTGACATGCAAACCAGGAATTGGTATTTCAATAGGTGGTCAGGGATTTTCATGAATGTTCTGGAATTGTGTTCAAACATGTGAGATGTGGAGTCAGAGCCAGGTTCAATTTTGGTTCCTTCATTTGAGCTATTGGGCAAATTATTTAACTTCTCTGAGCCTAGGGTTTTTTTAATATGTAAAATAATGCATACTACATACGGGTGACATAAGGATAATCTTCATGTGAGCTTATATTTATATATACATAAACTATATATACAGTGCTTAGCACAATACTTGGAACACAGTTAAAGTCAATGAATATTGACTGCTATTATTGCATAAGAAAAAAGGCTATGGAATTTGGGAAGAAAGTGGTAATTTTAAACTTTCTAGATAGTTTCAATGGAGCAGCTTCGGAAATCTCTGGGAATTAAAAGGGGAATACATGGATAGGAAGTAGAAGCAGCAAGTGAAAATCGCAAGTTCAAGTTCAGTAAAATTTGCAGGAGGAAAGACATTTGGGTCAGTAGTTAGAATTGGGTAATGTTGGTAAAAGAAAGGTTACTATTAATTTAGCTGTGATGGGAGGATGCTTTCAATGGCATTAATATTGAAGTGCTAGAAGAAAATAGGCAGGAGGAGTAGGAGTTTAGTCCCAGAGAACATGGGAAAGGGGTTCAGAGGATAGATACTGAGGTGCGTATGAATCAGAGAGGCTAAACTGTTTCCTCTGAGATCAGAGGAAAGAATGAGAGCAGGAGTTCACCAAACGTGAACCCTGGTCCAACAGCATCAGCACTACCAGGAACTTGTTAGAAATGCCAATTTCCCAGCTCCAACCCGGACCTACTGCATCAGAAACTCTGGGGGTGAGCCCAGCAATCTATGTTTTTATCAAGTCCTCCAGGCGATTCCAAATGCACCTGCAGTTTGAGAACCACTGAATTAGGGAAGAGTTAGAGAGGCAGGATCTTTGGGACAAAGCTGTGTATGCCCTAGGGAAGGCCATTCGCCCAGTGTGAGAGGACAGGGAGAGTAAGTGGAGGCCAAAGCAGCGGAGAAGGAGTCTGGGACAACAGTTGTAGATAAGTGCTAAAAAGGTCAGCTAGAGATACATTCAGGATTGACAGACTACGAGATGCCATGAGAAAGTTTGTCTTACAACAACAACACATCTGAGTCACCTAGGGAAATGATACAAAAGATGCAAAAAGTTATATGCACTGAGATTCATAATATTGAAAGACAAATAGTTAAATTGTCCAACATTAGGGGAGGAGTCAATACAGTCCCAAGACATTCAGTAAGACTTTGTGAGGACTATGAGACAATGAAAGAAAACATCTATGATACATTGCTGAATGAAAAAAAAAGCCTACAATAGTTACATATGTATACTGACAATTGTTTACCCAAAAAAGTACTCTTGGAGGAATGATTGGAATTTTAAATAGATGGATTGCCAAAGGCCACAGGGGTCAAAGACATGGTTATTGAACTTGTCACCATGGAAGGAATGCCTGTTGTTAGGTATTGTTAGTCAGTGAGGACTTCTGGATAAGAAGGACTTCAGTCGGGCAGTTGACAGCCCTGGGCTGGTATACTGGACCAGGAGCTGCTTTCCATCAGGGGCAATGGCTCAGAGCCAGAGCAGATAAGATGGAAGCATTTAGGTTTGTTCAGAGCCATTGAGGCCACTGACTTGTCTAGAGCAGAGAAACGGTATAGAGAATAACAAGAGGTGGCCTTGGAAAGCTAGGGGAATGACGTTTTAAAAACTAGAACTTGGGACGCAAGGCCTGCCAAGTGTACAGATGCTATTGGAAGCGTGGGCCGGCATATTTGACTCCAAGCACTCCTGAGAAATGTGAGACCAGGGCAGTCGGGTTTCCTCAACAGTTCTAGGAGATCCTTCACAGCTGGAGACCTCAGCTCCCAGGCAGTTTATAGACAAGGAATATGAAGGCAAGGGAAGTTTAACAACTTGCCCAAAGCTACCAGCTTTAAAGCTGCAAAGGCCAAGGTTAGAGCTAGACCTCCTGTTTCTAATACCATGCTTCTTGGATGCAAGACGCAAAAGCCTATGCTAAAGAGCTGAGATGAGATGTGACAGGTAACAGGGACTCGTGGTAAATCACTGCCTAGGGAAGCAAGGTGGTAAGTGAAGTGTTTGTGGAAGGACAATAATGTGTGAACCAGAAAGCAGAGTGTGATGGGAGGGGCTCGTCAGGGACCAGCAGCAATCTATGGACATGTGGTTAATTAGGGCCTGGGCCAGGTTGCTGGCTGTGAAATTAGACAGGAAAGAACCATGGAGAGACATGGCATTCTTCATTCTCACTCCACACTTTCCTCAATTTCCTCCTGTCTGTTCCTTAGAATTCACTTCATTTACCTTCAAGGCTTATTTGTGGATATAGCTCTGCACAAACTTTAGCCAGCTTGCAGCTCTATTAGATATTTTCTTCGCTAAGCCATGCTTTATATTTTTCAGAGCCAGTGCTATATCCACTGGGAATTAAAAGGAATCAGACCCATTGCAAACTGTGAGTGGCTCTGAAGTTAATGCTTTTTCTACAGGTGATGTGTTCTTTAAACAGGAAGCTCAGAAACAGAGGGGCCTGAGAGTATGTCACTGAAATTCCACTCTTTCTTTCCCACTCTGGTACCTCTGATACTCCCTTAAGCCTCCTGTTCCCTTTGCTCCTAGGTGACAGCTGCTGGGTTCATTCAGTACAAGATGGTACACAGACCATTCAGACCATTAGGGCTGAAAGGAGCCTTGGGAGTCACCCAAACTAAGCCCTCTGGGACCCGGGAACATATGTGGCTAAAGGTGAAAACAAGACCAGAACCCAGGTACCCTCATGACCTCTCTGAACTACAACCTTTCTCTCTTTCCCCTCTCCTTAAATGCAACCTGGAATAAAAAACAAATTTCTGAAATTTAAAAAACAATTTTTTTCAGTTTAAAACTGTGCTAAATACACACACACACAGAGATTAGAGTCAAAAGAAGATAAAGGTATGGCAAATGCCTAGAAATTCAAATTTTACCTCAAATACAGTAACTGAATAGCATCCTCTAAGTTGCATTACTTTAAGGGGGGAAATGAGGAACTCTTTCCTTTATGTTAGATCTCCATCAGAAGAGAGTGGTCCACACTTGATTTTAGTGCATTACTGTTCCTTCTCTCAAAACCGCATATATTACTCCTGTACTTCTCTCACTTTCCTTTCAGACCAAACTGGCTGAAAGAGGCCTTATCTTATCTTTGCATGCCTCATGGTTCTTTGTATTATTCTTGGCACATTGTTTGTTCTTCATAATGTTTTGGCTGGTGTTTACTCTTTATAAACATTTGCAGAATGACAGTACAGAAAATAACTTGCACCTTACATTTAAAAAAATGTTTATGTGTTGATTTTAAAGGGAGAGAGGAAGGGAGAGACAGAAGGGGAGAAGGAGAAGGAGAGAGAGAAAGAGAGAGAGAGATCAATTTGTTGTTCCACTTCATTTATGCATTCACTGGTTGATTCTAGCATGTGCCTACTGGCGATCAAAACTGCAACCTTGACCTATTGGGACAATGCTCTAACCAATTGAACTACCCGGCCACGGCTTGCAGTCTACATTTTTGCAACTTTTCCCTTCATCACTTAAAGGAGGAAAGTCAAATAGCAAAATGAGTGTGCCATATCAACTGGAGACTTTAACAACCTGTGTTTTAAAAGAAAACACCTCAGGAAGCAGTGGGCTCAGACATACAACTCTGAAATCCAAACCACACAGGTGAGTCTGAACAGTTGAACCAAGTTTTTTGAAACAAGTTAAAAATTCAACCCACAGCAATTTTGGAAGAATCAAATAAAAGGTCAAATTGCATGTAAGCCAATTTCTCTTTCTATAATCAATGTATTGCTTTGAGTAAAAAAAAAGAAACACCTCAGGTATGGGTTTACTGACAATATTTGTAAGTAATTGTCTGTTTGCTTTTCTGTAAAAGCGAGAGGGGCAGAGCAGTTTCCTAGACTCTTCTTAGAGGCTTCAACTAAAAAGCTAAATGAGCACCAGTGCCAATACTTGAAAACGAGGAGAAAAATAACGCCAAACCCTTGGCACCAGCTGCAGCAATTAAGTAAGCACCTGCTTTATGCTTCATCTGCTGTCAGCCCTCTCTGCTTCACTTAGGCTGGTTCCTGAGGGCTTTTTTAGAATAAATGCACCTAATTGCACAAACACACAAACTTGCCCTTTTTTTCCTTTCTTTTTTCTTTTTGCCCCATTAACAGGGGCAAACTGAGTGGCATGAAGATCCTGACAAGGACAGGGTAGTAAAGGCATGTCTAGAATCTAGAGTTTTAGAGAATATTGGGGGCAAATGTAACCGTAGCAATCAGCTCTGGTATGAGAGTATTGATGGATTGGGGTTGGGGGGAGCCAAAAAAACTGAAAATTATCTTCTGGAGGGTGGGCCCTTTGTAGTACAGGCTTCCCCCGCTAGGTGAGTGTTCTAGGAACCCATCTGTATCAGTGTACGAGTTACTGTTGTGCCAGGCTGCATTGGGCTTCAGTGAATTTTTTTTGAAGACTCTTTCAATACATTTGCCAATTTCATGATGGGTGATTTACCAGGGCACCTGCCCACACTGCTAAGTGTTCAGCAGTTTTTGACCAAAAACAGCATGACCTCTGTGCCCCACCCCTCCTATTCACCCAATCTCACCCCAAGCAGCATTTTTTTTTTTGTTTCCCCAGATGAAAAAAGTCCTCAAAGGGGAACATTTTGCTGATGTGGAAGAGGTGAAATAAAAAACAGCAGAAACACTAAAATGCATCAAAATTGACGAGTGCAAAAACTGTTTTGAGAAGTAGAAAAAAGTTCCAATAAGCTTATTGCATCAAACGGAGAGTACTTTGAAGGTGACTGACATTTAAACATGTAAGAATAAATACACAGTTTTTTATAATCAACTCTGGTTTTTCTTGAGACCTTCCTCAGGTGTATGCTGCTTGTACTAGGAAATTTCACCATCCCAGGGAGACCCTGCAGATGATGTGGATTACATTTAAAAAGGCAAGATTTCAATTGGCTTCATCCTGAACTTCAACTATGTAATAAAAGCATGTTCCTCTGAAGAGATTTAGGTTTGAAAAAAGATGCCATCAAATAGTTCCAGACTGTTATCAGCACAAGACTAGCGTCAGCATCAAATGAGATTTGAAAGAGGTGACAGTGAGTTGAAAACTTGAAAGAATTATGCAAATGTGAAGCAGGTATTAATGTAAAAAATGTTAATTGAAATCCATCCAATAGAAACCAGATAGTAAGCATATTTGTCCCTTGGAAGTGAATTAGCATTTTTCTGGGCCCTGAGCTATCATTTCCTCTCTCCCCTTTTATCTGTCTGTAAAAGCTGGCTAATGATGCCTCTTACATTAAAGGCACTTGGGCAAGTTAAATGAGACTAAATGAGATAATGTATGTGAAGCACCTTGCTCCATGCCTTGTACATAATAGACACACAATAAATGTGGATTTATTTCAAAGGGAAAATCACACACATTATCCTGAGAATTCTTCCTGCTTGTAGCCCATCAATAGATACTTCACGTTAAATTATACATTTTCAAGAGAGAAAAATGGAAAGGTCACCCTCAATCCGACATAATCAGTGAAGCCGACTGCTTCTCACGTGGAGAAAACAGACATGAAACAAAGACATCCGTCCTTCAACCCGCCAGTGTCAAAGGAGCAATTGCTCTCTTCCCACACTGATTACCACCACTCTGTTCTCCTGGGGGAGTGTTTAAGCTGCTTCCAAAATCCCTCCAACACAGTCAGCTGACACCAGCAGGAGAGATTCTAAGAGTACAGCAAGAACTTTCAGCATGGACAAGAAGTTCCATGAGGGCAGTGACTCCTCTGTCTTGTTCCTGGGAAATTACCCAGGTTCTACCACTCACTTGCTACGTGCTACTAGGCAAGTTACTTCACCTGTCCAGAACTCAGTTTCATCTGTAAAATAAAGGTGATGATGAGTTGTTATGGCAGAAACAATGTGTTCACCAAACCCTGTTTCCTTTTCCACATAGTCATGTGCCTCATGGACATTTCCTAGACTCCCTTGCTGTTAGGTAGGACCATGTGACTGAGTTCTGGCCAATGGAATATTGGCAGAAGTGACGCATTCTACATCCAGGTTTAGACTTTAGGAAACCCCCCATGGGATCCTACCTAAGTGCACACTCTCTCCCTCTCCATCTCCCCTCCTCTGGTGGCAGGATGCAGAGTCCAGTGGAGGACTCCAAGGTCCTGGGGAAGGTGGGGGCATGAGTAAGCAATCAGCCTTTACCATATCAAGTTGCTGAGATTTGGGGGTTGTTTGTGATGGCAGTTAGCCTACCCTGACTAATACAGCAATGGTGAGGATCAAACAAGATGATTGATTTATAAGCACCATGTCAGGAATGTAGTAAATGTTTAATGAGTAACAGCTATTTATTGTTATGTGATATCTGCCCCGCTTTAGGTACGCAGACTTTTCCCTTCCCATTTTCCCAGTGCTAGTTCTTCCCCTTGATCCAGTGACCATGGCATCTCTGGATGTCTAGCTCTGCTTTGTCTTTAAGCCTGATCACAATGTTAATGCAATGCTCCTCTCTGGACTTTGCTTTATTAATAGCATTTCCTTTCAAAAATATATAGGGGTGGAAGGGATGCTTCTACTGACATGATAATGGTTGTGAAATGAATCAGAAGCATGAGGCAGTCAGTCCAATTGGCACCCCTCATCACAGCTCCATTTTTGCTTTCCCTGCTTTTCTGTATGAAGACTACAGGGCTGAGAGTTCAATTAGTTTGAGAACTGACTCGGACGAGCAGCACAATCTGTTCCACTGGAGACAACATTTCATAAAAATTGTTTTTGCTGAAATTTCATGAAACTTCCAAATTTTAATTGGAAACTGGAGAGCCAGATGGGTAGCAAAAGGAATTTAAGGTAAAGAGGAAGCAAGTGCTAATACAGTAAGATCAAAATCAAGAGCTGTGTGCCCTGGCTGGTGTGGCTCAGTGGATTGAGCTTCGGTTTGTGAACTGAAAAGTCGAAGGTTCAAACCCTGGTCAGGGCACATACCTGGGTTGCGGGCCAGATCCCTAGTTGGGGGTGTGTGAGAGACAACTGATCAATGTTTTTCTCACATATTTCTCTCCCTCTCTTTCTCCTTCCCTTTCCCTCAAATAAATAAAATCTCAAAAAAATAAATAAAATCAAGAGCCATGTGACTAGCTGGCCACTTAATCAGCATAATTTAAGAGCTCTAGGCCGTAGCATTTCCTTCATTGCATGTTGGCAACACCTGATAGGTTGTTCCTAGCAATCCTTTGCAATTACATGTCACTTTATATAATCTCTTTTAATGCTCCCAATTCACCTGCAAGGTAGGGTTATAAGTATGAACCTCAAGGCTCCACACAATCAAGTGCTCTGCACAAGACCACACAGCTGGTAAAGGGTAGAGCAAGGACTCCTCACCGTATCCTGGCCTAAGGGTTCTTTCCACTACACCACAATTGCTTCTGCCATCATGAAAGCTTTATTTCTTTGGGTTAAGTGCATCTCCTAATTAATTGGTCATTCACATGAAATCTTAACTGAATCTTAGTGTACAAGTGGCGTTGTTCTGGCTGAACTGTACTTATGAGCAAGTGAGGCAGGGAAAGGAAAAATTTGGGAAAGTAGATGCAAAGCCCTAGAAATACAGTCTAAAAGCCACTGGGTTAAAGCATCTGTCCACCATTTCAATGCAAATGGCCTTGGTGGGACCTCTTGCTGTCATTCATACCCTGTGTCCTACCGGATCATTTCTTACCACCTGAGATGAGGAGATACAATAACAGATCCAGAGTAAAGGGCCCTGTTAGTATATGGCAAGGTGGGAAGGAAAGAAAGAGAAAATAAAGGATAAAAAATCAACTTTACAATCTACTTAAGTTTTGCTCTGCCTGTGGAAGGAATCAAATTCTTCTGAAGCTAGTAAATATTGTGATCCTTGAACAAGGGTGCTTTAAAGCTACTAATACAGAGAAGATCTAGAAATTTAAAATATATAGGGGTGGAGGGACACAAATCCCAATCCAAGAAGGTCTTACATCATCTTAAAGTGTGATCTTTATATTCTAAAAATATTAGAATTCCTTGTACTTGTCTAAGCATACATTTCAAAAAGTTAAAAACATAAATATCTGACATGTGTTCATTCTATATTTATATGAACACATGTCAGAGATTTAGTCAACTCATTAGTGAAGGATGGATAAGCTGGTTCCAAAGAGAATTAGAGGAACTGGAATTATATAGGCATCGGAGAAAAAATATTGGAATAAGATGGTTGGACTAGATATAAAATTGGCTAATGTCCTATAGGCAATAGAATCACCACCCGAGAATTTTGTATTCTACCTGTCAGAACTCCCATACTCTTCTACTGCGTACGAGTCTAAAGTGCAGGGGTAACTTTAAAATGGGCCTCTCTTTGATCAACAGTAAGCAGAAATTCAAGCAAAGGTTCACCCCTCAGCCCAGCTCGCTTTTAATCCTTGGGCATGCCCATAAACAGGGCTCCACCATGATGCCGAGAAGACACGCTGACCTCCCTCTGCCTTCTTTACAAGTTTTGAGTCACACTGGCTCCCGTAGGGCTCAGGTAGGTCAAAATTTTTCTAGTTCAAATTCTGAGTTTCCTTTGAATGTGTGAGTTTGTTCAAACAGTAAGAAAAGAAGCAGACTTCACATTTGTATTAGTCTGCTAGGACGCCCATAGCAAAACAACCCAGTCTGGGTGGCCTAAACAACAGAGATTCACTCGCTTAAAATTCTGGAAGCTGGAAGTCTGAGATCAAAGTATCAGCAGGTTTGGTTTCTCCTGTGAGATTTCTCTCCTTGGTTTGTGGATAGCTGCCTGCTCGCTGTGTCCTCACATTGCCTTTTCTATGTGGGTATACCCCTGACACCTCTTCTTTTTCTTATAAGGACACTAGTCCTATTGGATTAGGGCCCCACCCTCATTACCTCCTTTAACCTTAATTGCCTCCTGAAAGGCCCTATCTCCAAATACGGTCATATTGGAAATTAGGACTTCAATATGAATTGGGGGGGAGGGCACAATTTAGTCCCTCACAGCATTTATTTAGTACTTTCTTTGAGCTAGGACTTTTAAATACACAACCTTCTTGAATGTTCACCCTAGCCTAAAGAGATGGGTGCATTTTACAGATGTAGTCCGGGAAGTTAAATAACTGCCCAAGATCACGTGTGCACCAGGCGGCAAGGCTATCATCTGACTCTGGGAAAACCATGTCTTAGGGAGTCAGGTTGTGGCCCACCTTTGGGGAGGAGCTTAGGAAGGTTCCACAATGCCTATAATGTCCTTATATTTGCTACTTGTGCTCTTCTGCCCCTTGAGATGAAAGGTACTGTGGGTTTGTCTTCTGAACAGCAGCATCTAAAGAAGTCAAGGAGACTGAATCACAGGCACAGCCAGTGCTATGAGAATTAGAATTTCAGAGACCAGAAAAAGTGGGGGAAACCAACCACCAAGCTACCCCAAATTCCTGGGAGCTGCAAGATGCAAGAATAGAGGGTACAAGCAGCTGATCTGTGGGATTGGTGGGAAAAAACCTGGAAGGGTCCTGATGAGTTGAGAGAAATCATCTGAGGGGCTAAACACAGTCTCTCACTCCCTACTTCATGTCCTCCCTTGCTTATTCAATTCATATTTATTAAGCTCTTCCTGTGGCCAGCACTACCAGGTGCTGGAGGATTTACAACTACCAAGGCTCTTTTTTTTTGATTCTCCCCAAAGGCCATTTTTAAGGAACAATAGTGTCTCCCACCTCTACTCCTGAAAAAAAAAGTCCTTACTATGGAATGATCAATTAATTTTTCCTCAGTTCAAGTTTTACCTCTGCCATTGGCTAGTTTATGGTCTGTTTATGTAGCCTCAGCTTCCTTATCTGAAAAATGGGCTAACACCTAACTGATACAGTTAAAAGAAATAAATGATATAATGTAATAGACATATAAATGTTCTTAGCACAATACTCAATTCCTAAGCAAGGCCCAGTGAAGGGGATCAGAGTTATGTCACCTGAAAAGATGCTACTATTTTTAGGATTGTTTTGAGCTGAAAGCAAAGCTCCCTGTCCTTTTTCTTCCTGTCTAGAAGCAGGACATAAATTTTCCTTTGTAAAGGTAACACAAAGCTCCATTTGTAAATGTGTGTCCCTCTCCAATACAACTTTTATTACCTGAGAGGACTCCTCTCTGACCTTACTAACTTACAATTCTTATTTGCCTTACATTTTCTAGTCACCTTCCTATAATTTTCCCACCTGGGGTTGAGCAGCATAGTCTGGGTCAGGAAGGTGGCGTTCCAGTCTGTTCTCCCCACTCCTCAGACCTGGTTTCTCCTCTCCTTCCTCCTTCCTCAGTCGTTCTGACAACCTCCGGAGGGGTTCTCCCATAACGGTACTTTGGATAGTGGGAGACAGCAAAATAATAACAGCTTACTATGTGCTAACCATTTTCTTAGTTTATCTCATTTCTTCTGTATAGCCATCTGTGAGGTGAGTACTAATAATTATCTCCATTCTACAGATGAGGAACACTGAGGATGAGAGTGTAAAATCTTGCCCAAGGTCACTGAACTGGTAAATGGCAGTCAGTTCTTGAGTTGTAACCCCCTCACTAGTTGCATTGTACTGGGTTGGGATGGCCCAAGGGTCTCCCAGGTATCCCCAGAGAGCTTCCAGAGCCAGGGTCGGGTTGGCCTCAGTCGTTTCTGTGCCTCATATTAACAAATGATACAGTACAGACAGTACTTGCCTCACACAGATAAGGCCTCAAGAACTATCCATAATTTCATATATATCAAAAGTAAGGAATTACATGATAAGCATTTTGGAAACAGAAGTCAGTTTGAAGCCAAACTAAATGGTCTTGGACAAATCGTTTTATCTCTGTGTGATTCTGTTTCCTTATACACAGCGAGAGGATGATAATATCTCACTTGCAAGGCAGATAAGATGATCAGTGGAGTACCTGGCCTGTAGGAAGCCCAGCAAGTATTGGTTTCTCCACCTTCCTCACTCTACTGCTGGGAGCAGTAGGGGTAGTGCCAAATGTGGATCCAGGAAGGGGGAGGGTACAGAAGCCTGATACTTCCCTGCTATTGATGCCCATCCTGCAGTCACTAATGCTGTGGTCATCACCAGTCCCGTCATCCCTTTGCCATTTTCTGGGGTCAAATTCCAAGCTTCTTGGGTCATCATTCCAACTGAAACTAATGGGTGTAATACAGGCCACAAGTCACAGGCAGCAATGGAAAGCTCTTAGTTCCACCAGAATGAGAGTATAAAGCCAGACAAAACAAAACAGAGCCTTTCTGAAGGGATGTGACCAAAGCAAAAGCCTAAAATCTCCAACATCATGAAGTTCAAGTTTCCAAAGCATGAACAGCCTAGTTGCATGTTTTTCCTAGTTTGCATGTTTAATTTCAGAATCTTAAACCAAAACAAACAAAAAGCAGTTAATGGTCTCCTTGAAAGGAAGAAGGAGTGTCTGTTTTAAGAAAAAAATGATTGCTAATAACTACCTTGGGAGTGATTCTGGCATAAAGTAGAAGAAAGAAGAGGAGAGTAATCATTTGATCAACTTTATAGTTCGATTAACAAGTCCCATGCTAGGGCAACACCTCTCAGAACCACCCCAAGCTACATTTCTGGCTCAGTGATGTTTACTGTGCCCATGGCTTAGAATTATGTTTGTTTTATTCCCTAACAGCATTCTGGTTTTGCTATTCAAGTCTAGCCAGTAGGAAGAGTGGTCTACCATGGCCTTGCCTGCATTTTTTGGTATGTGGCCCTAAAAAATTCAAATATATTTCCAGAGAAAATGCTAAAATCATCCTTTATCAAAAATATTTTGGGGTCATTCGCTTCTGTATACTTTTGATTTAAACTTTGCCATATGTATTTTGCTTAACTGCAGTATATATGTCTACCATACACAAAAGGAGAAAAACAAAGTCTCTCTGTGCTTTGATTTTCACAAGCTGTTTCTCCTTTCTGAGAAGAGAAATTCAAAAGTTATAGAATGTTAGTGCTATAAAGATGGAGAAACTGAGGCCTAAGGAATGAAGTGCCTTCTCCAGGGCCACACAGCCTCTCCACAGTTCTTGCCAAAGTCAGTTTGTTTTGGATTCTGTATGAAGAGCATTCAGCTTTCCTGAGTTAATGGATTATTGATTACTATTCAGAAAAATGCACAAAGGAGTTTTTTATGTTCCCCACTATGAGAACTTCTTTTATTCCTTCTCAGTGGGAATGCTAAGAGCATTTGGGGTAGGACAATTCTTCCTTGTGTGTAGAGGTCCCAAAAGTTTCAGGGTGTCAGCATCTTCAGTCCAGCAGTTGCAGCCAGGGTAACAGCAGCTATGCCCTCACACAAACACTGCCTAGGAAGGCAGTGCTGCTCTGAGCTGATACCCACAGCACCTGATGGGGATTCTGAGACCAAAATGATGAAAAGTCCTCGCCCTCCTCCCTACTCTGCCCCCAGGGGCTTCTGAAATAACTCTCCTCACTAATAATCATTCATTCTGTCTTTGCAAGTTTCTTGATCATCCAGGAAGAGCCACTAGTTGACGTTTATCCGTTCCCCAGCTTCAGTGCAACATGAAGCAGGAGGCCTCAACATCCTCCTTGCTTTCCAGTAGTCTACTATCCAATAGGATTCCTGGCAGGGACAGTTTCTATGTATGGATCCTTATCGATCATCTAGCCCAAGAGCCTTCTTTGAAAACCAGAGTCAACAACTTGGGCTGGAAGGGTCTCTTCCTTTGGGGATGTAAGCAATGGTCTCCAATCCATGGCCAATTCAGTTTCTACTCAACATGGAAGACAGTCATGAATATGTATAAATTCAGCATACTTAACTTTGGCAACTTTAGTATGTTACCAAAAGTTGTTTTTTAAGAAGTAACAAAAAGTACCAGCCCACATCTCTAAAGTATCTTTTCTCTTTTACAATGTGATTTGAGTTGTTTCTCCTAGTTAATGATCATTCAGTCAAGGAAACAGAAAGATAAATAATATGGTGATGGAAAGCACTAAACTTTGGGTGATAAGCATACAGTGCAATATACAGATAATGTATTATAATATTGTACATGTGAAACTCATATAACCTTATTAACCAATGTCACCCCAGATTTAATAAAGAAATAAAAACTATTATTAGAAACAATCAGAAAGAAAAATAAATTGCTGGTGCCCTCAGAGAGGCTTTTTTAAGGAGTACAACTTGTTGCCTTTTATCCCATTCACGTGGGTTTTACTCTGTGACGGGCTTGGAATCTGGTAAACTAAGTATCCTACTGGATTCAGCCCTGCTTTCTTTCCCTCATTAAATTTCCAGGGGAGGGAAAACAATGCAACTGATGATGATGAGGGTGACAGTGACAACTAACACTGAACATGAGTTTATAATCTGCCAGGCCCTGTTGTCGGTGCTTTAGAACCATTACCCTTTTTAATTGCAACATATATGGTTTGGCTATTACTGACTCCCAATTTATTAATGAGGAAACTAAGGCACAGAGACTAGATAGCTTGCCTCAATTGCGTAATTATCCTTTAGGCAGACCAGATTTTGCCATATTTGCCACTAAATACATTTTTATACCAGAAAGTGTGGAACTTTTGGTGAGGAAGGGGTTAAGATAATAGCCCATTTGCATGCTGGGAATTGTAGTCCAAAAGCAGTGACTAGCCAGTGAAGAAGCATTGTGGGCCTCCAAAAGGTGTCCAGTGCCCTACATCCTGCACAGCCCTTTGCCTAATACCATGGACATCAGAGTCAGGAAGCCTGGGCCAGACCCCAGTGCCATTTTCCACAAGCTACAGGACCCTGGGAAAGCTACTTGACCTCTTAGGCCTAAGCTTCCTTTTCTATAAATAGAAAGGAAAATAATAATAATAATAATAATAATAATAATAATAATAATAATAATATCATCTAGCCCATGAGATTATTGTGAGGATTAAATGCATTAATATGTTTAAAGTGCTTAGAACAGCAGCTGGCCCATAATATGCATTCTGTAACTGTTAGCTTTATTATTGCTTTCTCAATATCCCTCTAGGCCAAAGTTCCATTCTCTTGAACCATAAGAATTGAAAATCTGATTAAGAGTTTAGCTGTCTTATGAGACATTATCTATACCTATTTGTCTAAATGGTCCTCTGGTCATTTCTCTTTAAAAATCAGGAGGTTGGTTTGGGGTGATAGGCTGGGACAGAGGGAAATGGTATTTGCTAACAGATCCTGGCACACATCCCATAGTGAGTGTCCCTTGGTTTTGCCTGTTCAGCATCCATCCTCTCTGCTTCTGTTAGTACAACAAAGTCTCCTTTGGGAGCCACCCCTCTCTCATCTTGTGCACTCTTGGTGGACTCGCCACCAAGCTGCCCTGCCTTCCCATGGCAAAGAGGCAGGCACCAGACACAGCTCAGCCCCATCACTCTCTCCTCTGGGGAGGAAGAACATGGGGATGAGAACTGACTAGAGTGGATTTACCTGAGGAAAATGCCCACTAGTTCCTGCCACCGAGATCTCCAAGCTCCCACATGTGTCCCCATTTCTGAAGCCTGGTTGGACAGCCCTTCCATGAATTCTGTGAGTGACTCTATCACCAAGGCAATAAGGCCCTTTTGAGTTTAGAATGACAGAGTCCCTGTCTGTCACTTTCTACCAAAGCATCCTAAGCAACACACTACCTCCACATAATCTTTAAGATCTGTCCCTCTACTCACTGCCTTCTCCCCCTTTCCCATCTAATTTTGGTAGAGTTATCAGTAGTAGCTGGATGCCTTCTTTGTGACATGGCTTTTATGTGCATTATCACTAACCTTAATATAAACATCACAAAGATGGCATTATTTCTGCTTTATCAATGTATAAAATGAGGCACAGAGAAGGGAAGCAACTTCCCCAATGTCACACAGCTAGTAAACAACAGAAAGGATAATCCAACATGTCTAATTGCTGACCTCAATCATTAAGTGAAATTGACTGGAATTGAGATCAACATCTCTCTGCCATTTCACAGACTCCTGGGATGGGTGAAGATCTTTAGTATCCTCTAATGCAGTGTTGCCGCCCTCTCCCTCCTTTCCTTCCTCCCTTCCTTCCTCCCTCCCTTCCTTCCTTCCTTTCTTCCTTCCTTCCTTCTTTCCTTCCTTCCTTCCTTCCTTTTTGTCATAAAGTGATTGATTGTAAGAAACATTTTACATCACAACCCTGCACAAACACACACACAATGGAAACAAAGGTTTCATAAAGCAATAGTTACTCTTATAGATGCAATACAGTCCTATTTTAAATCTAAAACTACTTCATTCTTTCAAAGTCTGCTTATACAACCTGCTTATGCTAGATTGATTTTGCAACTCACTAATGCATCTGACTTGCAGCTTTGAAAATCCTGCTCTGTTGAGAAAACTGCTTAAACTGACACTGAGCTTGCATGTCAAAGTGTTTGCAAAAGGAGGGAGGGCCAAGCTGGATCTTATAAGTCTCATAATAATGATTTGTTTACTTGTACGATGTGTTTCCTAGGCCACATCAGCCTGAGGGGAAAACTGGGATCAGAATCACAGCACAGACTGTTTTTCTCTTTGTCTCTCTCTGTCTCTCTCTCTCTCTGCTTTCACCAGCTCTACCAAAATCACCAACCCTTCCACAAAGACCCCTCCACAAAGACCCCTCCAGTCTCTGAGGATGCCTAGGGACTTTCGTACGTCTGCTCCCACACAGCACAATTTACCCCTCACTTCCCTCTCTTCTGCTCAGCAGAGCGCTGGGATCATTTGCCAGTTCCTCTGATGTCTGTCGGGCTGTCACTGCTGCTGGGCCACTAAGGTGGAGCTGCTTCCAGTGGAAAATTCAGTGATTTTGGAGATGCATGAGCCCAGGGCCTGGATAGGGGTGCATCTCCCATGCCACAACTCTGTGCATTCCACCTGGCACTCAAATGAAATGCCATGGTGCCCACCAAACTAGAGAAAACTCCCTTTGTTGCATTGATCCCAAAGTGGACCGAAGTGAATTTCTCTTACCCTCTCTAACTTATTCATGTTCAAGGGCAAGGGGTTGAATAAAATCTCCATCTGGTATTCACAACCACCTTCTTTTTCTCCAACTCTGGACCTGTCCTTGGACCAAGTTTGGATGTTGCTACTCTCACCCAAACCGGTGAGTTCTTTCTTTCCCAGAAGTCTCCTTGGTTCACCCATGTGAATAGATTCTTGGCAAGGCCACAGTCTGTCATCCTGCCCAGAAGTGCCTGCTGCCTAGAGCAAGCATAGACTTAGGCTAAACCCGTTTCTATTTGAGAGCTTTGCTTCCCAGGTGTCAGGAGTCACATACTTAGAATTCAAGTCCTGTTTCCATGATGATGATGACCATGACAAATTGTTCTCATGTATCAGAACCCTCGCTATACAATTTAGATACATTACTGTATTTCATTTCTCAATAATTTATGTGACACATACTATCATTATCCTCATTTTACAAAGGAGAAACAATGCCCTAGAAAGGTTAAGTAGCCAGCTCATGGTCACATGGCTGGCAAAAGGAAGAGCCAGCTCTGGACCCGTTCAGCCACTCCTCTACAACTGGGACTGGGCGGTGAGCTGCCTTGGCCAAGACCTTCCAGCCTTCCTGGGCCTCCTTCCAGCTCTACTTTCATCCTTTCTAGGCCCCTCTCCCGAAAGCCCCAGGTGGGGTGCCAAACCTCATCTAAAGGCCTTCAAGTGGGTGGAAACCCCTAAGCTTCCACCTTCCCACTTCCCGTATCCGCTCTATGCCTTACCAGGGCTTCCAGAGGAGGATTTGTCAGGAAGAAAAGCTTCATCAGCAATAGAACCCTATCCCCAGGCCCCTCAAGACTTCAGTATAACAACTTATCCTCCCTTCTGTATCCCCTCCTCAGGCCCAATTCTGGAGCTTAGAAGTGGGTCCTCCTCCCTGAAAGACCACCATCATTCTGCATTACACAGTTAACATTCTGCCTGATCTCAGTGGGTGTTTTCATTGAATAGAGAATTCAAGTCTGGACTTAAATGCCATAGAAAAAGAAAAAGTTACTGTTTTTTCAGAACGCCCATTGTAATTTGTCCTTTGACTGTCCCCCACTGTCTCCTCCACCCCCCATCCCCCACTATGGTCCTTTTTCCACTTAAACTGACCAAATGAACCACCAGATAAATACAGCTGCGAAGTGCATAGTTTGAAAGACCACTCACTCACCCTTGCTTTGACAGTGTCCACAGAGCACAAAGCCAAAGGCTGATCAAGCAGTGAAACATAGGGAGGGAATTATCCTGTTTGACTACACCCATCAGTTTAACCAAGTATCTGCCAGTGTCACCCCATGCAGAGTGGTGGCTATGTCACCCCCCCCTATAGCATGTGGGGACTGGATCTGAGAACGCTGAGGTCCTGAAAGTTCTTGGGGTCTTTATTTTATAGTCACATCATTTACAAGTCAGATAAATTAGGGGGTGGGTGATCGTTTGAATAAAAATGATCCTCTATAAAATTTTCACCACATAGTTATTTTATGGAGCAAGTTTCCACTGTGTCCTTGAAGCAGAAAATACTGACTTACAGCCAACTGTTAAGTGACTCTTTTACTGTTTCAAGTGCGGCTTTCCCATAGGTCACGGTTTCTAAGAACCCTGTGATAATTCCCTCCCTTCAGAGAGTCTTTGACAGTGAAGCATTAGTAGAATCCGTTCTCAAATCATTACTTCTCTCGGACTGAGTTTTTATTCTTTTCTGTAAAAATTATATTTACAAATCCTCAAAAACTGACTTAATTATAATAATCTACTGGTCCTTTTGAAGCACAAACCAGATTATCACTCTTCTCCTAAAACACTCCAGGGGTTTCCCATTGTTCTCCAGGGTCACGGCCAGGTTGCGGCCAGGCCTTTGCATATGCTATTCGCTCCAACCCTGGAATGTTCTCCCCAACCTTCTCTTTTATTCCCACTTCCCTTGGAACACAGCTCACTTATTACTTCTTCAGGGAATTGTCAGATCCCTTTATTATAATCTGAGGTGAGACCTGAACTTTCTTTGGATGAACACGTCCAGACCAGAAGAGCCACTATACTCTGTTGCTGCCATGAGGGCATGTGGGCTGCTCGCCGCATGCCTGACACTGTCCGGGCACTGGATTCACAGCAGGGTCTCTCTCTACCTTCATGGGGCCTCCAGTTCTCTGGGTAAACAGATGATAGTCAGCTACAAGAATGAACAGGCTACCACTGTCCTCCCCTCACATTTAAATGAGTGATTGGAGTAAGCTCGGGGCATGCTTTGGGAGGGAACAGGTAGACTGTCAATGCATCAAGCTCCCAAGTAGGACAAATTTATGTCCTCATTACACATTTGCTCAAACAATCCTTTGACTATTTTCAGTGTGAGAAGCTCAGAGAGAAAGGATCATGGATTAACATGCCCTGGGCCACCTCTGGCACAGTAACAGGAGTAAGAGTCTGTTGTCCTCTTCTTTCTCCACCCTAAGAGTCTACCCAAGCTCTTGGACTGTACCGCCCTGTCCTAATGCCAGCATTTTATTTATTTCTTCTTTAAATGAATTTCCACTTCCAAAGGTGCATACTCTTTTCCATCAAATATGACAGTAGTCTAGCCTACCATTTTTTAAAATTATTTTTTAATCCTCACCTGAGGACATTTTTCCATTGCTTTTTGAGAAAGAGAAAGAGAGAGAGAAACATTGATGTGAGAGAGAGAACACCATCGGTCACCGCTCTCATGTGCCCCAACCGGGGATCAGACTGGCAATCAGGGTATGCGCCCTTACTGAAAATTGAACTCACAACCTTTCAGTCCACTGGATAACAAACAGTCCAACCAGCTGAGCCACATCAGCCAGGGCTAGCCTACCATTTTGATTTTTTGTTTGTAATATTTCTAGAACATCATTGTATCATCCCAATTTGACACACAGAGGAATAGATGCAGAGACATCACCTAGTTTATGGCAGAACTGGGACCTCAAAGCAAGGTCTCCCCCTCTTGGTCCAGCATTTTCCCCACCCTATCTCAGCCTCCTGGGGCTAAACTTGCCCTTTTTCAAAGCCCTGAGAAGCCAAAGTTGGCTGCCTCTTGCTGGCAGGGAATTCCTTCCAGCTTTGGGTGCTACTGTTAAAGAAGAGAGAGTTCCAGAACCAAGGAGGGTGCATTATGCAGAGAGCCAATCTATGCTTCTATTTTCCTCCCTCATGGGAATGGCTTGCACATTGGGAAGGGGGGGTTGGGGGGGCTATGAAAACCAATAATTCATGACAGTTGATAAGTGTCAGAAAAGTATTTACTCACATTCATTCCCTGAAAGTCACCTTCTCCATGCGTTCTTTTTTGTCTTTCAACGATGCCATCAGTCAGGTGAACTCAGCAAGAAAGACCAAGGTTTATGCCAAATGCTGCAGAGGGAGAGAGTTTCATTTAACTTCATTTTCCCAGCCAGGGCTGGCTCCCAAACCAGTTTTTCTGACTAGGTTGTTTGCCACATGAAAAGCAAATTCCCAGAGGTTTCTGAGATTGCCGAGATTGGATGCAAGATGACGGCTGCCACCCACCCGCCCACCCACCCACTAATAAGACATAATGCCGTCCTATTTTTGGTAACAATTAAAGGGCCTCCGGGTGCAAGCAGAAAGCTGTTTATTTTGTTACATCACTTCACTTTGCCTTCGAAGGCTGATCTGTGCTCAGTGTTTTCCTGGTGATGCAAGTCTGCTCTCTCCTCCAGCAGTTGGATCCCTCCCATCTCGCAGCACCTCACAGGTCTCTTTCCCGAGCAGTGCATTGCTGGAGCGAGGAGCCTCTCACGAATCAGCTGCAGGTCCCTGTTTTGAAAAGCAGAGATACAGAGGCAAAAGAAAAGGGTGGACTCCTATGTGACCTGGTCTCAGAGCAAGACAATCACCAGCTGAATTCCAGAAGCCCTGTTCATGTTTGGGGAGATTTTTTCGACTGCATGGAATCAGAGAGAAGCCAAAGGATGGGAAATGCCTGCATCCCCCTGAAAAGAATTGCTTATTTCCTATGTCTCTTATCTGCGCTCTTGCTGACTGAGGGGAAGAAACCAGCGAAGCCAAAATGCCCTGCCGTGTGTACTTGTACCAAAGATAATGCTTTATGTGAGAATGCCAGAGCCATTCCACGCACCGTTCCTCCTGATGTTATCTCATTGTAAGGCCCGTAAGCATTTGCTATCTAATTTACGATTTAAAAATTCCAGCCGGTGTGTTTGGGGCTTTGTATTTTCTGGTAGAAGGGCTTGGAGAGAGATTCCTCTGGCACACTTGGCCATTTGACAGTGCTAACATTTTGCTGCATTTAGTAATTTTGATTTTTATCAGCTGCTACAGAACATGTGTAGATGCCCCCCACCCCTGAACATTATTATGAGAAACCTGTAGCAGATGCATTTCTCCTACTTCATCTGGGAAGGAACAGGATCGTACTTCATAAAATAGTATCAAAATAGTGACTGTTTTGCTAAACCGGATTAACATAAGGTTTGTTCTGTGTGTGTCTCTCTCTCTGTGTGTCTGTGTGTTTGTTTGTTTTCTTTCAGATCCTTTGTGAGATCTGGTTTTACTGAAATCTCAGAAGGGAGTTTTTTATTCACACCATCGCTGCAGCTCTTGTGAGAAATATTTATATCATGACTATTTTTAATATAGCATATATTTGGATAAGCCCTCTAGTAAAACAATCTTAACATTAATTTTGCCAAATGTGATTGTATTTCTGGGAAGAAAAAAAATATCAGTAAAGTGAGAGGTACATGGGGTTTTTGGCAACTTGACCCTAAAGGTACAGGTTGATTCTTGCAGTGGTAAATTTGCTAACCTGTAATGCTGTCTACATTCATGGCTATTTATGAAGTTGTCGGAACATTGCAACAATGATTCCAATTCCATTCCACTATTTTACTTTCATTTCTGACTTGGGAACTTTGGTTATGTTGCCCTGGAGTTTTTGAATTAGTCAATACAGAACCCAGCATAACATATGTGCTCAAGATGTTGTCTCCCGGGGATCTGGGGCAGGCTGCTACTCTGTATGATTTACCATGTGAGGGGCCAAGAGTCTTGGTTCTTTCTAGGTAATTCCTTAAAAGATTGATTCCAAAGGATTGTTTTCTAATCTTATCTAATTTATAACAAGTCCCCTTACAAGGAGGGAAAGAAAATACTAATATAGGACAGTGCAAAGGATTAGTCTTTTCTGTGTGTTTTGAGTTAGCCACGAGGGAACTACATATTCAGTCTGTGTCTCAAAATAGTCAAAAAATAATATTTGACTCAGAGCTCCCCACAGGCATAATGTCACATGTATAATTTTTTTCTGCCGTGTAATGTTTGGCTGTTGGAGGGCTAGTTCCAGTGTAGGGCCATGTGGAAGGCAAGAGGTTCCCTGTGCTCAGGTGTCCTGTGCTCAGGTGTCAGGCAAGATTGGGGTTATAGTTAACATCCTCCCGGAAGGGAATTACCCAAGTTGATCAACTGAGTTTTGGGTATCTTAACTGCATGGTTCAGGATTCAAGGGGTTTTTTGTTTGTTTGTTTTTTGGGGGGACAATTGTTTGTTTTTGTTTTCTTGCCTTAATTGGCCATTTTGGCAGTGTGAGGTTATATACATACAGAGGCAAACAATATGGATTTAAAATTGAAGAGACCTGTGTGTAAATTTCACCCTACCACCCACTAGAAACTAGACTTGTAATCTTGTGCAAATGATTAAACCTCTCTGCACCTCAGTCTCCTCATCTGTAAAATGGAGGTGATGACACATTGAAGGATTTTTATAAGAGATAAATAAGATTTTAGTAGACAAAATGTTTGGCATAGAGTCAAATGATTACACATTTATAAATGGTAGGTTTAAAAATTTTAACATAAAGCTAGCTTAAAAAAAATCACTTAATCTATTGTTTTATCTATGTGAAATCCCAAAACTGGTTTGACTATTTTATTAAATCACAAACCCGATCAGGTATTTTGACATTATGTAACAGTGTTGACTAATGTCTTTCTACTAGCTAATGTCTTTGAGTGATTAACAATTGAGAAGAATATTCCTAAGGGACTTATGTGTTTGACTGATGGCTAATGGTATGATTAGGGAAAGTATTAGCACATCAAACAAATCCAAAATACATAGTCGTTAGCACATGAAGTGTCAGTCTCCAATGCTGGTATTCTTCCATACAATAAGACTTGGTTGTACCTGATAAAGTGATAAATTGTGCTTATATTGTTTATTTGTTAAGTAAATAAATGGCTCATTTAAGAAGCATCCTTTTCTTAAGCTAAGTCACCTCTTTCCCCTCCACCCAGGATAAATAGATCAGTTCTTAAAATTCAAGAGGTCTCAGTGGACACATACTAACTCGTATTCTGACACTAGATGGCCTTAACTGTGACACCAAAAACCTGAATCGATGGGCCTGATCGGTGAGCACATCTCCACCCAGCTTCTGCTGGGTGGACCCGGCCTCGGCAAGCACAAATGCTGGACAGTGTTATAGAAATAGTTCCCGGCTGCTGCAGGGTAATGTGATTACACGTATTTAGAATCACAGAGGGAAGCCAAGGAACTGGTTTTTAAATAGCCCACACAGAGTGTGTGCCATGCCCCTATGTCCCATACTCCGAGTTCCTATGGAACATTCCAGCCCTTATTTCTAAAAGCAGTTCAGGTTTCAGAAATAACAAAAGGGAAGAGTAATTCTTGCTCTGTATGTCCTGACTCAACTCATTGGCTAACTTACACATGGCAGATTTATGCCAGGGCTGATCTTATGCAAAATTGTCAGGGGGCAAATATCATCTCTAGTTTCGAGGACTCCGTCTCCTAAAGATTTTGCTCCCCATTCTCCCTGCCCAATGTTGTCCGCTTCCTCCCATCCTCAGGAAAGGGTCTAAATAGTTCATTTTCACTGAGGAAATAAATGCTAAGCTTCCAAATATGAACTGTGCTGTAATCATAACCATGGTGGAAATGGACAGTTCACAGACAAGAGTTCTTCTGTGGCACAGGGCCATCCAGGGCTCTGAAAACCCCACATAAGCCGCCAACCCCCATTAGAATGACGACCAAGGGGCCTTAATCTGCCTTTGCACAGTTTTTGCTATCAGCTCAGGCCTGGGTCACACCAGGCATTGCGTGGGGTTTGCAATGAATTCTAACGGCATTTGTGACCACAGGTTACCAAACTGACCTGTCATGTCCTGTGAAGTGATAAACTTCAGAAGCAATTCTGCTTGATTGGCATACAAAGGCAGTTGGTTTCTTGCCTGTTGTTGAACAGGGAAAAGAAATGTCCTATCCCTGTCATCCACCCAAATAACCTGATAATTTCATTATGGTCCCAAATGCTTTTTCAGAACTTCTGTAGGGACATGATGAGAAGTACTTTTTGAAATGTCAGCCTGGGGTTCTGAGGGAAATAGACAGGTTCCTCCCTAAGTTACACACAAGGTCTGGGAAGGCCGTGGCTGGCGGTGTGTGTTGGAGAACAAGAAAAAACAAAAGCCCACACGTGGTAGAGATAGGAGACAAAGAAAAAAATTATCCAATAAAAATTCATCAAATTATTTTTATAAAACATATTTTTAAAATATCTAATTTATTGTTTTAAATAACAGCAACAAAACCTTTCCCAAGAAAACACAATTTCATTGATGTTTTCCACAGGGCCAGTGGTGAAACATAACCAATGAGAACAATTATTCATTCTAGTTTGTTTTTCGTGACAGGGAGTGATGCTTGTAGTGAATGTAATTTACAGAAATAAATGTGTTTTCACACATTACAGCCCTGTTCTTCTCAACTACAGACTGAAGTCCCCAATGATATAGACTCATTATAGAAGTAAAATTTAAATTTAAGAGTATAAAATGTGGCCACGTTGCCATTTGTTTATAAAATTTTTAATAACTCCTTTAAGGGAGTTCTGTTTGCAACAAATAAATTACAGGGGTGGTGTTGGTATGATGCTTTAAAAAATCTCTGTATAAAAATTCAGTGTGGCCAGAAAAATTTCTATTTATTCCAGTGACGTTTTTATCATGTTTCAAGGAATAGAATTCATCCTTCTGGGGGGATTATTATTTCTTTTATTAATCCACAGTCAACACATAAGTACATAGTCCATAAGATATCAAAAACTAAAAATGAAAGTGCTAATAACATGAACAGATAAATAGTAAGTCCATCTTTACTAAGTCTTTACTTAAGTCCATCTATACTTAAGTCCTTCAAAATATTACTTGTCCAGGAAAAAATATCCATGGACTATCTTACCTTTATAGTGATTGGCCTCTTTTTCTATTCCTGCTTATATTACAAATGTAAGAAAAATGTTGCAATCTTCAATGACTACTCAAGCCAGACCCATCAGCTAAGAGGATTCTAGAGGGATTATTAGCTGGTTATAGATGAGCATGATTTAGTTTGTGCCCCACTGATGCCGACACAATGGACCAAGAGGTAAAAGTTTTAGTCATCTAGGCTGTTTTGCCTTCCATTTGCCCAGTGACCCATCACTCTGATTTTAACCTTTTAATTAATTAATTATTGTGACTATATAAACCAGCCCTGTACGACACATATTTTCTCTGAAAGTATTTCATTCTCTCAATTATTCAGGCAAGAAACTTAGGAGTCACCTGCCCCTTCTCCCTCACTGTCCACTTCCAACTGGACAAGTCTCCTTTCAAACAGCAGGAGAATCTGCCACCCTCTCTTTACTTCAGGGCCACGGCTACGTTCACTGTGTCACAGGCTGTGGGGGGAGCTTCCCCATTGGTCTCCCTACTTCTGGTTCCCATCCTACCCACCCCACTTCATGTTACCTTCCTGAAATACAGATCTTACCATGTCACACTCAGGCTTGGAAGCTTTTAATGAATGGGTCCCCAGAAAGTCTGAATACCTGAGTAGACATTAATAGAATTTGGCAATTTGTCCAGGGTCAAGGCCATCTCTCATAATATTGACACCACACACACACCAAGCTCCAAACAGACTGAGGTACCTCCTTCCCTTACCTCTGCTTTCACAAGCTCTGTGGACTTGGTTAACGTCTCTAGTACCTTCTATCATTTAACAGAACTATTTGTGCTATATTTGCCTGTGTCTCTCATGAAGGATTATCATTGGTTAAGCTCCTAGGCAGGAGCCTGGATGGTGCAAGCCTAGACCTTGCTTACCGTACATTTGTTGAATTGAATCTGTTTTCATAGATTTTATACTAAAACTACTGTTTTCCTATTAGTAGATAGTCTTGGTTATGTTCACACTCTTATGTTTGGTCTTGCTGTTTATTTCACAGAACTAATACTTTGGAGGTCTAGAAAGTGAGCTGAACAAAAAGAGAATGTGAAGGTATATCTGCTTATGACGTTATGCTGTCAAACTTCTTCAATAGAAGTTTCCAGTGTAGCAGAGTTTGAAAGGCAAAATACCCGGAGCCTGCCCATAGACCCACTGTCTGAATCTCTTTGGTCCTGCTCTGACTTCCTGTATGCCTTGGCACGTAAAAAATATTGAGGCTCTTAGATTCTTTTTTAATTAAATTTATTGGGATGACATTGCTTAACAAAAGTATACAGGTTTCCAGTGTACAAGTCCATAACACTTACACCTCATCTGTATTATTGTATTGTGTGTTTAGTCTGTTAGGTTCTTCATTTGATTGTGGAGGCTGACTAGTCGCTCCTGTGAAGGGTAGAATTCCCCACTTCTCCAGTCTGAGAGGACAGCCAAAGGGCAATGCTGGTTAAGTAAGCATCATTAAGATGAAAAAAAATTCCATGAACACAAAGAGAGTTTCCTTTTGGACTGAATGGTATTTGCTTAGCTAAAATCAGCGTTTATTCATCGTATAGCTAGCTGCAAGCAGTAACAAAATGAAATCAGAAGCCTCTCATTTCAGCAAACACATCGTGGGGTCCTGCTGTGTAGCAAGCACAGCACTGGGTTTTGCGAGGGACACAGAGATAAGTGGCACCTTTCCCTTCCCACCTTGATCTGACAGCTGCAAGCTGGCAGTGATCCCTGAAAAGGTAAATTATGTTTTGCCGGCATTGGAAAGTATTGTAAGATAGTCTTGATAAGCTTTCTTGTTTTGTTCAGAATGGTATTCAGTTGATTGGTGATGATGGCAATGCTTGCCAATTGTTGATCTTGGGGCTGATGCAGGCTACAAAATGATTGCAGAGGCTTTATAATGACAGCTGTGACATCAAAATGGCCAACCCTAGTGGCTGGCAATGTGGCAAGTAGCAATGAACACAAAGTTTTTGTGGTCAGATAAACATGGGTTCACATCCCCACTCTAGTTCTGTGATTTTGGGCAAGCTTAAGCAAGCCTCGTTATCTGCATCTACAATATGGGGAATAGCCATAGTACCTACTGCACAAGATTACAGTAAGGATTAAATGGAACAATACCTGTAAAGTGCTTGGCACTGTTCCTGTAACTTGACAAACATTAACTTTTATTATAGTATCTGAAAATCGCTTTAATTTAAACAACCATAACATCAGATTAGCATCTGATCATACACGCTGGGTTTGCCTACAGTCCCAACTTTAAAATTTTGTTGTACCACACATAGCTCTCCATCAGAACCTGCTATGAAATCTCCCCTTCAAACACCTCTGACAGGAAACGTGAACTATTTACCCTTTGTGGGGTAGTGCGAAAAGGAAAAACAGAACCCTCTTACTTCTTCCTTATGAAAAAACAACTGGTACCACATTGTGTAAAACATACAGACTTTGTTCAGGTGAATGGTTCTGTGGCAGGATGGTAAAAGGCCTGAACTAGAAGTCAGTAGACATGGGTTTGAAATCCAGTTCAGCTAATAATGGGCTGTGTGACCTTGGGTTGGTCACAAAATATCCCTGGGCCTCAGATGTTACATGTGTAAAATACCAGAGCTAGATTAAATTATGGTTCTCAAATCTAATGCCAGTGAGGGTGGAGGTGGTCAGGTAAATGCGGGAAACAGCTGGGTGTAATACCATAGAGAATGGCAGTGACTGCAGTAAGCCAGAGAAGACACATCGTATCTAAAAAATGACATCTTCAGCCCCAATGGAGTATTGCTGATGAGAACATGGTACTGAACAGGGGGCCGTATTTTCCTAATTTTCAGGGGAAGGCAGAAGTTTAGAAGCAGATTTTGAAACAAGATAAAGGCCAAATAAAACATAAGTTGGCATCTGAGAGCTTCACATTTAATTAACTAAGGTCTTTTACTAGCCTAAAATTCTATTATATTATATTCTCTTTACAAACAGATTTATTTTAATATAATATAGAAAATGGCCTTGTTAAGGAAATGGACACAATTTACTGTATTAATTCTAACAAACCAGTAAATTAGATTGTTAATTGACAAAGCTTCATAGTATGAAATTGGCTACCATGAAGTTACTATTCAATTTCCCAAGCAGGTCCATTGGGACTTTATCAGGACCTTCCCATAGTGTCTGACAGTAAAACAATGCTCCAGTATCCCTTCTATAGGGTAAGCATTAAAAAGGAATTTTTGGGCCCGTTTACCTGGCAAGATGGCAGGTGTTTGCCTGTGTAAAATGTTATCAAAAAGCAACAAGACTTTAAAAAAATAAGTAGGCTAGAGTTTATATGTGCAAAGAACTCCTGACTTGCAGAGAACTCCTTGTAGAACATCACAGATTCTTCCCACCTGTGCTTCCATGGCTAAATTTTTCTAGATCCTTCCTCGAGAATTGTCCACAGTGCCAGTTTGCAAGCCATGCAATAAAAGCAAGTGAAATTTTGTTAGAGGTCATTGACCATTTTTATACTGTCTGATGCTAAGCACTTTATATAACTTACTTTTTATTTCTCCATGGCAATAACCCTATGAGGGGGTATGATCACCTCCATTTTGCAGGGTCATAGAAGAGTTAGGTAATCTCCTCAATGTCACACCCCTAGTAAGTGGCACAGCCTCAATTTAACCACTTTTGTTTTACTTCCTTTTGAACAGGAATCATTGGGTTTGACTTTGCATAGTTTTGTCCCCAAAATCAACTTTTCTTTTAAAGGGTCAGCCTCTGCCATTACCGAGGGTATTCAGGAGACTGTGTCCTGATTCCTGGAGACAATTACTGAAAGGGAGTTTCAAAAGCCCTTTGAAAGAGTGGGAGCGTTGCTGGCGAGAACATGTAGTTTCATTAGGATTAAACTCTCATTTGTATGTGTAAGCTCTGGTCAGAGAGAGAGAGAGAGAGAGGAAGAAAAGAGAAAAAGGAAAGGACTTATTTACTATAAAGTTACACCTTAGGCCAATGTTTTTGAAAATTGTGTCCTATCAAACAGTTGTCCTGAAAGAAAAGGGCTCTGTGCTGACATAAATTTGGAAGACTGCACATTCTATCCCAATGCACCTTGGCATGGAGAAGGCTTTGGGCTTATTTTATGTTGTTTCACTTTTCTTAAAATCCCATGCAATATTGGTTCTGTGGACCATACTTAGGAAATATATGCCTTTGGTAATAATTTTATTTATTAGCTTAATTATTCATATCTCACCTGTTCTAGAAAGTCTTGCTAGCAGAGCTTAGGCAGGTAGAAAGAAACCCATCTTAAAGGCTATTTTAAACCATCTATCTCCCTATAAGGAGTAACTCTGACAACTCTGTTAGTGTAGGTTCATTAAGTATGATATCTGGAACTCAGGCACCACCGGGCTGGTAACCATCTGGTCAAGCAGCTTGGCACATACTATGTCTTTGGGGACCTCCCAGCAGACACTCCATCTTTTGGAGGAAGTAGACTATCAGTGGCAGCCCATTCAACGGAAAAGACCCCTGAGCTTAAATTTACAATCTCACTGTTTCTGTTTGGAGCATATTGCATCACAGCTATTTTCCATATGGCTAAACCAACAATTCCCTGAGTACCTTCCATGGAATATTCATTCTGTATAAAGCTCAAAGATAAAAAGACCCCATTATCAATAAGCTTGGGAAACAGCGTATTTAGTTTCCTTTTGAAGAGTCTCATTTTATTATACTTAAGAATACAAAGATTTGTGTAGTTATGAACCCCAATTAACTTCACTTACTTCCTCAAATTTATTTATTTATTATTTACTTGTTTGTTCATGGAAAAAAAAACCTTTCAACCCCATAAAGATCTTATATTCCAGGGAATACACTCTGGAACTACTGGGCAAAGCTCTTCTAGATTTATAGCAGGTACTGGGCTGATCTGATGAGACTAAAAAAGTAAGCCCAGCCTTGCACATGACAGTTTTCAGCCATCTGTGGCAAGAGCATGCCTGAGCACAGAATTGTAGCCCTGCCAGTTACAAGCTTCAAATTACTTTTACCCCTCTCACCTCGGTGTTCTTTATGTTTTTAAGTGGAGAATATAAAACCTACATTATGGTGTTCATTTGAGGATTAAAATAGTTCATAGATGGCAAGCTGCTAAAGATGAGGCTTTAGTACAGAATAGATGTTACATAAAATTTAAGTCCCTTCTTCTTAAGTGTTCCAGGACCAGGATGACACAGAATGAATTTGTAAACAACACTAGGAGGTGGGCTGTTTACTAGTTATGCCAACTCCCAGAAAGGAAAGGTTTGTCCTGGGATGAGAGGGACTAGACTATAAAACCAAAGGGGTAGTAGGGTCATGCTCAGATCTTTGCTGGTGTGCATGCCAAGAATATTCCTAAGGGAATCTTTGCAAATCTAACACCTACATTTTTATCCTGGCCCTGCTGCTGACAAAAGATGTGACATCGAGTAAGTCACTTAACTTCTGCAGGCCTTACCTTCAACTATTAAAAAGAGGAATTGAACTACATAGCTCTCTGTAGTTCCCCCCACTGCAGATTTATGTGGAGCTGAAGTAAGGTTATTTATTCCCCATCGCCCAGGTTGAAGAAGTGGTGGTCAGTTTAAGGATCAGCTGAATTACACTGAAAATGTTTTTCAAGGATTAGAATAAAAAAGAACTGTGAAATAATAGGCTTCTGTGTGATGCTTCCTATTTTAATGCTCTCCTATCTTGAGAGCATATTTTAAAATATTCAAATATAAATTATTCAAGTTATTCACACAACACCTGAGCTTAGAATGTGCGCATTTAACTAAAGTGAGTCATCAGCCTATTATTAATTATCATTCAACCAGACCCATTCTTTTGGAAAAAAGGAGAATATTAGTAACAGCCAGAGTCTGAATCATTTAAGCAGAGGCAGCTCTAAACAAATTGGCAAGCCCTCTAGCTGTGCCCCCAAATATTCCAACAGCTGCAACCTGTGTGTCTCGCTCTGATCTACATATACATGCACATACAAACATACAGACCCAGATATGGACTGGAAGTGTAAACACTCACGTTTATACACACTGCCGTGGCTGCCTAATTCCCTAGTGATGCCTATAACAGTTCTCTTGGACAGGTGGTCTCACTGAACCTGTTTCCATAGCAGTAAAACCAAAGTCCTTCACTGTATCTAGGGGCTCTTCCAGCCCTGACACTTTATGTCAGTCTTGGCTTAGATATTCTTTGGCAGAAGCATTGGAGACATGCTCATGCATATTATCTCATGTAATTTTTAGAATCTTACAGGAAGTCTTTTTGTTATTATAATACTTATTTTAACAGGTAATGAAGTAGATTCACCCACTTAATGCATGATGTGCATAAGTGGCAGCGACAAGCTTATCTAGAAATCTAAAAACTAGATTTTTTTATTCTATATCTAATCAATGCAGTCTTCAAGTGACAACCTGATGCCCACTCTTTATCTTCTTTATCCAGAATGGCCCTCACTGAGCTGGGGGAAGGGTATTGTATGGGACAGCCCCCTAAACTATCTCCCCTTCTTAGCCAGGAGAATCTGCTTTGGGTTGGAGGGCAGGCCACCCATGAGCCAATGACAGTTCTGATGTCATTGATGCCACAAGTGACTAGGCAGAGTCTGAAGAGGTGGATGTCGTTAGAGACACAGGCCCCTGGTGTGACCAGATGAGCGGTCTGGTTTGAGACAGACAGATGTTCTCATCGGGGTTACTGCTGCCATGCAGCCATCTGCAGAACTGCCTCCGCAGGAAGCAGTGTGAATAATAAATAAATCTAAGATTTGATTCTTGGAAAACCTCAATAAAATGGCAAGCATTTGAAGGAAGCAACATTAACAAATGAGGAAGGCATTAATTATTCAACAAAAGGTTTCCGATAAATTTGGGTAAATATTTAAGAATCAAAGTAACATCTCACCACCCATCATACATAAAAGTGCCAAATGGGTTAAAGAGTCAAAGTTTTAAAATTAAAAAGGGGAAAGGTGTGGGTCATATTTCATTGATCTTTAGGTAGGAGAGAACATTTTAAGAGTAAAAGCAAAGAAAAAATACACAATGGAAGTTGATATACTTTGTTAAAGATGTAAAACTTATATTTGTTAAAAAATTATGAATGAAAACACAAATTGTAATCAGTAGTTAGAAACTCTTAACATCAAATAAGATAGGAAAATAATAGGTTATGCCCTTAAAAATAAAAAAGTGCTTAGAAAACAAAACTGGTCAAAGGACACAATTTTATAGAAAAAGAAACAAAAATAATGCTAAATGTTGGTGAAGATGTGGTAAAATAGGCATTCTTACCCTCAGACTTGAATGTGTAATTTGGTACAAGTTAGCAATAAAAAAGTAGAGACTTAAAAAATCATCTCTAATCTAAAAATGCTATTTTTAGAAATATAGCCTAGGCCTTCCTAAGGAAATAATTAGAGATATGGAAATAATTAGAGATTTGTTGGAATCAACAAAGATAAATAAATGATATAATAACACAAAACTCATCTGTTAAAATTATATTATTGAAAATTTATTATCATGAGAAATTGTTCATGGCAAAATGAGCACATGAAAAGGACACAGAAAAATATAAAATTATCCCAATTATATATATATAGGTATTATGGATACTCATGTCAATATCTTTGTGTAGTATGATTATGGTGGTCTTTATTTTCTTCTTTAAGCTTTTCCTGTGTTTTCCAGAATTTCTACAATGAGTTTATAATATTTATAAGCAGAATACACAAACTGCATTCAAATTTTTCAAATTCTTTACTCAGAAAAAAAATACAGGTTGACATGATCTTAATGTGACTTTGACACTATTTATATCAATTAATCAATTCATCAGAGAAAGGGATTATTATTCCATTAGATTTATGGAGTCCTTATGAGCTGAGCAGTGTTACGGTTGTCTGCCAGAATGTGGACATTGTGTCATTACGTTATGTGGGTTCTAAACTAAGAGGCCACCCAGGCAGTAGACCAGAAGTCTTAGACTATATGACCTTGTGAAAAGGGCAGTAGACCAGAAGTCTTAGGCTATATGACCTTGAAGGAAGCTTTTAATAGCCTTCTGAGCCTCACTTTCCTTCTGTCAAAGAGATAATAACACCTTCTCTTACCACTCAGAGTTGTTCCAAAGGCCAAATCAGATAATCCAGCAGGAGCCTTGAAATGTAGGCTATAATGAAGTCAACAATCATCATTTAAAGAATGAGCTATCACCTGTCTGGAATTGATAGTTGATATGTACAGTTTTCCTAAATCTCCTTCTTGGTAAGATAATATATATACTTTTTAAAAAAATTTTATTATTTATTTTTAGAGAGAGGGGAAGGGAAGGAGAAAGAGAGGAAGAGAAACATCATGTGTGGTTGCCTCTCACATGGCCCCCACTAGGGACCTGGCCTGCAAACCAGGCATGTGCCCTGACTGGGAATCGAACTGGTGACCCTTTGGTTCACAGCCTGCACTCAATCCACTGAGCTACACCAGCCAGGGCTATATATACTTTTTTGATTGCAGGAAAAAAAAATCCTCTTCATTCCTCCCACAGTCCCTTTTCTTACTGAATTCATGGGAGTGTTGGCTAAAAGATGTAACTGCATATCCTGTGTCCCCCTCCACAAAAATTCTAGGGAAAAAAGCTTAGCTTTTCCTTCCCTAAGAACATAAGAAATGGCAGATACCTCAAATTTTCCCACAGGATCAGGGGCAGAGGGCAAATTCTATGCCAACTCTGTACAAACCCACGGGATCACTGCTTGGCAAGTCTTTGGGGTCCATATCTCTGATGTGCAGCTCAAGGTAACAAGTTCATACAGAAGGTTCATTGGTCTTCACTAGTTCCTCATGGTACTGTCATCATGAAGACAGTTGTGAAATCCAAGTCGTAGTATCACAGATTCTGGCTATGTGTAGTTACGAGGACAGGACAGCCTACAGTAGGTCCATACCACAGCAACTGCCCCAGCCAGACTTGCTGCAAAGGGCATGAGCCCCTGTGGTCACCAAAGGTAAAGGGCGGGGGGCTTATTGTACAATATGCAGCCCTGGTTGCATCGAAGAGTACCTGGGGAGCTTTTAAATGTCTCTATGCCCAGGCCACACCCAGGTATAGAATGTAACCAGATCCCTGAGGTTGAGAACCAGTTATCAGTATTTTTAAAGCTCCCCACATCATTCCAAGTGTGACCAAGACTGAAAAGTACTGGCTTAGGATCTAACACAGATCTAGAGGACTCCCTGCTCCAGCTTTCACACTTGCTTTCCTTTTGCACACACATCTCCACACGGCGTTCTTTACTAAGTATGTCTTGCACATTCTTCCACCTGACATGGATTTAACTTAGCCCTAAGGCATCCTTCCTCCTTCAGGTCCTCTGCCACCTGGCTCCATCTCTGCTGATTCCAAAGCCCCAAGAAAGAGCTCATCTTCAGCCCAACTCACCTTTTTGAGCCAGGCTACTTGAGCCATGCCATGCTGACTGACCTCAGAATCAGCTATCCTGTATAAGAAGCTGAGTCCTTCTTGCCCTAATCTGAGGAGAGAGGCAGAGTTTCTGTGGTATAAAATATGGCCAACCTGGTCTGCCCCAAGTTTGCTGTGTATGGAGATGGGGGTTCGGGGGGAGGGTGAGCACAGTTTCCCTGAACAGGAACTGTGGAATTCTTCAACATATCTGGCACAAAACCAAGTCCTAATATTGAAATGAAACATATTCAAAGGAATCCATAAAATATTAAGGATCAGAGTTTCATCCACTTTATAGAACATGATGTTTTAAAGTCTTTTTAGCTTTACATAGGATAATAAAATGGATTGCCCACTCAACTGATTTAGAGTATATGTATAATTTTACACATTCTTGTCCATGGAATCCTTGTCTACAGAAAACTACAACTGAATTTGGAATTGAAGGACTGATATTCATTATTATCCCAATCAAAGGGAAATTTTTCACTTTTATTAGAAACGTCTTTGTTGAAATGTAATATACATTAAAAAATGTATACATATCCTAAGTGCACATCTCAACCTTTAAAAATTAAGACTGTATTTTTAGAGCAGTTTTGGGTTCACAGAAAAATCAAGAAGTCATAGAGATTTTCTATATACTCCCTTCCCTGACCCATGCATAGCCTCACTCATTACTAACATCCCCCAGCAGAGTGGTACATTTGTTAGAGTTGATGAACCTACATTATCATCCAGAGTCCACAGTCCAAATAGGGGTTCACTCTTGGTGTTGTACGTTCTATAGGTTTGGACAAATGTATAATGACATGCATTCATCATTATGGTATCATACAGAGTATTTTCTCTGCCCTGAAAAATCCTCTGTGCTCTGCTTATTTATTCACCACATCATGGTTTTTTAAAATAAAGTGAACACCCTTGTAACAGCACCCAGAAACCAAACATTATCACTACCCCCAAAGACTCCCCTCGTGTCTCCTTCCAGTCATTACTTGCCTCCTAGAGTAAACACTGTTTTGACTTCTGCCAGCATAAATCAGTTTTGCTGGGTTTTGTTTCTTATATAAGTGCAATTATATAGGAGATACTTTATTGTGTTCTGGCTTCTTTCCTTTGACTTCAGTTCTGAGTGTCATCCATATTTTTGTATGTAGTTGAAGTTTTAACCAGAGGTCTTAATCCTTGGAATCTAGTTCAACAAACACTATTCAGCTAAGAGCTGTGCTCGAGGCTAGGGACACAAAAGCAAATAAGGATAGATTCTTGCTCTATGGAACATTCAATCTAGTAGTGTAGTAATGCCCAGAATTTAGTGTAAAGTAAATTCCTCTTAGTTTAACAAATATTTACTCAGTGTACACTATAGGACAGGCAGTATTACAGGTGTTAGGGATAAGTAATGATCACACAGACAAAAATTCTAGTGGAAATCCTGTTTTATTTCCCTGACATGTGTGGGCAAGTTCTGCCCACTAATATCCATTTCCCACTCTGTTTTGCATCTGATTCAACATAAGGGGAACTAGTGAGAGAAGCTATTTCTTCTGGTGACTTGAAGTGCATGATTATGAAGTCGCTGGTCCACCCACGGGACAGTTGGCAAACCAGTGAGCATGGGAAGTATTTTTCTGTATCTATTTCTGCCTTATTCCACTCTCTCCATCCCTGATGCTGTCTATACAGAATGAAATGAAAATCTGGAGCCTCAGGAAGTCTTTGGGTCTTTGGGGGTTAGCTTATCTTAGAGGAAGGCCACACAATCTTCTTGTTTTCCAGAACCATGAAGTAAGAAGAGACAACTGCCAAAGTTGTGACTAAAATCATAAGCCTCTGAATTTGTTTTTAATAACTATGGGCATCTAATATGTATGACTAGTCAGGCATCATTGTTGACTTTTCAGAGCCTAGTGAATTACTAGAGAAGAAAGCTAGGACACTGGAGGGAGAAGGGATCAAAGAGAACACATTGCTCCAGGATTGACAGTTTAGGAAGAAATGTAAGAGATCATCTAGTTTTGTTTGTTCGGTCCATGTTTCCCTCTCATTTTTATGGAAAATTTCAAGCATATAAAAAAGTAGAGATAATAAAATTCACTCCCATGTACCCATCTTTCAGCTTCAAAAATTATCACCTCATGCTCAATTCATCTCTAATCCATTGCTGTCTCCTCCTCTGATTATTTTGAAGCAATCCCAGTTATTAAATCAAATAAGTTATTCATAAATGTTCAGAAAGTGAGATCTCCTAGCTTTAATCTCCTTAGTTAACAGGCTCAGAAAGATGAATCACTAAGCTAGTTAGTGGCAGTTATTTTTAATCCCTAAACTTCAAAAGAAAAGATCAAAAAGGTGATAACAGAGAATATTGGACTTTTCATAGTGCAATTAAAGAGTACACATGTGATGAGAATTGTTAAATTATGTCTACCATCTAGTCTGGTTCATAATCATGGTCACATTTTGGACAACAGTTACAGATGGAATATGAGATTTCCCTGCACCTTAACACGTAGACTGAACGTCATTTGAACCCATTATAAATTAGTCATCACTACATTTAAAACTTTATTTTCAGCTTGTATCAACACTTAATCTCACGAGTTCCATAAATTAATGCTTTCTCTAAAACAAAAAAAAAAAGCCTGCTTTCTATTATTTAGTCTATGATCACCTCTTTTAAATCTCCCATTCATAAAACTGGCAAGTTCTCCAAAGAGTTCAGCAGGGTGTGGGGACTACTGGTTAATGTCCCCTTTCATCAGTAATTTCAAAACCAAATCCCTGCGGAGTTTGAAAGTGCAAATAAATTTGTCCAAGTTAGTGTTCTCAATTATTTAATAATAAAGGGAGCTAAGACTCTTCCTAAGCCTCATTATTACACAGCTTCAGCCTGTTCTGTTTTCAAAGAAGTTTAGATGACGTTCGTTGAGCCAGTGTTGATGGCTTATATACTATGAGATGTTACAGCACAGTGAGGCATGGAGCAACTTTTTTAGGTTTCCCAGGCTTAAAACCCAGAAGCACTGTTGTTTGGGCTGGTTGGAATGTTCCAGAAGTTTTTGCACAAAGAGAAGGATTCTGTTAGTGTCTTTTTCATGAAAATGTGCAAATTGTTGATTCAGCTCTCATATTGCCCAAATTGTATCTCAAAATGTTGCCCAGCACACGTGACATCCATCACTGTGGGGAGTGGGGCACAAAGCCCCCACTTCTTGGGCGAACATTTGGTGAGAAGATAATTGGGGATTTTAAAAAGCTACAAAAATTACCTAAATAAATAACACTTTAGAAGGCAGACATCCAGACATTTTTCCATACACAACTCCCACTCGTTTCTCTGAGAGAAAAAGCAGCATAAATTGACAATCTGTCAGTTTAACCATTTTCATTGTGTACTTTTTCTGGGCAGGTTATTCACATCGAACTCCTTTGATGTGATCAGTGATGATGCTTTTATTGGTCTTCCACATTTAGAGTATTTGTAAGTAAAAAAAACAACTTTTTTAATGTAATGATTCAGGCCAAGTGCTCTTAGATTCCTACAGCTGTCTAACAAAAATATTATAACCTATTGCAGATTCATAGAAAACAACAACATCAAGTCCATTTCAAGACATACTTTCCGGGGACTAAAGTCTTTAATTCACCTGTAAGTATGAATGTTGCTATTACTTTTTAAGTTTGCTAATAACCTGTGGTTAAAGTGTGCACTTTGTGGGTATCCATGATAATTTAAGAAACCCAAATGACTTCTCCCCATGCATGCTTGCCATCTCTCCCTGTTACTAGCCAGTGTATGTCCAGGAAATTGATTGCTATTAATATGATGAATCTAAACCAACCATACTTAGGAAAACAATCTAATGCAGGGCAATAAATCATTACTCACTTCATGGATAATTATCGGTTGTCTATATAGCTTAATTTGATGTTTGCTGTTTTTCTTTTGTATATGCCCCGATTTTATGTACATTTAACATATATTATAACAACAGGCAATGTATACACAGTACTTGACAACTTATTTACAATTGAAATATTTAATTATTCAGTGGTGATTAGAATCAGTTGCTCTTAACAGGAGGTAATTTTGCTTCCTAGGGAACATCAGCAATGTCTAGAGACGTATTTGGTTGTCAGGACTGGGGGGTGTAACTGCATCTAGTGGGTGGAGGGCAGCAATACTTCTAAACATCCTGCAGTGCACAGGACAGCCCCCATGACAAACAATTATCCAGCCTAAAATGGCATAGTGCTTAGCTGAGTTTGAGAAACCCTGATCAACTTGAACCAAACAGCCTGTTTCTCCTAGCCTCCCCTGTCCCCCTAAACACACACACACACACTACACACACACATATGAACGCACAAACAGATGTATTCTTAAGAAAACTGGAAAGGAAGAAAAAGCACTAGCATTTATTAAATACCTACTATTATGCTTTCCATGAATTTTCATTTAATCTTTTCAACAATCCTGCCAGACAGGCACAATAATCCATTTTAGAAATGAGAAAACAAGCTTGGAGGGGATATATGACTAGTGAACTGAGTAGTTATAGAATTATGATAACATCGACCCCATAGTTGAACTGCAATGCCTGTTCACCCATTCAGCAACTATTTCTCAGTGCCTACTATGTGTCTCATTAGTGTTAAAGATGCAAGAGATTGAAATGTCATTCTTCCAACTTTAACCTGTTCCCTCACAATATCTCATTACCAGCTCCGTTCTAGACCCCAGGTGCAGCAGGGAACAAAGCACACCCCAATGCCTGCCCTTTGAGCCTGCATTCTCATGTGTCCACATGGTCATCATGCTACCTCTACCAGGCCCTGTTTCTGCTGCTATTTGGATTTTCAGCAAGAGGGGACAGATGGCCTTATCTGTTTTATAAAATTGTAATACCTTTCAAGGCCTCTGTATACCGTCATTATGATAAAAATAAAGTTTGCAGTGTTGCTCTGTGTGCTAATGACATAATGTGATGCAAAAATGATTGTGATGGTATGAATGTTATGCCATTTTGTCACAGAGCCAAACACTGCCAAACCAAATTTTTCAGACAAAAGTAAATAAAAGAAACAAATAGATGGAAGGAGAAATGGAAGTTCATGATCCGTACCTGGAGGTCTACTTGGTTTGCATAAATCCCATTCAACATAACCTCTGTCCAATGCTCAGAATCCTGAGGGGCTAAAGGAAGTATGTAAGATCCAGGTGTCCTCTCTGGGAACCCATGATATAAGCCTTGTCATGCCCCTTAGTTCACTCAAGTCTAGCTACTTCATCTGGCAGGAAGGATGGAAGGGAGTAAGGAATGGAGGGAGGGAGGAAGGAAGAGAGAAAGTGAAGGACAAAGGGGAGAGGAGGGGGAGGATAAGGGAGGAAGGAAATGAAAGGGAGGAAAGAAAAAAATCTATACCCACCCTCATGAAGAAATTCCATTGGTTTGACTAGAGCCTATTATATCTATCACATGAAATGAAAATTTAAATTTGGGTCATAATGAGGCCCCTTCTTTCGAGGTAGGAAGACTCTAAGAGAGGGACACTAGTACAGCATGTACATAATATTTTGAAAACTTAAAGTTCAAGAGAACACCAAAGGCAGCCTTAAAAGAGAGAGGCGTGAATCTTAAGAGTCAAGCAGACAGTGAAAGGAAAGTCCCACCTCCCTGACCAGATGTGGGAAGTGGGAAAGGGTATTATGGGAACAGATCAAAATTCACTGAATACGTATGACCCTTAGATCTCTTGCATCTTGATCTAACACTTAGGGGTTGACTCATATGGCATTGCCAATATTAGATTGTTTTTGTCTGTAAAAATGGCAATGCCATATGATTCATCCTAAATAGTCTCTAGGATGTGCCACACAAAGATGAATAAGATCCAGTTCCAACCTGGAGGAGCTCAGTCTAACAAGAAGAATTATACAAACAAATATTTTCTCACTAAGTGACTTTGTCCCTGACATATGTTCTCCTTTATTGTTTATGCTCAGAAATTTCTTTCTTTTCTTCCTTCCTTCCTTCCTCTTTTCCTTCCTTCCTTTTTTCTTTTCTTCTTTCTTTTTTTCCTTTCAAGGAGAGATAGGTAGGGAGGATTTGAAATCCAAATGTTCCTCTTACTGCTCAGTACATCATGTTCATTTTCCATTAATTACCACTTATAAATAAATCTGACATTTGTTTGAGCCATTAGCTTCCTTTTTAAGGTTTTAGTTTTCAAAGTGCACTTTTCTCCACCTCAGATTAATTCTTCCCAAAGGCAAATATTCAAGCAGTGAGGAAGGATCACCTTGCCCTTTAATCTGCATCTGCTGCAGGAAGAGTTTATAAAGCTTTTTCATATTTTTGGCCTCATTATAGTCTCCTGATGACCTTAAGAAAGAGATAGGGCACTAGCACTAACCCCTGTTGACAAGTAAGAACATGAAGATGCACCCTGAATTTAAGGTGCTCCCACTTGAGTAAGCAGTAAAGCCAGAAGTTTCCCAAGGTCTTTATTGAGCCAGCCCTCTTCACTGTGTCAGGTGTAGCAGGACCAGAAAGGCTTTTATTGAGCCAACGGGATCCTTTCAGGGGACAATGATTTGAGGAGCAAACATGGCTACAGAAGACAGAGAAGATCCTAAAGACAGGAACCCTACCCTCTTAGCTTTCAAGTGCAAGTAATTGGGATTACACACATACTTTTAGATCCAACTAGTTCCCACTCTGTCATAACATTAAAGCTGCTCCAAGGGACCTACCTGAGCATTTATATATGGTAAATTGTTAGTTCCTAAAGAAGCAATGAACTAAAAAAAAAAGAAAAGAACTCATCTCACTTTCTTATGCATCTAACTCAGTGCTAGACTTATCTTCTACTAGAGACATTTACAGAAGACTTAAAAGTTACTATATGACCCTGACTGGTGTGGCTCAGTTGAGCATCATTGCTGGTTCAATTTCCAGTCAGGGCACATTCCTGGGTTGCAGGTTCTATCCCCATTCGGGGCATGTGTGAAAGGCAACTGATCAATGTTACTCTCTAACATTAGTATTTCTCTCCATTTCTTTCTCCTTTCCTTCCCCTCTCTCTGAAAATAAATAAATAAAATCTTTTTAAAAATGTGACTAAAATCTCCTTGCCCCTCAAGCTAGCCATCAATAGAGAGTTCCTGATATATATATTTTTTGCATTTTCTTTTTTTAATTCTTTTTATTTTGTAATTATATTTTATTGATTATACTATTACAGTTTTCCTGATTTTTCCCCCTTTGCTGCTGCTCCACCCAGCAGGCCCTACTCCCTCAGGCAATGTCCCCACCATTGCTCATTTCTGTGGGTCATGCCTAACAGTGACCCATTTCCTATAGTGTACTACCCTGGCTACTCCACTTACTATCCCCATGGCTATTTGGTAACTACCCATTTGTACTTCTTAATCCCCTCACCATTTCACCCATTCTCCCACACCTCCCTCCCATCCCATCTGGCAACCATCAAAATGCTCTCCATATCTATGATTCTGTCTCTGTTCTTCTTGTTTGGGTAGTTTTTTAGATTCAATTGTTGATAGATATGTGTTTTTGCCATTTTATTATTCATATTTTTGATCATCTTCTTTTCTTAAATAAGACCTTTTAACATTTCACATAATAATAGTTTGGTGATGATGCACTCCTTTAGTTTTTTCTTGTCTGTGAAGCTCTTTATCTACCCTACAATTCTAAATGATAACTCTGCTGGGTAGAGCAATCTTGGCTGTAGGTCCCTGCTTGTTATGACTTCAAATATTTCTTGCCAATCCCTTCTAGCCCGCAAAATTTCTTTTGAGAAATCAGTTGATGGTCTTATGGGAACTCCCTTGTTAGTAACTAACTTATTTTCTCTTGCTGCTTTTAAGATTCTCTTTATCTTTAATCTTTGGCATTTTAATTATGATGTGTCTTGGGGTGGGCCTCTTTTGGTCCATCTTGTTTGGGACTCTGTGTTTCCTGGACTTGCATGTCTATTTCTTTCACCGAATTAGGAAAGTTTTCTTTCACTATTTTTAAAAATAGATTTCCAATTTCTTGCTCTTTCTCTTCTCCTTCTGGAACCCCTATGATGCGAATGTTGGACGTCTTGAAGTTGTCCCAGAGACTGCTTATACTATCCTCATTTTTTTAAATTGTTTTTCTTTTCTTGTTTTGATTGGTTGTTTTTTGCTTCCTTATGTTCCATGTCATTGATTTCATTCTTGGATTCATCCACTCTATTGTTATTTCCCTGTAAGTTGTTCTTTATTTCAATTAGTATATCCTTCATTTCTTACTGGATCTTTTTTATGCTGTTAAGGTCCTCACTAAATTCCCTGAGCATCCTTATAGCCAGTGTTTTGAACTCTGCATCTGATAGATTGCTTATCTCCATTTCACTTAGCTCTTTTCCTGGAGTTTTGACTTGTTCTCTCATTTGAGCCATGTTTCTTTGTCTGCTCATTTTGGCAGCTTTCCTGTGTTTGTTTCTATGTATTAGGTAGAGCTGCTTTGACTCTGTGTCTTGGTAGTGTGTTCTAATGTAGTTAGTGTCCTGTAGGGTACAGTGTGCTGCTATGACTCCCTGTCTTGGTAGTGTGGCCTGATGTATTAGATATCCCATAGGGCCAGTGGCACAGCCTCTCCTATCACCCAAGCTGGGTACTTATGGTGTGCCTTTATGTGGGCTGAGTACACTCTCCTCTTGTAGTTGAGCTTTGGTTGCTGTTGGCAGTCAGCTGTAAGGAATGGCTATTACCACTTAACACCAACCTCTACCCTCCGTGGAGGATCATCTGTACAGGGGCAGGGTGGTGGTGCTCCAGTGTGGTCTGTAGTCGTCTGCTGGGTGTGCAGGCTTTGTGATTTCTCAGGTGGTGTATACCAAGGTCGGCCCCCACCTGTGTTCTGCCTGGGGCCACCCTGCATGAGCTATAGAGCAATCTGAGATGGCTGCTACTTGTGCTGGGCTTGGGAGGTTCCCAGGGAAAGCCAAGCTGTGAATCTAGGCTGGCTGCTGCTAGTGCCAGTCCTGAGGCTCACTGAGGCCAGCTGTTGCTTGTTTGAGAGGATATAGGAAGCTGTGAAGCATGAGCCAAGACCATACATTCATACAGAAAAGCAGCTTGGGTGAGTCTATAAGCTGGGTAGGGCAGAGTCTCCAGGGATCTCTAAGGTGGGTCCAATGGTGTTTGCCAGATTGATGAAGTCTCAGATATGTTACCAGCTTACCAGTTTTGTGGGGGTAGGGTTTAGTGAAGGGACAATGGCCTCTGCTCACCTTGTTGCCAGACAGTTTAGTTTCTCCCTGGATAACACTGGTGCCTTTCAATCTACTACCCCAGTCCTGGAGCTCAGAGGGAATGAGTCTGAGTAGGTGAGTTCACGCGTGGGTTCTTTAAGAGGAACTGCTTGGGGCTTCAGCAGTTTCTTCCACTGACTCAGTCCTCACTGGTTTTTGCAGGCAGAAGTTAGGGGGATTTATCTTCCTGGCACTGGAACCCTGGGCTGAGGCTGGGACTCCTCACTCCTGAGATATCCCTCTGAAATTTTTATCCACTACACATGGGTGTTCAACAAGCCCATCCCATATCTGCACCCCTCCTGTCATTGTGGATGGACGTGGTTTCTGTAATTCCATAGTTGTCAGACTTCCATTCAACTCAATTTCTGACATTTGTGAGTGGTGGTTGTTTTATATTTTAGTTGTCATTTTGATGTGTTTGTGCAAAGAGGTGAGCCATGTCTGCCTATGCCACCATCTTGACCAGAAGTCTGTGTTCCCTATATTTAAATCCTTACAAAGCAGGTCAAATCCTGAGACCTTCCCTCAATTACTCTACTTTGAATACTGTCTTAATGCTATACACGATTAGTTTAATATTTGATTTGTTTATGTATTTCAGCATGGTTTGACTTTTTATGATGACCATGTATTACTTTTGAAGTCAGGGAATAAATAAATTAAAAAATGGTGGCCAATGACAACAAATCTCTCAATATTAATTGGTTTCTGTTAATACCTATTAGCTATTTAGTAAGGATTCCCTTGTGTATCCTATAAGTGTCACCATGGCTAAGGCTCAATGGAGGCAGGATTTTTGCATGCATGTATAAAAATATTTGGGGAAAATTGCCATCATTCTATACATGCTGTGGAGCACCTACTGGTTGCTTGGCATGGTGGGAGTACAAAACCCACAAACAGAAGTCCCCAGACTACAGTGCCTGTGTGTTCCCAGTTAGGCAGCATGTTTTCATTTCAGCCTTTACAGTGATGTGCATGTAATAAGGCAGTGCACTGTAGTGACTGAGAGGGTGATCTCTATCACCAGATTGCCTGGGTCCCAAGCCTGGGACTACAGTTGTAGGACATCAGATGTCACTTAGCTTCATTGTGCCTCAGATTTCCTATGTGTATGATAATAATCATATGTACAAATGGGGGCTGGGATAATAATGTACTTAGGAGTAGCTATATCCTAAGATGGTCATGAGAGTACATGAGTTAATTTTTGCAAAGTCATGGACAAAACTAGGGGGGTTGGAAATGGGAGGGAGGAGGGGAAGGATGGGTGGGTGGGCTGGAATGGGAATAAAGGATAGAAACTGTACTGAATAAACTAAAATAAAAATTAAAAAAAAATCTTTGCAAAGTGCTTAGAGCAGAGCCTGGTATGCAGTAAACTCACTGCCTAAACTCTATTGGTCCTCAATCAGTATTCCAAATGCTGCAGTGTATTTATGCCCTTTAAACATTTTGTATGGAATTAAAATAACTGCACTTGCAGCACCACAAATTCAGTGAGACACCAACTCAAACTGAGGATCTGCACTGCGGGGAGTCTGGGAACACTCCAGATGGCCGTGGGCAATGCTTTCTTAGCAGCAGAGCCCAGTGGAACTGAAACAAATGTGTTGTCTGAGCCAGTCTAGTCTGCCTTAGAGAGAAGACTTTCCAGTAGTTTCCACAGTCATAATCAGAGGTTTTCTCAGGTAAACCGTGAAAACACCAACCAAAGTTGGTTGTGGAAGGAAAGACTGCCAATGAGAATGCTTGAATCTTCTCAGCTGGGCTGAATGCACTAAATGTTCAGCTAGGCAGTTTTCTCAGTGTTTTAAAGAACATTTTGTTGGTAGATTCTGAATTAGGACCTAGAGTAAGGTGCTTATTTGAAGACACAGTTTAAAGAGCTTCCTCATTATTTAGAAATTGCTTAGAAATTATTTACCACAGTGAGGCTAAGAGGTGGGAGGGCACTTTATAAGCAGAGGATTCAAGTGACAATGAGGGTCAGTGGCCATGGTAATTCACAGAGCTCTTTACTTTCTCCCTAGCTCAGTGCCTTTGTACAAGGGGCCTAACAGAAGCATCCTTTGCTCTTTTCTTTGTTTAGATTGGTGCCCTTCCTCTCTTCCACTCCAGCTTGCCTCATTCATTCATTCATTCATTCATTTTAAAGTATCTATTGAGGGCTTTGTGCCAGACAGTGGTAAGAAAAACATCCTTTCAGTATCACTACAGAATCACCCTTAAAAAATTAATATTGATGTAATATTTCTCAAACCTCTTACTGCCTTGTCTTCATTCCTCTCCCAATCAGTCCTACCCTCCCACACCCCTCAGATATTCCAGTGCATTCCACCCACTATAAAAACTGGTGGTCAAACTCTCTGACACTTATCTATGTGGCTTAAAGTATTATCTCTCCTAGTATCACTTATTATTATTAAAGATGAAGTCATATGCCTCTCACAGCAAAAAGTATCAAGATGTGATTTAAGAGCTAAAATAGAACTTGGAGATCATTCTGACCAAGTGATCATGTATTTTGTAGAAAGGGAAATAGCCAGAGCCCAAACTGAGATACCAACTCTAGTAGTTACCTCTACGTCCTTGCCTCTCTCTCCCTCATTATTCTAACTTTTATTCCTCTTATTCCTGATGGTACTCATATTCAAATTTAACATCTAGCACAAATTTGACCCTTGCCCAGAAAAAATCTTTTGCAGAGGAAGGAGCTCTCCCACTCCAAATCAGACTTATGCCTAGGGAGAGAGAAGGTCTAAAGACTTTGAGACCAGTAGATGGGCTCTCTGGAAACACTTGTTTTCCACATAATGTCCCCATGATATGGTCATTGTATTAATCATTAAAAGAAAATATGATGAAATCTTAACAGTGGTTGCCTCTGCCAGGATAACTACTGATTTTTCCCTTTAAATATTTTTTCTTAGGGTATACGGGGGATAAACAGTAATGGAAAAAATACAATAAAAACAATGTAAAAAAGTTGTTTCTTATACTTACCATATTTTGCTGAGGCAATAATAATAGTTATTATATATGTTTGTATATCTATGATGCATATATATGTATATGTGGTATGTTTGTTGTATATGTGTATACATATTGTATATATCAGTAATATATAGCCATGTTAGCTAACACACACACACAGACACAAATCAATAGATATAGATAGGTATCAGTAAAAGGTGAGACATTTAGGAATATAAGGCATAGCCCTGACTGGTGTGGCTCAGTGGGTCGGGCGTCGTCCTGCAGACAGAGTGGTCACCAGTTCCATTACTAGTCAGGGCACATGCCTGCGTTGTGGGGCATGTGAGAAGCAACCAATAGATGTTTCTCTCCTACATCAATCTTTATCTCTCTTTTCCTCCCTCCCTTCCCCTCTCTAAAAAATAAATAAAATCCTTAAAATAAATAAATAAAATCTTTTTAACAAGAATACAAGGTATAGGGTTGTTTCTACTCAAAATGACTGAAAGAATAGGTGACTGCAGCCTCCTGAATTGAGCATTTAAAAATGCTTAGGTATTAAATATCACTAGTTTTGACGACCATAAAGAAAAATATTAATTTGTGGTCTTGATTATTTGACATAAGTCTTAAAAATTCACCTGCAGATACAAAGTTTTCCTGGAATTCATTTCAAAGGTATGTGTACAAAAATATTAGTAGCTGCATGTGTTAATTTTCACAATAAATGAAACTGGTATTCTTTACTCAGCTTTGCAGATGTCAAGACAGAAACCTGCAGAGGTTAAATTAAGTTGGCTAAAGACACGCTTCTTGGAGCAATGAAGCTCAAATATAATCCCTTGTCTACTTGAGAATCAACTATTTCACTGTACTAAACAATGCAAAAAATAGGAGCTACTACCAATTTTACAAAAGATACAGGACATATTTCAACTAGAGCTTCCATTGATGAAAAAGGAATAATAATATTAAGTTGTTACTCTGTGAAGGAGGGGGACAGGGGGAAGGGAAAAGGAAACTGAAAAAATTTAATGAATTTGATTTTCCATTTTGCTTTCCAGGGGCAAAACTCAATGTAGAGATGAAATCTGAATAATCAGATAACCCTAACATCAACCCCCAAAATAACACTCATCCTAACCCCAGAAATGCTATCTCTATCTCTAGCTATTGATAACCTAATAGGCACCAGATCTCATTTTATTCACCTTTTTCCCCCCATAAGTACCAAATTTAGCAGGCTTCAGGGGCATCACAGGATTTGCCTCTTTTTCTTCCTGGGAGCCCTGACCCAGAACCCCTAGCAGCTTTCCCCTTCAGAGAATCTCTCTTAAGCCCCCAGATGCCTATGATGATTTTTGGAGGCTCCAGACCCTTCTGAATGCTGACATTGGGCTGGCACAAGGAACCCACAGGGATGGCTTCAAGCCTGGCCTGACTGTAGTCCTAAACTTCCCCAGAGGATGAGGGTCTGAAGCCATGTGGGAATTTTGTGGGAAAGAAGGCAGCTCCATCCTGAAGCCTATCCTATGAAAGAAGCTGACCACTAGGCACCCAAGTGCTGACTGTGATAGTGATTCGAGTTCCAGCCTGGAACTTTGGAAATTTATGAATGCAGCCAAACGATTGATTTAGATTGAATTCTCACTGGACAGAACCATTGCATATACAGAGGGGTCCTTTAAAAATTCAACTTTATTTTTTGTTTCTTCTGAATTTAAAATAACAGTACATGCACAATGACAAAAACTCACAATCCAGGCATCTACATAGCAGAAGTGAAAGATTCCAGCTACTCCAAGATGTAAGCTCCATCAGTACTTTTTATATCTCTTTCCAGACCTTTCTTTATGCATCTATAGACATATATCCTCCCTCCCGGTGGGATTACAGTCTATATACTATTCTCCAACTTCTTTTTTCGCATAGGCATCATTTCATCCCAAATGATAGAGGTCTACCCCACTTTTAAAAATCTCCTGCAATATTTTATGTTAAGTATGATCTATCACTTATTTACATAATCCCTTATTGATGGGCATGTAGGTTGTTTCCAATTTTTGCTGCTATAGGCAACGTTACATTAAATATCTTTCCCCAGTTGTATAGTGGGCCTCTAATATTCGCAATTACTCTTCCCTTGGAAATTGGTTAACACTCCTAACTGGCAATAGCAAACATATATGTGTGGGGGCATTTCATATTTCTTTTCTTACCTTTGCAGGCTCTGATGATCCCCTTCTATGTGTCCTATATACCCCATACTTCACCCCATACCTATCAGCCTGAACCAGAAGGTTGCTTCATATCATGGTCCTGTTACCTTTTTTTTTTTTTTCAGAATAATTCCCAGGCTCTGTCAGTATTCCTTTTCTGAGACATTCTCTGCCCAATTCCCTGCTGCCTGCTTTCTTCTTTTCCAAATGTTACCCAATGTCACTGAGACGTCCAAGAGGCATAGGGAAACTATCTAAACTCCAATACATTGGGCACCTGGAAGTCTCTCTCTCATTTCTGAGCCTCACTTCCTCTTGTTTCTGCTTCTTTTAAGAGTTCAGGCAGCCTTCTCATGCCTACCCCTCACCAAACCTATATAGCCTATCTTCTGGAGGAATAGTTCATTGTGGGTCAGCATTCAGTTGAATTTTGGTGATGGAACAGGGAAGAAGTATGATTGAGTGCAATAAATCCACCCACTGTTTTTCCCTCTGGCACTGCCTCTGCATGACAAGACATCCTCAAGAAGCATAATGCCCCATTTTACAGCCCATCAGGCCAACCTGCCTTCATCAGCCCCATCTCCCAAATCTACTGATTATAAGTCCTACATCTTGTCATGAAAAATTACCATCTCTTTATTCCAGAAACCCAGGAGCTCCAAGTCTCTCTCTCTGACCATCTCACCAGTTGCTTCTGCGGTTAGCCTTCATGTGGGGTATGTGAGGCCTAGAGCCCTAGTCCTCTGGGCAGGAAGTGGAACTCCCAGGTTCCCCCATTGTTTAAAAGAACCACCTGGGGTAGCAATGCAAACATGGTGCCTCTTCCTATTCAACTCTAGTGGCAGCAGTAATTCAGGACTTGCTGTTTCATCATTCCATGCCCACTGGCCTATGACCCAGCCTCCTCCAATCTTGTGTTCTTGTTTCTGGGGAAGGATGTCCACTGAAGGGAAGTTAGCATGAGAGAATTTTAAGATACATTGTGCCAGATAAGAAATTAAGACACACATAACTTGGGAGTGACTCTGGACTGGTCCAAGACACCAGGAAATCTCTTCAGTCAACCACCAGGCAGTAAGATGAATTATGGCGACATCCTCTTGAATAGTCTTCTTTAGCAGCATTTTATTATTACCATGTAGGCACACAGTCATAGCAGTTCATTTTCTCAATCCTATTTCTTCAGCAATGGACAAGCAGAAGCCCTTTTCCTTCTTTTCCCCTCTTCTTCCACCCAGCTGCCTTTGAGAGTAGTCCAAAAACCAGAGACTATCCTGAGTTACCTCATTTACTTTTTCTGACAACCTTATGACATGAAGTATTATTCCTCCACTTAAAAAAAAAAAAAAAAACAGTCTCAGAGAAGATGCATGACTAAAATCCCACAGCCAGTAAATAGTGGCCTCAGAATTCAAAGCTCAGAATGACTCCAAATCCGTGTCCTTCTTCACAAAATAGACTGTCACTGAGACGGGAACATTCCGATTCACTTCCCATTCTTATGTGCTAGGGTTCATTGAGAAAAGTTTTCCAAAACTCAGGAAAACAACATAATTAACTAAAAAATAGGTTTTAAAAGTCTTGAATGTTTGTACTTGAGAAAGCTCATATTAATTAGAGGAGGTAGAGGACACAGAAGATTTTTGAGACTGTTTTAAAAGGAAGTTGAATTTTCAAGGATTTTGAAGACTGACACACAGGCTTTTTTTGTTTTAGGTTTTAAACTTTTATTGTGAAAAAAAATTCCTAAAGGAATATAAAACATGAATGTGTACAACATTGGTTAAAAAATATAAGACTGCCAATACCTAGAACACTGCCCCATCAGAAAGCACGCTCTTTGTTACGTCCACATTTCTGTAGTATGGACATATTTCCTTTTCCTTGATGCTGTCAGGACTATTTCCTACTCTTTGACCTTAATTAGAGTCATTCTAGTGATTCATGGGAGAACAAACAGGAGAAAGTGGAAACAATTCCTGTGGTAATAGGACAAGAACTTGAAGAAAGGGAAAGAAGATGATTAAAGAGGATGGATAGATATTTGTGAGAAAGCTGTTTTCTGAGATGGAATGGATGGAACGAAAAGGTGGGGAATGTAGAAAAAGGGGGCATTTACTTTGGAAAGAAGAAAGGATATGCTGGTGAAGGGATAGATTGGACAGGCCCCCCCACCCCAAACTCTGAAGCTATTGCACCATCAGTTGGAGGTTTAGCTGTTCTTTGGAGCAAGTGAGGAAGGAGGGAAAAGAAGAGCAACAGGGGTATGAGGGGAGAGGGCATTTGGAGATGGGCACTGTCACCCTCTGGAAGACATCTCTTAGGCTGAACATCTGCGAGTATGAACAACTCATCTGTTCTAAACAGAAAGATCAATTTCCAGGCATCATTTCGTTGCTGGTATTTTTTGCAGGGTAGGTAGGTTGTTTTAACCATGGTACCTGAAGTACTCCTGAATGCTGAAGCAAGGAGGCCAGGAACTGAAAATACAATCACTGGAGTCTGATTAGGACTTAGCAGAAGAGAACTGCAAGTAATTTAGTATAGTCTGGGAAAAACAAAAGGGACTCATAACTAAGCTTTATTATAAATTTTGTTTATTTAGATTATGACTACAGTTCACATTACTCTTTTTTTCTTCCCCAGGAGCCTTGCAAATAACAATCTCCAGACGCTCCCAAAAGATATTTTCAAAGGCCTGGATTCTTTAACAAATGTGTAAGAAGATCTACAAAACCACTGATTGATTATTTCATTAATTTGCAATATTTAACAAAAAAACCTGTTATTGATATTAAAATTTTTAATTGGCTTTAAAATTAAATTAGAATTTTAGAATTTAAGTTGGCTTGAATTTTAAATTTAGTGGGGCTAATGTTTCTCTTCTATGGTATTTACCACTGGAAATTCTGAAAATATATTGCCCAGGCAGTCCTTTGACAAGTGTTTGTATGGGATGGGGTGATGATAAGGGATTTTAAGGGGGTGGGAAGAGGAGGCCCAGATAGAAATCTGGGGATGCCTTTTTCTCCCATGAGGTCCAGGAAATGGGACTACAAAGGAACAACATAAAGGCTCTGGGAAACTGACAGAGTAAAGATGAAAGGTTATACCCATGGGTTGGTCAGTCAACAGAGAAATGGAGCAGGAAGTGGGGGAAGGGAGGAAAGTTTGTCTTTTCTCTCTGTTCCACTGAACAACAACTCTAGGCTTAATCCCTAGGAATTTGGCTTAAGCCCCAGGAAAGGAATGAACTTAATTATTTTTGACCCCTTTTCAAACAAAAGAGCTTTCAAACTTTGACTTTAAGCCTCAGAGTGAAAGATCTTTGTAAGGAATTTGTATATTCTGCTGCAAGCAAAGCAAGTAATATATGCCTAACCCTCTCAAAAGCAATTTAGCTTCATTAAGTGCTTTCCAGAACATCAGAAAGGTATTTAAATGCCATAAGGTATTTAAGGAACAAATGAAAGGATATATGAAAACAAAAGATTTCTTATTATCAGGTACTTTGCCGTAGACTATGCAAAACAACTTTTCTCCAGTAACCAAAAAATCTAAGTCAAGTATTCTCTCCTAAACCCAGTATTTAACTTCAAATCAGTAAGCTAATGAAAAACTTTCTTTGTTCCTTGTAGTATTCCCCCAGCCCCTCCTCCATGCCTCTTACCCCAGTTCCTGAATGCCAGGATCAGGACACTTCCAAGAAAGTCTCCAACAGACCAGTTATCTGCTCTGGTTTACAATAGCCCAGAAAAGTTGATTTATTATTCTGGGCCAGAATATTCTTGGGAGATGAGGTCAGTACTGGGCCTGTCTTAGAAGTTAGATGACACTCCATGGCTGACTTGTAGATACAGTTTATTTGGGGACACTTTGACTTATCCTGTGTCAGCCTGCACCTCACACTAACAAAAAATAAAATAAACCCACATGAAATTTTCTCTCTCTAGGGAATCCCATAATGGGTTTGGCCTCTTGGGCCTACTTTGATGTGTTCAAATCAAGAACTATCTAAGAAGTACAAGGATCTATGCCAACTTGCCTTTTAGTGGATTTCTTGGTTTTCTTGACTATGTCTCCTAAAAAAATTTTAAAGCTTTAATATTTAAAAATTATTTATGTACTATGTGAAAAGTAGGCAGTAGCTGTCTTAGGAATTCTGTGTGATGAAGAAGGGTTTTAGGAAGGAGATGGAATTCATGAACAAAAGCAATGCAAATAAACAGAACTTGGTGAGTTGGGAATATATGTGGAAATTTAAACTTAAACTATCTAGCTGTATAGTCTATTACGAACATGAGCTATTGCATGTCTGTGTTAACTCTGCTGTGTCAAAGTCATTTCCTATTGAAATTGAATTTGTAGACCATGAAACAAGGTCAGGATTAATTATGTTTGTGAAGAAGAAGAAAAACAAATAGCTCGCTTGATTTAATTAAATATAACACAATAATCACTACATGCTCTCCTCTAGACCTGTGCTGTCCAATATGGTGGCCATACCACACATGTGGTCACTGAGCACTGGAAATGTGTTCCTAGTGTAAACTGACTTGTAAATTTTACTTAATTTTTAAGAAATTAAGTAAAAAAACTAAATTTAAATTTAAAAACTGATTCTCGGTTCAGTTATTGGAAAACTTTTAAGTCTGTTTCAACAACTTGGGTATATGAATCTATTTCTTTTATTTGGAAATATTATTAAATCTAAGAACAGATAAGGTATTTCTGATAAAAATTTAGCATCCAAAATGAGATATGTTATAATATCTACATTTGACTTTAAAGACTTAATATAAAAATTTAAAATATTTTATTAATAATTTTTATAATGACTACACATTAAAATAATAATATTCTGTATGTCTTGGGCTAAATAAAATATACAATTAAAATTAATTTCACCAGTCTCTTTTTACTTTTTTAATGTGCTTGTAGAAAATTTTAAATTACATATGTGGTTCACATTATATTTCTATGGACAGCACAGCTCTAGACCCAGCTACCTTTGAACCCAAGAGGGAGTAAGTTATCAGGTTCCTTTGACTGGGGCGGCCTGCAAGAGTGCACTGTGGTAACTCTCTGAGCCCAGAATGAATCACTCAGGTTCAAGGCAGATTATGGGGCATTTTGCACATAATGATTATGCGTCATTATGCACATGTTAATTGTTGAAACAGAAGTCATACTTGTGAAGGTAAGACCCTCACAGTGCAAAAGCAGCTGAAGTTTGTCTTTCAGGGACCTGAGAGGGAATTCATTTAATTGTGACTGCAAACTGAAGTGGCTGGTGGAGTGGCTAGGCCATACCAACGCAACGGTCGAAGACATCTACTGCGAAGGCCCCCCAGAGTACAAGAAGCGCAAAATCAATAGTCTCTCCTCCAAGGACTTTGATTGTATCATTACAGGTAATATATTCCCATTCATTCCACTTCATAAAATTAAAAGAAGGCCTTCATTTTTGCATGTGCAGGAACTGATATTTTTATATCTTAAAAAACCAACTAAGCAATTTAATTTTTAAAATATTATGAACCATTAAAACTTCATGTGTCTAAAAGCAAAGTAATATTGCCATTTTACTATTTTTCTAAAATAAACGCATTTGTTATGGGCGTTTGAGATGTAGCCAAGGCACTAGGCATTAGCACACAGTTACTCATCATCACTTCTTATTTTTGCAGAATTTGCAAAGTCTCAAGACCTGCCTTATCAATCACTGTCCATAGATACTTTTTCTTATATGAACGATGAGTATGTAGTCATTGCTCAGCCTTTTACTGGAAAATGCATTTTCCTTGAATGGGACCACGTAGAAAAGACCTTCCGGAATTATGACAACATTACAGGTATGAGAAATCTAATTGTATTTTGAGTGAAAAGTTACGCTGCTTGGGCTAAAGGCAAAAGGAAAAGATGACTGATATTGGGCAGGCTTAGAGACATTTGAATCCCAACTCTATCATTTACTAAGTGGCTCAGAATTGTTTCCTAAACCTTAATTTCCTTACTTGTAAAATTGGAATAATAGTACCTAACTCACAGGGTTATGAAAGATAATGCAATCATATGTTCAAGAAATTTAGCATAGGATCTAGTTTAGTAAATATGCAATAAAAGGTGGATGACTTTTTTTCCTCAAAGAAAAAGTGTTGAATTAGGACTCATCAGTCCAAATCCAAGTTCTGCCACAAACTTACTTGGTGAGCCACTCACTCTCACTGGGCCCTTCTTTTTTCTAACTTTAAAATAAGGAGGTTATTTTAGATCAGTGAGTCTCATACTTTGTTGCACAAACATTACTTCTGCAAAACGTTAATATGTACTTATGATAAAAAGGTTTTGTAGTCCAATATGTCTGTGAACCATATCTCCCTCTTGGAGATTCATACACATTATAATACACATTAATACACATTAGAGGCTCTGAGAAGTCCTGCAGTGAAAAAAACAAACCTCTTTCTAGTACTTTTTGCATTTAATTGGACCATGGAAATCTATTTTTTTTCCATGAAAACTTTTACTCAGGTGATTTCTTGGGTTCTTCCTCATTTCAACAACTTGAAATTTTTACAGTCATAAATTAGATGATGAGGCACTCTCTGAAATGTTTACATCGGCTTTAGTTTCTAATACCTTTAAATTTGCTCTGAAAAGCTCATAGACAAGACTGAGAGGGTCATAATCAGATTTTGTTGGTGGTCATCCAGCCCCATTGCTCAAAGGATCAATACAGGTCTGGGGCTTGCTTGAGACTGAGGTGGCCAGATGAAGGACTCCCCTTTAAACTGAAACCCTTCTAGAACCCTCCTTGTAGAACCCTGCTTCCCTTTCTCCCTAAGCCCCCTTGGTTTTCCAATGGATTAGAGCAGTGCTCTGTGTAGTCTAAACCAGGTTCTTCTTACCTGTTACAGTCTGTCAATTACTTGGAATGAATCTTTAGATGAGCCCTTGAAAGAGAAATGAGCCATATATTTGCAGACTTCAGAATGCATCATCTAGTATAAAATGACAAATATGTGTCACATATGGGGTCACCATCCCTTTCCTCACCCCCAGACAGACACTGCTAATCTCCCATGGTGCTCTTTCTTGCAGAGTGCAGACATGACCACAGAATCCTCCTCAACACAGTTCTCTAGGCAGTCACTATTATCAATCAGGCAGTCAATATGGGTACCTAGTTGAAATCTAGTGGCCAACCCTGATTGAGTCCAATGCTCTTTGTACAGAAAACTGAATCCTGGAAAACTTAAGTAATTTTCCAAAGGTTGCACAATCAGTTGAGTCCTGAAAATGGTCACAAACAGAATAATATTTGCCTATGAATGGAGCCAATTAGGAGAGAGAGTTGATGCAGAACTTACTGCTTCAGAGGCCCCTAAATCCCCTAAGGCCTAGGGCCTAGATTTGCCCTGTCTCTCTTTGGATTTCCTAGAGCCAAGCTCCCTCTAGGAGATCACAATCTATTAACAAATATTAAATTCTTACCAAAAGGATCCTGAGTTAGGCCACTAACAGACCTCATGCTGTTCTCTGAGATCTCCCAAAGTAACATTCACATGCATCGTCTCTGTACCCCTCTTTCTTCTGTCCTGCCACCAGTGACATGAAGATTCAGAAAAATGACAAGTGGCATCACTTTCCTTTCTCAGGGGAAAGTCAGGTTATTTTAGAGCAAGAAGCAGTTCACACTTAGAGCGCACCAATTACTGGTGGAGCTGTGGGCTGCCCAGACCAGCACTCAAAACTTCTAGAACCTTGTGGGATCCCAGCCCAAGATGGAAGCCCTAGAACGTCTAACTGCCCCCCACCCCCCAGCAATGCTGGTAGGGCTGGTTTTGAATCCCACTCTGCCTTCTCCTAGCAGCCCCGAAGCTCTCCAAACTTCAGTCTGCTTGTGTGCAAAAGGAATTTTTGCTTATTGGGAAATTTTAATGAGATGATTTGGCAAAGCACATAAAAGGTATCAATAAATGGCTGTTTCCACTACAATTACAAAGATTAATTCATGATGTGTTAGGGAAAGCAATGCTTTCTTTTGCATGAAATGAGAGAAGAAAACTCAGGCTATAGCCACATGTCCTGAAAATCTAGTGTGGGTTGGATGTGACAGGACAATGTTTGTATGCTCCAAAAGAGGATGACCATCCAACTAATCTCTCATTTGTCTTTTCCCAGGCACGTCCACGGTAGTATGCAAGCCTATAGTCATTGAAACTCAGCTGTATGTTATTGTGGCCCAGCTGTTTGGCGGCTCTCACATCTATAAGCGAGACAGTTTTGCGAATAAATTCATAAAAATCCAGGATATTGAAATTCTCAAAATCCGAAAACCCAATGACATTGAAACATTCAAGATTGAAAACAACTGGTACTTTGTTGTTGCTGACAGTTCAAAAGCTGGTTTCACTACCATTTACAAGTGGAATGGAAATGGATTCTACTCTCATCAATCCTTACACGCGTGGTACAGGGACACTGATGTGGAATATCTAGAAATAGCCAGACCACCTCAGGCACTCAGAATGCCTCATTTAATCCTGTCCAGTAGTTCCCAGCGCCCTGTAATTTATCAATGGAACAAAGCAACACAATTATTCATTAACCAAACTGACATCCCTAACATGGAGGATGTATATGCCGTAAAGCACTTCTCAGTGAAAGGTGAAGTGTACATTTGCTTGACAAGATTCATTGGTGATTCCAAAGTAATGAAATGGGGAGGCTCCTCATTTCAGGATATTCAGAGGATGCCATCGCGAGGATCTATGGTGTTCCAGCCTCTTCAGATAAATAACTATCAATATGCAATTCTGGGAAGTGATTATTCTTTTACTCAAGTATATAACTGGGATGCAGAGAAAGCCAAATTTGTGAAATTTCAAGAATTAAATGTTCAGGCACCAAGATCATTCACACACGTGTCTATTAATAAACGTAATTTCCTTTTTGCTTCCAGTTTTAAGGGAAATACACAGATTTACAAACATGTCATAGTTGACTTAAGCGCATGACACACAAATTCTGTGGCTGCCACCAGAAACTTTCTATAGTACATGGTCCGGATGAACTCAATGCATGATGACTTCTTATCACACTTGCAAATGAATGCCTTTCAAACATTGAGACTGCTAGAACCCAGCACTACCAGTATCTCCATCCTTAACTGTCCAGTCCAGTGGTGTGGGAAGTTACCTTTTATAAGAGAAAATTCAATTGTGTAACTGTTCTTTGCAGTGAAGATGTGTAAATAAGCAGTTAATGGTATCTGTTACTCTAAAAAAGAAATATTAATATGTACTTTTCCATTTATTTATTCATGTGTTCAGAAACAACTGCCAAATAAAATGTTTACATTTTCTTTCGTATCCCAAAGGTAATTATTTATAAGAGTTTTTTCTTGGCGATAGTGTGCTGAGGAAATAGTTTTATATAATAGGGTTATATCTGAATCAAGAGTTTATGCTATGAATAATGAGTGACAGTGAAACACTGATATTAATTATCTGTAATTTATAAACAGGTTTATTAGCTGATTTTGAACATTCAAAGGTGTTTCCAAAATTTGTGGCTTTAAGGAACACTTTGAGGTAAAGTGGTGATAAAGGAAGGCAGAGAAATTTGCTTATTACAGGAAGACTAATTTGAAATAAAGAACAGTAAGGTCCATCCTTTCCTGTCCAATAGCTCCAGATACAACAATCATTCAAACAGCTTATAGGAGAGGCTAAAGTCAAGATTTTGAATTAAAAAAAAAAACACAACAACCCTATTCAGGGACTTTCTGAATGCCTGACTATAGAATCATCTGACAGATGATAAGAGATTGTAATCTTATAGCATTTGCCTCAAATATACCTGAAATGAAGGCCTCTTAATCTGACCAAGGATGCTTCACTTCTGGAGACCCATTTTGATACGTTACTCACATGGTGCAGAGTGCCCAGGAGACTCATATTTGATTTTCTAAATCCCTGCTCCTGGATCGCAAAGGTCACTAGACCCTAGCACAATGCCTGTGCACTCTGGAGGCTCTCAAAAATGCTTCCAAGGGCACACATGTGCCCTCCTGTTATAATAATAAACTCTTTGAGGCTCTTTGATCTAATCAGTATTTACTGAGTGCTTAATAAGAACAAGATGTTGTTCCTGTGGTGGGGGTAGAATTGAGGAAGAGTAAGGCATGGTCCTTGCCCTCTGGGGCCTTAGAAGACTCGTTGGGGGTTTAGGACATAATAGAGTAAGCAGTTAAGTGCCAGGTATCATCTGAACATTCCAGTTATAGGTATCATGAGAGCATCAGAGATGTCTTCCTGGAAGAAGTGGTCCTTATTTGAATTAAAGGGCAGATATGATTTCAAAAGGAGATCATGGCAGAGACACTATTTCTGGCACTTGGTCCTGTGTGCTGCCTTTATAGAAGGGATCAGAGCTTCTTCCAGCCCATTATTCCCCAGAGGCTTTGACCAAATGCCTGTGGGAAGGTGAGGGGAGGGAGGACAGCAACTCTGCCAGCACATATCTGGCAAACTTGAGGCATCAAACGTACACACAGTTATACAGTCTCCTGGAAGCAACACCTTGGGGAGTTATGCACAGGGACCAGATGCCTTTACAGAATGGCACAGATATTGATGCTGACACTGGGATTTTGGTGGAGAAGAAGGCTTACCCAATCCTGGTCCTGCACATAGGGAAGACTGGCCTTTGAATGCATTATTTTTCAGTTCCCATTTCCTAGAAGCAGCACGTATGCTGTTGGAAAACAACTGCTTTGTAGAGACAGGGTTTAAATTCAGCCCTGCCATGTACTGGCTTTGTCTACAGACAAGTTACTTAACTCTTCTGAGCCTCAGTTTCTTCATCTGTAAAGGGGCAGTAATGCCTACACCAAAGACAGTGGAAGAATTAAGTGGTACACATGGCCAATTGAACTTTTCAAATATGGTGCAACAATACCTCCCATTCTACATGCATTATGAGAATCTTGCCCCAATCTCATCAAGAGGTGGTACCTAATTCCCCTGTTCTTAAATCTGGATGAGCTTGTAACCAACAGAATGTGGAGGAACAAAATGATGCAATTTGACTTTGGAGTCTGGGTTATAAAACAATAAAGCTTTTGCCTTGTGAACCTGAACTGCCACTTAAGAAGTCCTAGGAGCCTGAAGCAACCATTCTGTGAGGAAGCCCAGTCTTTGGTTGACAACCTCAGCTGAGATCCCAGCCAAGAGCTAGCACCAACCACCAGCCATGTGAGTGATGTCTCCATGTGATTCCAGCTCCCAGTTGTCAAGTCACCACCAACCATCAAATCTTCCCAAGGCCCTGGACATTATGGAGCAGAGACAAACCAACCCCATGATCCTCTGCCTAAATTCCTGACCCATAGAATCTACACACATAATAAAACGGTTGTTTTAAAAAGCTAAGTTTCGGGGTGCTTTGTCACACTACAGAGTACTGGGAATAGCGCTTGAAGTGCTTAGCACAGAACTGGCACAAATTAGCACTTAGCAAGTGCTAATGGGTTCCACACCCTTAATACTGCATGCTTTAGGGATGTATTCTACCTTTATTATCTTAATGAAATTCACTGTCATTTTATTTTTTAAAGGCTCTCTCCTGTTTTCAATACGTTACCAGCATTCCTACTCTGTGCCAGGCACTGTGCTGAGCTCAAGGATGCAGAGATTAAAGACTTAAGACTCTGCCCTGTTTGTTTTCATAGGAGCACTGACTCTTCAAGTTAGCAAACCCACTCTCTAATTTACCTTAAATCTGAGACTCAGAGATGTGAAGCAAGTGGGGGGAGGTAGGCTAACACTTAGTCCGGTCCTTGGTCCATAACATGGTGCTACCCTTCAAAACCTCCCTCTTCATTTCAAACCTGGGATTGTGGATGGGAGAGAGGTGAGGAGTGAGGAGGCTGGCTGAGAAAGTAAATTTTAAAAAGACTAAAGAGAAGGACAGATGATAGGGTCCACTTTTTGGAGAAATTGACCAGTCTTTTCTGTGAGTTGCCCTCTCTCCCTGCATCCCTCATCTACCTTGTGTACTGTATCACTCTGCCTCCTCTCCAGCCACAGATGACTGGATCTGGAGTAAACCCTGATGCAGGTGTTCAACCCAGAAGCTGGGCTGGGCTCAGCCTGCACCAATTCAGTTTTCCCTCCTGGATATTTAGCATTAGAATAGCAGAGGCTGTGTCATTAGCCACAGGCACCAGAATTGTAAGGTGATGATCTTAAATGAGGTTCTCTCAAAACAAGATTTACTGAGGGAGTGTTGTCTCTACACCTGAAAGGTAGTGAGCAGAGCAAAGGGCAGGGGAAAATGCTACAAAAAGATGCTGGTTAGAAGTCCGGCTTCAGCCTGGCCCATGGGGAACTCTAGAGCATGAATTGTACCACAGAGTGTATCCTGTCTTGAAGTAAGGAGGAGGGACTCTTACAGCATCCCCCCCATCTGATATTCAACATACAGAAAGCATGAGGCATAACCTCTCAGGCATCTCCAGCAGAGAAGGTTCCAATTGGTTAAGGGCAATGCTCCACAGAAGGGCACACATGTGAGCTGTTACTTACTAGCACTCATGCCAGCTGCAGGATGGGTACATCAGCCTAGCAAAGGACATGTGGGTGGGATACCAACAGCATAAGCCACAGTGACAGTGACTGAGGAGCTGAAGATACCATTCTGAAGCAGCCGTGATGGTCCATGTACCAGATGAGCAGAGGAGGTTGGTCTCAAAAGTGAGAAGAAAATAAAGCAGAAGCTCAGAAAGAAGTCTGAGGGAGGAAAGAAAAGTGAGAGGGGGGAGGGGATAAAAGGGGTAAGAAAAAGGAGAGGGAAGGAGGGAAAAGGGGAGAGAAAAAAGAAGTGGTGGAGGGAGTGGAGGAAGATTGGGAGGTACAGTGTTCCAGGTTGGGTCACCTGAGAACCAGACTCTGAGAAGTTAATATACAAACCTTTATTAGGTAGTGCCCTTGAGAGCAACATCTGGAAGGGAGGAGAAAGAAGAAGTTGGCAGAAAAAAGCTAAGCTGTGATGCAATTCCCATCAAAGCAATCCTGTAGGAAGCTCTAGAGCTGAGATGCTTCTTCCCAGTTATCCCAAGTTGGAGCAAAGGACAGGCCTTCATACTTCCATGTTGATGAGTCATTGGAAGTAGGCTGTCCTCAGGAGAAAGTATGGCCTTAGATGAGGCTGGTATTTTAGCCAAGGCCATCCCCAAAGAAGGCAGACAGCAGAGGCCCATCTTCTGGCCACAGCTGGACAATAAGCCCTTTATTCCTGAATGAGGATCTGGGTAGTGCAACACAGCATCCATTGCAGAGGGAAGGAGAGAAAGAAGGGTGGGAGAGAGAAAAGGGAAGAGAAGCAGCCTTGATTCCATTTCCTGCTCCATCTCTCATTAGACCCAGTGGCACTGCCTGCTGTTTAATTCCTTGAGGTGCTTCTGTAGTCTTCTAATAAAAGCCTCCCCACCCTCATACATACAGTTTATTTTATTTTAGGTTAGTTGGAGTTGATTTGTGTGTTTCCCACAAAATTATCTTCAAGTAAATCAGAATGTTTAGGCACACTGTACTATAATGTAGATATGATAATGAGTATCAGATATTTCTATCTCTTTCCCCTCTGCTATTCAGACTATATTATATAACTTCTATTAATCTATCCTCAAGTTCATCAATTCTTTCCTCTGTCATCTCCAACTTCAAATTTCTTGAAAAAGTAATATTTCAACTAGATCAGTACTTCTCAACTTAAATTTTTTTTTCAATGTTTAAAAAGGCTTGGACCATAGAGATTTAAAAATCTCCAATGTATTTTCATGTGTATTGTGGACCAATATTTTCAGAAGTTAGAATAAAAATGTATTACTAGAAAAATGATCACATGCTTGTGAGGCAGGACACAGCACAGGAAGAACTCTGAGACTACAATACTGTCACTGGCCAGCATTTAGCACCCTGGTTGCCAAGAAATGACTTTTACCAATTAGGTAGAATAAATAGTAAACTGAGGCAGGGAGGAGGAAGGAGACAAGTCTCACATGCTAACTCAGCAGTCCTGAGCCTGGTCCGATAATATTGCCAGGTGTTCCAACATCACAAGAAACACTATGTTAGCAAGAAAGAAGGAAAGTCCTTGAAATTCCATGTAACATTTCCACTATCTGGGAAAGAAAGCCTTGAAACTGTGCTTTCATCCCAAGGCCTGAATGTGGGAGAGGGTCCCTGATGCCCAAAGAAAGAGCCCATAAAACAACTTTGGTTAATTGCCTACCTCTGGTTACTATCTGTTTTACGAGGGAGTTCCTGATACTTACAAAAAGAGCCCATAAATAACTTTGGAAAGTGACCTAATTTTAATTAACTGCCTCCTGTCACGTATTTGTTTTACAACAAGATGACCAAAATGGAGTCTGGAGCAAGATAAGGATTCGGGCTAACAGACCCCCAGGAAAGCTGGCGCCACATTTACCTGTTAATCAATATGTAACTTTCCCCCCTCCTATCCCACCAACTACGTAAGTCCTGAGAAAAAAGGGCACTCTCTCTCTCTCGGGGGCTCAGGGTGCTCTTGGCTCTTGGGCCACAGGGCTTCTGGCCACCCGGCCTCAGGCTGCCCAGGGGCTTGCCACCCTGGTCTTCAGCTGCTCTCGCTTTTCTCACCCTGCTTTGCCCTGAAACTTTGCCTGTCACCCCCTACTCTACCCAGTCCTTTTCTCTTCCATGGGAATGGACCACTAATGAACTGATTACATACTACTAGATTTGCTGATATGTAATTCTTTACATGTGTCAGCAAGAAGAACCAGGTCTCTCCCGTCAACACTTCGTTATTGTGGCCAGGTCAAACTACTATCAAAGTTTCTAAATGTTTTCTCTTGAGTTCTGTGTAAACCTCATCCCAAACTGATTCTAAACTTTCCCTAGACTGGCACTGGTCCTAGGACCACATCTATGGGTACACTGGACTACTCAACAAGGGCTCAACTCATTCATCTCAACTCTTACAGTTAGACATCAGTCTTAAAGTGGGATGTATGTGTATTTTAATATGATTGCTATCAAGGGCATGGGGCATCCAGGGATAGCACAAGACTAGGAATGCCTACAACAGCTCTAGAAAATCCTGAAGGTGAGATTCAAAATCTAGCTCAGCCTTTCCTCCCACTGTAGTTAGTTACCCATACAACTTGATGAGCCCTATTTATCAAAGTACATGCTTCTGGGCCCGGGCTGCTCTAGCCAACTGCAACACTCTTTTCACAGTCTTCTACTATTAAAAATGTTAGTCCTTCTCCTCCATTCTGTTAGATGGATTTCTCCTTTCTCTGGCTTTCTCAGCCCACTGCTTTTCCCATGAGCAAGGCTCATCATTCATTCTGCCTTGCATTATGGTTTGCTGTTATTATATCCATCTTTCCCACCAGGTCAGGACTGTGTCTTGGGCATCTGGCATTCTTTCTTCTACCCCACTCCACACTCCATCCCCTAGAACAGTCCTACTTTGTAGAAAATCCATAAAGTTGGAGGAAATGAAATAGCTTTAAGCAACTCCAGTCTTCCTGTTTGCATATCTGAGAAGCAGCCACATCCCCTACTGTGAATTCCCAGCCCCACAAAGAATCCTGGCCACTGGTTATCCCAAAAGAATAACCTTGCCCATGACCACCTCCTTCTCAGGGGTAATCAGGATAGGCTGGAGGATGAAAGAGACAAAATCTATTTCCTGAGTAAATCTTCATTAAAACTGTAGACCGTAGCCAGGTAGCTCAGTTGATTAGAGCATCATGCCAACACACCGAAGTTGCAGGTTCCGTTCCAGGTCAGGCACATACAAGAATCAACCAATGAATGAATCAATAAGTGGAACAACAAATCAATCTCTCTCTCTCTCCCTCTCTCTCTGTCTCTCGGTCTCTCTCTTTCTCCTTCCCTTCCTCTCCCACCCTTTCTTTCTCAAAAAAAATCAATAAAAAATAAAATAAAATAAAACAGATTATAAATCTACCTAAAACCTGGTCCACAGAACTAAAGAATGGGAACTAACTTGATTAATCCATGGAGACCTAAAGGGCAAGAAGCTTGATACTAACACTTTCTGAAAGTCTATGCCCTTTGAAATTTTTATTCCTAGAGAGGGATTTATATCCATGGTCAACACCACTCAGAGAAGCCCCAGAGGAGCATCTTCCTTAGCTAAAGCTTTTAACAATAATTCCCAGCAAAACTGTGTCCCAGAAATCAGTCCTCCTAACAGTGCCAGATCCTAGGGCAGCTGTTCCTTCTACTTCAGTCTATTGATCTTGCATTCCCACACATATTTTAAAACTCTAAAAAAACCATGAAAACTTTATATGGAAATATTCTTTAATGTTTTAATTTCATTATAATAATAGGTGACATTTATTAAGCACTTACTGTGAGCTAGGCACTACACTAAGTACTTTATATTATCATTCTATCTTCTATAATTTTATAACAGTATTGTTTTACAAATGAGAAAGCTGAATCTTAGAACATCTCAGTAACTTGTGTACAGTTATATAGTTAGTTAAGAAGCAAAGTCAAGAGTCATATAGTGTCCAGCAGTGGCACCATGCTATGAAGTACTTAAAAACCAAGTTATATTAATAATTCAGAACTCTGTAAACTGTCAGATGGATACCCCACTTAGGAGCCTGGTGTGTCCGCAGTAGCCTAAGGCTATTAATTGGTATTTACACCTATGGACACAATGAGCTCAATTTCATTGAAGGTACTTACTGAACACCTACTATGTTCAAAGCATTATGGTAGATGATACAAAGAAAACAAAAATGAGCAAGAAGTAGTCCCTCCCCTTAAAGGATTTACACACAGTAGGGCTTATTTCTAAATTCCTTATTTGCAGCATGAAATAAATAAATAAATAAATAAATAAATAAATAAATAAATAAGGCAAAGTAAGCTCTGTAGGGAACTGAAGAAGAAGTGAAACATGATCTATGTTTTCCTGCTTTTCAGGTCTATTGTGTTGGTGCCTCCAATAGTTCTCTCTTTGGGGCAGTGAACATAGTGCTTAACAGCATGTGTGTTAGACTCAGGCAGACCTGGATTTGCATCTCAATGTGGCTACCTACTAGATCCATGACCTTGGGCAAGTTAATCAATTTCATCTATAAGATGTGAATAATGATCATCATAGAGTAGGCTCGTAGATTAGATATAAGCCTCCCAACTCCCATAAGAGGAGGTTACTATTAATACCCACATTTTATTGATGAGGTTAGTAACTTGCCAGCGTACACACAACCAGCAGTCTGACCTGGAAGCCTGTATCTCACCATTCCATTCTGCTAAATTGGGGAATATTGCAAAAGTGGTGTATTGGTGTATGGGAGCTATAATCATTAATCAGGTTAGGCAGAGGACTGCTATGCACCATCGCATCCTTTTCTGTGAGAGCTGAGGTTGTCTGTAGACTTCTAGAAGAGGTGAGACAAAAATCCAGGTGATGCTGCCATCAGAAGCAGCTGAGCCCACTAAGAGAGGGGCAGACAGATGGCCAGAGTAAAGTGAGCAGATCAGCCCAGCAGCATCCCCAGCTCCAGCATGGAAGATAGGAGTCATGCATTCTTACTGAGGAACACTGAGGGACTTTGGCCCTTAGGAAATTACATATGCTTTCCTAAAACCAGCTTTTATTAAAATGTGGTCAATGTTTATATCAGTGGAGGGAACACTGTGTGAAGTGTTCCAAGTTCTGTCTGGCTTTTGTATCACTAAAAGCCAATTACCCCAAATAATAAAATGAAGCTATTTCACCCATACTGTCAGCAAAGTCATAGTAAGAGAGAAGACATTTGCACTTTAAGTTGCTGAAATTCAACTAAATTAGTTTAAACATAAAAGATACTCCAAACTTCAGAAATACCTGGTCCAGATACTCAGGTGATATTTTCTTAATCTTTCTCTGATTCTTAGCTCTATTTTCTTTTACATTGACTTCTTTGTAACTCAGCCTCTCCTTTCACAGTGGATAGATACCCACCAGCAGCTCCAACATTACATCTTGCCATTTTAGAAACACAGTGCCTCCTTCCCAGTAGTTCTAGCAAAAGTTCAGGGCTGGTGCTCTTGGCCCAGTGCCTGACCCTGAGGCAATTGTTTTGGCCAAAGACAGAAGGTTCTGATCCACCAAGCTTGGGTCATGTGCCTACCCTTGAAACCCACAGATGAGTCCACTTAAAATGACAGTAAGTAAGGGTGATTCCCTAAAGTAAAATTGGAGTGCTATTTTAAAAAAAGAAAAGGCTGCTGGACAGAAAAACAATACCAGTCATCAGCAAGAGGTGTGGTCTCTATTGAGAACCTCTACTAAGAGAGTGAGAGTTACCAGGGGAGAGGCCACACACTCAGATGTGTCTAGAATCCCTTCACTAAAAGGTTTTAAAAAGCCCTTCCAGCTCTTATTTTGTAAAACTTGACAAAATATAATTTCCCATCTTTGTCTATTATTTATGATGATTCACTGTTACAATTTCTATATACATTTTTTAATGGTGTTCTCTCAAATATTCTGTTTTAAAATATTTAAATTGATAGCTTTTTTCAAAATGATGTTCTCCCAAGTGAAGTCAAGCTGCAAATTCTGAGTTAGTGGTGACCCACGTGTGGGAGGTGAGACCAGGGGTCCCTGGATCACCTTCTGTTCTCCCGGATGTGCTTCCCTTACGGATCAGTCTCCATCTGGCAAGGGCAGCTCTCTCCTTGCTCTAATCACCTGGAGGTTGGCTTTGCAGATTAAAATCTTAGAAGCTTCTTAGTGGCCCAGGACTTTTCCTGACTTAGCTTTCCAGCAAGTGTCTACCCATTAGCTGAAAGTTATCACAGGCCGATCTCAGCAGAAAAGAATGGAACGAGAAACACCGCCCTCTGTTAATAACGGTTCCCCAATCCGGCGTCCTCCAGAATCAGCTAGAGCGCAAACTACACAGATTCCTGAGACCCCCCACCTCAGACCTACTAAAACTGAATCTTCAAAGAATGGGACATGGGAAGTTTTATTTTTTTTAAGATTTTTTAAATTCATTTTTAGAGAAAGGGGAAGGGAGGGGGAAGGAAGGGGAAACATCATTTGGGGAAACATCATCTCTTGCACCCCCTACTGGGGACCTGGCCCACAACCCAGGCATGTGTTCCGACTGGGAATCAAACCAGTGACCCTTTGGTTCACAGGCTGGCACTCAATCCACTGAGCCATAGCAGATGAGGGGGCAGGGGAGAGAGTTTTATTTTGAAACATCCCTTAAGTGATTCTGGTATTGGTAGCCCATCACCAGTCCATTGACAGGGATTCAGGGGCTCCTGCTGTAAATAACCACACTGGGCTGACTAGCAGAATGTCAAGAGCACTAAACCCATGGTAACTAAAGTTGGCCCAAAGCTCTGAAATATGCAAGCATTAAGTATTATCCTGGCCAAGACAGCTGAAATTTTTTGGCCTTAGTTTTCTCTGTAAGATATTGGAACTGGTCACCTTAAAGGCCCTCTCAGTTACGAAAATTGTGTAACTGTTATAATAGGAAAAAAATTACCTTGGAAGTTTGGAGATTGTGGCCCAGTACAACCACCTTTATAGTTTTGTGGCCTGGAAAAGGCACTTTCACCCCCTGGGCCACAATTTCCTTTCTTTAACAATGGGTAGGTTGGTACTTCTGGCCAAGATGGAGGCATAGGTAGATACACTTTGCCTCCTTACACAACCAAAAGAAGGACACCAATGTACTTAAAAACAAAAAATAACAAGAACTTCCAGAAAATCGAACTGTACGTAAGTCCAACAACCAAGGAGTTAAAGAAGAAACATTTATTCAGACCGGTAGGAAGGGCAGAGACGGGCAGCTGGTGGGGAGAGGACTTGAAGCAAGGCAGCAGCTGGAAGAACAGTTTGCATGTGGATAAACCGGGAAGAACAGCTGGGGAGCAAGACAGACCGCACAACCTAGGGTTCTAGTGTGGGAAAAGAAAGCCTCAAAACCTCTGCTGTAACAACATGTGGGGTTGTGGTGGCAAGAGAAACTCCCAGCCTCACAAGAGAGTTCGTTGGAGAGACCCATGGGGTCCTAGAACATACACAAACCCACCCACCCCGGAGTCAGCATCAGAAGGGCTCAATTTGCTTTTGGGTAGTGGAGGAAGTGACTGAAAGCTGGCCAAAAGCCAAGCGAGTGGCATTGTTCCCTTTCTAACCCCTCCCCCACATATGGCGTCACAACTCAGACAAGTGGATTGCCCCACCTTGGAGAATACCTAAAGCTCTGCCCCTTACAATGTAACAGGTGTGCTGAAACAAAGAAATATGACCCAAATGAAAGAACAGATCAAAACTCCAAAAACAGAACTAAGCAATGAAGAGATAGCCAACCTATCAGATGCTGAGTTCAAAATACTGGTAATCAGGATGCTCACAGAAATGGTTGAATACGGGCGCAAAATAGAGGAAAAAGTGAACGCTATGCAAAGTGAAAATAAAGGAAAATATATAGGGAACCAACAGTGAAAGGAAGGAAACCGGAACTCAAATCAAAGATTTGGACCAGAAGGAAGAAATAAACATTCAACCAGAACACAACGAAGAAACAAGAATTCAAAAAAGATGAGGAGAGGCTTAGGAACCTCCCGGACAACTTTAAATGTTCCAACATCCAAATCATAGGGGTGCCAAAAGCAGAAGAGGAAGAGCAAGAAATTGAAAACTTATTTGAAAAAATAATGAAGGAGAACTTCCTTAATCTGGCAAAGGAAATAGACTTCCAGGAAGTCCAGGAAGCTCAGAGAGTCCCAAAGAAGTTGGACCCAAGAAGGAACACACCAAGACACATCATCATTACATTAGCCAAGATTAAAATGAAGGAGAGAATCCTAGAAGCAGCAAGAGAAAAGGAGACAGTTACCTACAAAGGCGTTCCCATAAGGCTATCAGCTGATTTCTCAAAAGAAACCTTACAGGCAAGAAGGAGCTGGAAAGAAGTATTCCAAGTCATGAAAGGCAAGGACCTACATCCAAAATTGCTCTATCCAGCAAAGCTATCATTTAGAATGGAAGAGTAGATAAAGTGCTTCTCAGATAAGGTCAAGTTAAAGGAATTCATCATCACCAAGCTCTTTCTATATGCAATGTTAAAGGGACTTAGAAAAAGATGATCAAAAATATGAATGGTAAAATGGCAACAAACTCACAACTGTCAACAACTGAATCTAAAACAAAAACAAACAAACTAAATAAACAACTAGAACATAAACAGAATTACAGAAATGGAGATCACATGGAGGGTTATCAGCGGGGAGGGGGGAGAATGAGGGAAAAGGTACAGGGAATAAGAAGCATTATTGGTAGGTACAAAATAAACAGGTAGAGTTTAACAAAAGTATACAGAATGTAGAAGCCAAAGAAGTTATATGTATGATCCATGGACATGAACTAAGGGTGGGGGAGAATGCTGGTGGGAGGGGGTATGTAGGGCAGAGGGGAATAAAGGGGAGAAAAAATATAGGACAACTGTAATAGCATAATCAATAAAATGTACTTTAAAAAATGGGTAGGTTGGAGTACATGAATTCTTTATTTTTATAATCCTAAAATAGTTTTAAGATAACAATCAAGCCTTAGCTAATCTTTCAGAAGAATCTGTTGAGATGTGAAGTCTGAACAAGCTGAGGATGATCACAATTTCCTGTTGACTTGAGTTTGCTGGGTTGAGGATCTGCCAGCAGCATTTGGTATGTTGGTGTTTAGTGGATATGACATTTCGTACACCAAATGGGAATAAAATATTTTTAGCACAGAATCCACCACGGTTCAGTAAAGAGGGCTTACTCTCTGAATGGAGTGTGAACAGCAGAGATACTATTTTAAAGACCAAATATAAAACCCCTTCACCTCCACTATCACAAAATAGTCATATGTGCACTTATTTTCACCACAAAGCTTAAAGAACTTAACCCCTTTCTGTATCTTCTACAGGATAATATTCCATCTACTGTAATAGCTCTGCTAGCTCACACACATGGCCTGCCTTTACATGGCCTGCATACTTATGTTTAATAAGCTGAAAACACTGTTAATGATCAAAAGCAATAATAACAACTACTATTTATGGAGCACTTACTAAGTGCAAGATATATGCTGAATATTTTACATGTATTTAGCCCTTCAATCCTTGCAATGATACTGTTATTACCTCTATATTCTAGACAAGGAACAGAAGCTCTGAGAGATTCAGAGTCTACCCATGGCACGTTGCTAATCGATAGCAGAGCCAGGATTCAAACCCAGGTCTGTCTGAAATCAGTGTCCTAGAAACTGACCACTATATTTACATTGATTCTATCAGTCAAGATAGGCTAGGTTACTTGGTAACCCTTTGGTGGTGCTCAAATATTACTCGTTCAAAAGGACAAAGACTTATTTCTTATTCATACTACTGGAAGCACTGTTCCAAAATCATCATAATTTTCAGACACTGATGTCTGCATTGATGGACAAGCCACTATATGGGACATTAGTAAGTAACTGTATCAGAAGGGAAAAGAGCCAGGACAAAGCATACACTGCTTGCTACTACCATTTTTATTAGAATTCCTTTACTTGATTTTTTAACTTGGTTAACTTTTTAAAGGAAAGTTTTACCCAAAATGGAGATGAAAAGGGACTAAGCTCCTGCTCCATCCCACCCCAGTCATTTTGGAGATGTCACGGTTGGTTTGGTGAGGATTTCACTGACTCATCCTCCTAACCTGAGGCCAATATGCCCTGTAGTCATCAATGATAAGAGCCAGGTGTTCGTGTTTACAATATTTACACTGTTGGTGGGCAAAGGCAGACAACTTTTAAACACGTGCATCTGCGAAAAAGCTCTTCCATGGCAAAGACAAAAAGCTACGTAGTAGGTGGACCTTCCCAAAAATATATCTCAGACACTGCATTGCCAGCCTGCACTGCTGTGCTTTGAAGGGCCAGAGGGACCAGCCTGACTCTGAGGAGGCCTATGTTATAAAATGAAGTTTGGTATATATTACTGGTCCCTAATAACCCAGCACATTGAGATGTAGAAACCTAGTCTCTTTTATCTCCAGGATATCTGATTTCACTTCCATCAGCACCTTTCCAAATCTCTCCTTTGCTTTCAGTTTAAAGGGTCAACTGGATGCTGATATTTGAGATTTCTGCAATGCTCAGCTACCACCTCAAGGATGCTGTAGCTGATGAATCATAACAGTAATTATTAGTATGCTATAGCTAGTGGCTTTGTGTTTAGAGGCCCCAAATAGGACTATCACAATGTGTGGAGGCAAGGTCAAGAGATATCATTATCTGACAACAAATCAAATGAGATTCAGGGCGTAGTTGATGAGCTCAGACATTTTCTGGCCATATTTCAGGGCCCTTCCCAGAAATAACCCATTATTTACTGTGATGGGTGCCAGAATCATTCACCGGAGCATGTTAGATAAACTCTACCTGGAAGCTGCATCATAGCCTCACTCCCTCACACCCCTGCCCCGCCCCTGTCCTTAATAAAAGAGGATTTTATACCTATACAGGCTGCTGAGGAATGATAGATGGGGGATGAGAACTGTAGCCTTTCAGGGATGCTCCATAACCCAATGGACAACGGGTTGAACAAGCCCACTGTGGCCAGCAGAGGGCAGCAGAACCATGCTGCCACTGCAGGGGGCCCCAGTGATAGCAGCTGTGGACAGCCTTGTTGCAGGAAACCGGGATCCCAAATGGTTGTCCCTAGAAAAGGTGTGGCTAAAGTGGAAAAGGAGGTTTGGGGAAAGAGATGTCCTTCCCAGAGAGTGGCCAGCGAGGCTGCTCTGAACATTCCAAGAATAGAGTCCAAAGGCTACTGAAGTTCAAGATCTGTAATGATGATAAAAGTTTTGCTGAATAAGCTTTGCCGAAGTCCTGCTTCTGCCAGATGAGGAAAGCAGCAACGGCCAGAGAAATCGTGTGAATCTAAGGAAAATATTTAGTAATAGCATCCTGCTTTGGTATTCTAAATAGACTTTCTCAGTGGGAAAGCAGTACCCCAAAATGGTCCCTCTCGAAGGCTGTGTTCTTCCCTGAAATCAGTCCACTGGCCTGACTCCTGAGAGACTGGACTATTCCATCAAGGCCTGATCATCCTAAAAGGAGCAATCAGAATAGCAACTTGAATCAGGCCAAGCTGAACACTAGAACACAGACTCCTAATGATTCAACCAAGATACAAACAATTGATTAAATCCAGCCTGAAACAATCGTCCATCCTTCCCTGCATGCCCTAGCAGATTTACCATTGATCAGGTTGCCTGTGTCACCTATGTCTGCCACCCCCAAAACAAAGGAGGGGTAATAGGAACAGTTCGCTCTCATCTTCCCAGTAGACCTCATCCCCTGCTCTGGAAGATCAGTGTTCTCACTCGGGGGATGGCTAGCACAGCAAGGTGGTGTACACAAAGAGAGGGTCTGCTTCACACCAACACAAATTGCCTGCCTTTCTTCTTTGGTTAAACCGGCTTTAGTTGAATTTTACTGCCCTTGAAAACAGCAAGACTCATTGAGCTACATGTGTAGGGTAGAGTAACGAGCACCACTCAGAGTTATTGCTAGTTGCAATGACAGTCCCAACAGGTCTGGGCAAATGCTCAGATGCTCAAAGTTATCACACTTTGTTATAGCATAAAGTAAGTGTAACCAGGCAAAATTGTTGCTGCCAGTGTATATCCAGCTCTTCCCCTGGCCCTATAAGTTAAAGAAGGTTCTGCTTTTATCTGCTCAGTTTCTTCCTTTCCCACTGTCCTCCCAGCAGAGTCCTGTTTGGGGTATTCTCATGAAGCAAAATTGGGAGGAAAGTAATACAAAGACATTCAGAGAATCGGGCTGACGAAAGCTGTCCGAATCCGTGTTTTTGAAGAGAGGCCCAGAAGCAGCTGTATAAGGGAAGCTGGTGGGTGAGGACATGGGGCTCTAAGAAGAGTTTCTGTGGGTTACAGTCCATGACATTTTAAAAACTTTTGCTTGACTGTATTCATTTGATGCATGTCTCCTTTGATAATGGACTGTGTGAATTATAGTTCCAATAGAAGAATTACAGAGGAGACTAACATAATCATGCCTCTTCCTTTGAATGAGTATTTGCATAATTTGAGTAGGTTATCCTGCAGCTCATGAGGAGCATGGAAAATTACGTAACTCACAGAATCTTGAGTTACCAAAAACCAAGCAAACCACAAACCAAATATTTATCAAAACCCTGCTGTTTCTGCTCTTTGATTCCATGTTATTGTACCTAAAGCTTTTTGGAATCATTTTTGCTGCTTTAAAATTGTTGGAGTCCTTTCCACTCCATCGCTTTTGGAAAGTTTCTTCTTCAGGGGACCTTTGACTTTAACATCTCATTACGTGGCTCTAGCCTCTGGAAGGGAGAAGAGTTTGCTATCCCAAAATATGCCTCTTTGGGGTATTGATTATTTTAAGCTGGTTATTTTTAGGAAAAGAAATACTCAGAAGAAAACCTGTGACCTCACTAACTGCCTAAAAGGAATTTAGATACATGATCTGCTCCAGGAAGGGAGATATCATCACAGATAACTATACTTCAATATAAACTAGTAAGTGATAGGGAGGAACCCAGCAAGGCCCTTTGGTCTAAGTCTTCTCTGTGTCTCACTGTTAAAGATGGCTGGGCAAACATTTATTTACCACGTAATGCTTTCCTGTCTCCCCGTGAATTGCCTTCCTGCCCTTTGAAATCCCAAACCACAAGCCCCCACCTCCTTAGCTCCAGAATGGCACACAAGCATCAACTGCCTGATGTGCCTTTGGATCATACCTTATGGCATCCCCACCCTCACATGTACATCCATAATAAATTTTGAACATTTTCTCTTGTTAGTCTGCCTCTATTAATTGGATTATTAGCACAGCCAGAAGAACTCAGAATAGTGAAAGGAAAATTATTTTTTGCACCCCATATTGTCCTCTAAACCTCTCACTGTGGCTCGAATTCATCAGGTTGTCTCCCCCATGCGACAGGGCTGCTGTCTTGGTTCAGCTCTTTTTACAGTTCCAAAGGGGCCCTTTTCAATCCCAGAGTCGGAGGCATTTAAAGAAGAAAGCACTTGCTCAGTGCTATTATAGCCATAGGGCGCCTTGTTAACTGTTGAATGTGGATTTAGGTTGACACCAGAGTAGGAGGCATGGAGTCAGGAATGGCTTTCCTAAAGAAGAGCAAAAAGAAGTGGCATGAGCTGGAGAAAGTCCTCTGGTTACAGATAGAAAAATTTTTGACTTCTGAGCTGCTGGGTTGCACTCTTTTCTCTCTCTCTCTCTTTCCCCTCCATTGAAGGAGGATAATGGCAGAGATAACTGAGAAGGGTTAGGATTTACTGGGAAAACTACCTCAGAGGCAGGCTATAGAGGAAGACACCACAGAAAAAGGTGTAACCATGGTGATGAGCTAAGGAAGGAAGGGGTGGGAGAGAGGGAGCAAGGAGCTGGTGCAGAGAGAGGGCCAGAGAGAACGCTGGGAGTGGACCCCTAGGTCAAGGGGGTGAGCGACAGGAGCTGTGAGTCTTTTAAGCCAAATTCAGGTTTTTAAAGGAAGAAAATTAATTAATGACTGTAAGTAATTAGAAAGGTAGGAAGCATATGTTACATATTCTTTTTACATTTAGAAGGGGGTTTAAATGCTTCTTTCGAGTTCAGCTATTTTAACCAAGCAAGATTAGAAGTGAGCAGTGGGAAGTTATGGTTTAGTTAGGGATGGGTGTGGGGAGGGTTGGAGAGGAAGGAGGACAGACTCAGAGCAACCCAGAAGCCCAGAGACTGGCTTCAACTGGAGCGAGCACAGCACCCAGCTGCCTCCTGGTGGTAGCTGTCTTACAGGAGATTTTCTGTAAAGAATGTAAAGAAGGAAGGAAGGGTAGGAGGGAAGGAAGGACAGAAATCTGAACCCCAAATGGTTAGTTTCTCTCTAATCACCTATCCATACTCTGTCCTTGTTCCCCTCTCTCTTCAGCATCACAGGACACTCCCTACCTATTCCCTACAATATGTCTTCAAAAAACCACACACAATCAAACCAAACCTCTCTGGTTCCTTCAACCTCAGACAGTCTTTTCCTGGGCACTAATTGTGTATTATGAAGGGGGACCCCAAAAAACCACAGAATTTATTTATAAAAAATTGTGTATTTATTTATGTGTTTAAACTAAAGCACTACTCTGCTCAAAACAGTTTTTGAACTTGTTGATTGATGCCTGTTAGTCCTTCTGCCAGTTTTTTGTTTCACCTCTTCCACACTGGCAAAACATTTCCTTTGAGGACTTTTTTCATCTGGGGAAACAAAAGAAAGTTCCTCCCAGGGAGACCAGGTGAACAGTGAGGGTGGGGCATAGGGGCCATGCTGTTTTTGGTCAAAAACTGCTGAACACTCAGCACAGTGTGGGCAGGTGTGCTCGTAAATCGCCCATCATGAAATGGGCAAACAGGCTGTAAGAGTCTTCAAAAAAAAAAAAAATCACTGCAGCCAAACACAGGCTCTCACAACAATACCAGCTGGTACACTGATCCAGGTGGGTTCCTAGAACACTCACTAGCTGAGGAAGTCTGTACTACATATAAGTCTGTACTACATCTTCTGCCCTCCAGAAGATATTGTTTCTTTTGTTCAGTCCCCCTTCATATGTCACCCCCTCCAGCCTCACCCGTGAGCCTCCACACTGACCCCACTACTTATTGTTCTTGCTGCTGCCAGATCTATACTTGCCAGCCCACCCCACCTCTGAGCTCCCTGCTGGCACTTTTTAAGGCTCTTATCTATGATTAATGCACAATTCTTAAAGCATCCACTAATTAAGTGACAGGTGTCAATAAATCCTGTCACAGTAAATGTCAAAGAAGCATTTCATAAAATGAATCAATGTCTGTGGTTCAGCACCTGGTGGATGGTAATGGCATTTGTTCTTTGACAGGTTTTTCTCACACATCCCACCTTAGGTCCAGCTGAAGCTGAAAGCTCCCAGCCCCCAGCTCCTGTCTCCAGCCATAATCAAACACGAAAGAAAGGACTAGAAACAAGACAAGAAATTGGTTCACAGAGCTCCTTACAACTTTGATCAGATCATGACATTCTGTTTAAAACCTACCTTTGCTCTCCTGTTACATTTAAAATAAAATGTAAGATGTTCATAATGGCCTATAAATTCTGCAGGAGTCTCCTCCACCCATACAGCTCACTCTATTCCTCAGTCCCTGAAATCCAGCCACGTGGAACCCCTTTCTGTTCTTGGAAAATGCCAGCCTTTTCCTGCCTCAGGATCTTGCACTTGCTTCACCTCCCTGGAATGCTTCGCCTGAACAGCTTTTTGGATGGACAAATCCCTCTGGTCCTTCGGGACTTTGTTCTGGGGTATTTAGAATATTCTATAGCTCAAGACTTGTGCTCTTTACCGTATGGCTGTCACACCTCAGCAAAAGATCAAATATAAATTGAGCCACCTCCAGTAGTTCACCATCAGATCGCCATTTTTCTTTCTTTCCTGACAATGACCACAGTCTAATACTCATGTTGACTTGTTTACTTGGTCACTGTCTGTCTTCCCCCTAGATCAGAACTTGGCAAACAAAGGCCCACAGGCCAAATCCAGCCCCCATCAGTTTTTGTAAATTAAATTTTATTGGAACTCAGCCACACCCATTCATTTACGCTGTCTGTGGTTGCTTTTGCGCTACAGTGGCCGAGCTGGTGGTTGTGGCAGAGATTGCACAGCCGCACATGAACAAAATGTTTGCTAGCTGCCCCTGTGCAAAGAAAAGTTTGACAACCCCTGCCTCGGTCTGTAAGTTTCATGCACACAAGACCTACGTCCAACGTCCACCTGTGTTTTCAGGGCCCAGTCAGTGCCTGGCACAAACTGAGCAACCCCTCGATAAATGTTGGCTCCCCATTATGCCACCAGCTAATGACCCCCAGTGCCATCCCCTAGTTTGCCCTATCCCTCATTGAAGCCTGACTCTTGGCCAGCTGCCTGCAGACTGTCGGTTCTTGCCATCTGTCATCCCCTCCTAGTCCCACCTCCCTGCTCTGTGTCTCCAACTGGTGCTCTTATGCCCTGATGCTAAAAAGCAATCCGATCGCAACGAATAATCCCATAACACCAGCTTCCTCTGGCGCTTGTGACCTATCAGACCATATTTTATAGTCAATTATTTTGTGGCATGCCAATCCATTCTCTTTAATCACAGAAGGGATACCTATGTAAAATTTCATCTCTGTCATACAGGTTTTTTCACTTCATTTTAGACAAAAGGCTGAGAAGTGCTATCATTCATCTTCTTGACAACACATTTATTCAGGTTTTTTTCTCTTATAAAAATGACTCATATACCTAACATAAAATTTTGAAAACATAGAAAATGAAAGGAGAAATAACCAAGAAATCGATTTTTAGCTTTTTGGTGCAGTTTATTTCCATTTTTCTTTCTATCTGTTTATGCTGTCTTTTTTTTTTAAGTATACTTGCATAAAACAATGAAAAATGGTTAAGGACAATTTTTTCTCTTACATTGTAATAAGCATTTTATATTATACATTCTTTGTAAATTATTATTTTTAGTAGCTGCACAATATTACATTGAGTAGATATATTTATAAAATATTTCCTTATTGTTGGGAAATATTTCCAATATATGCAGATTTTTATAACCAAAAACAATCATGGGCATCTTTATGCATAAAGCTTTTCCCCCTACCTTTTGGATTATTTCCTTAAGTAAGACTTCCAGAAGCAGAATTACTGGATCAAAGAATATTTTCTTTGAGTTCATATACATATTGTCATTCTCACTTTTTAAAAGGCATGGAAACCTCTGGATAAAGGTCTCAAAGTAAACATACTCCTACTCCTCTTTCCTGTGCTCCAAATCCATAAAAATAAAATATATATATTTTTATTATTATTCAAGTACAGTTGTGTCCATTTTCCCCCACTACTCCCCCTCCCAGACATAAGATATTAAAATACATATTTATATGCTTCCTTCAAAATGTAAGAAGAAAATCTCAGCAGCTCAGACTGAGAGCTTAAACAATAAGCAATATGTAAAGCCACAGAAATGAAGAGTAGGACTGGATCCAGGCAAGCAGGGCCGAAGGTAAATACCTTCTATAACAGGAAGCTGAGCTGGGCTTCCCATCCAAGAACAGTGGGTGATACAACTCCATCCATATATCTAGAACTGTGGCAGAAATACACTTCTTGCTCAGGGCTAATCTCCACAGCAGAGTCCACTTCTGGTCATGCTAGGTGAATTGTGGATTATCATCCAGAAATGGAGAGCTCTGAGCTGAGCTGCAAACATATGGCATGGGTTGAGTCTATTCAACCCATGAGACCAAGGCTAAGACAGCTAAGAAACTATTACACAGCCCTGGCTGGTGTGGCTGGTGTGGCTGGTGTGGGTTGAGTGCCAGACTCTACACTGAAAGGTCACCAGTTCGATTCCCAGTCAGAGCACATGCCTGGGTTGCAGGCCAGGTCCATAGTTGGGGGCGTGCGAGACACAACTGATCTATGTATCTCTCTTACATCAATGTTTCTCTCCCTCTCTTCCTCTCCCTTTACCCCTCTCTCTGAGAGAGAGAGAGAGAGAGAGAGAGAGAGAGAGAGAGAGAGACTGCTACACAAATAAGAGAAATGTGGAGAAAATTCCCACATAATATGAACTTTCTAGAAGTTAAAAACCATACTTAGTCACAAAAGAGAGATTTTTATCCTGAGGTGACAGAAATACAAACATCATCTAAAAAGAAGTTTAAAATAAAGTTCTGTCTAAAATCTTCAAGTAAACAAAAGAAGATAACACCAGTTATGAAACTGGAATAGGTAAATAATAAAAACATAAAGTTATCCACCTCTTAAAACACAAGAGAAACCATCCTTTAAAGGAACTGTACTTCACTTTACTGACAGAAGAGGGTGATCTTGAACCAGGAATGGTAAATTATTCTAACCATGAAATGAAAAGAAACATCAAAAAGCCACACAAAGCTACTTTAAGGGAGAAAAAAATGTGAATCAGAGCATCTTTGCTCGGGAAAATTCTTTTTTTTTTTAATTAATATATTTTATTGATTATGCTATTACAGTTGTCCCATTACCCCCCCCTTCATTCTCCTCCACCCTGAACACCCTCTCCCACCCACATTCCCCACTTTAGTTCATGTCCATGCATCGTAAGTTCTTTAGCTTCTACATTTCCAATACTATTCTTGCCCTCCCCCTGTCTATTTTCTATCTACCTTCATTGCTGCTTATTCTCTGTACCTTTTCCCCCTCTCTCCTCCTCCCACTCCCCTGTTGCTAACCCTCCATGTGATCTCCATTTCTGTGGTTCTGTTTCTGTTCTAGTTGTTTGCTTAGTTTCTTCTTGTTTTTGTTTTAGGTGTGGTTGTTAATTAGGTGTTGTTGCTGTCATTTTACT
>CM052542.1:131608226-131661579 GCA_028533065.1 Trachops cirrhosus
AAGAGACTAATCTAAGAAAAAGAAGATAAAAAACATGTATAGTAAAATGACAGCAAACTCACAATTATTAACAACCACAACTGAAACAAAAACAAGAAGAAACTAAGCAAACAACTAGAACAGGAATAGAACCACAGAAATGGAGATCACATGGAGGGTTAGCAACAGGGGAGTGGGAAAAGGAGAGAGCGGGGAAAGGTACAAAGAAAAAGTAGCATGGATGGTAGGTAGAAAATAGACAGGGGGAGGGCAAGAATAGTAGGGGAAATGTAGAAGCTAAAGAACTTATGATACATGGACATGAACTAAAGGGGGGGAATGTGGGTGGGAGAGGGTGTGCAGGGTGGAGGGGAATGAAGGGGGGGATAATAGGACAATGTAACAGCATAATCAATAAAATAAATTTAAAAAAAAGGACAATGGCAGGGCCCTACATAAAAAATAGAACTTTTACCTGTAGGTTAGTAAGATGCTAGGAGAATTCCTTGACAAGTGGAATGAGGAAAACTGAGACAGATAGTTAAAGGGCCAAGCAATTTACAGTCAGATAATGAATCACAAGGTCTTATCTCCCAAGGACACTTAGGAGCAAATGGTTTACACATTTAAGACCATTTGTGGGTTGGGGAGGGGGCAGACAGAACTGCCAACATCCCAGTGACATTCTTTGAAGGTGAAACTGACCAGAGAATAACCCTGACCCCTGTATACAGTCACTTTCATACATAAGCATATTAAAAGACACACCTGGATAGCTGATGAATACTCTATTGAGATCCTCACCTGAGACCCTCCCTAAAATTCCCACCTTCAAAGGGCCGAATGTAATTTTAGGACTGTATAAATGTAACTACTCCTTAACAGTGAAGTGAGAGTTTGGGCTGCCGCCAGGTAGAAACAAGGTGCTGGGCCAGATAAAACAAGGTAGAGGGCCAGATTTGGCCACAGGCCTTGTGTTTTCCACCTGTGCCCTAAAGGATCAAGGCAGCCTTGCCTAGGCTCTCGGTCTTCCTCCTGTTTCCAAAGGTCCAAGGCAGCTCCACCTAGGTACACTCCTGTTGCTATGACCTTGCCTCTTCTACCTTAAGCCGTTTCTTTGTTTTACTGTCCCAGCTTTAATAAATGTAATCTCAAAATCACCTGAACTTACAACATGTAATTTTTCCTGCACGAAGTAAAGAACCCACACATTCCAGACTGTACCAGGGCAGATCTGCTTCAGTCCTGGTCCCATTCTGGTGACAAACCCACAACCTGCAGCAATGGGTCCAGGAAATCAAACCCACACCTATTATAAATGGCCCAAGATGCCAGCCTGATGTAAGTCAGACTAATAAGAAGTCAGTTTGCTATCTCTAGTGACAATCCAGGAAGCTAAACATAACTTCTGTAACAATCAGCCCAAAATGTCCACAACTTGATTAACAACTGAGAGCTTCCTTAATTTTTATCTATACTTTCAATTTAGGACCAATTAAAGAAAACCAAATACGCACTCTTAACCAATCACAGAGGTGTTCCACTTCTAGTTAGCCAGCCTGCAGTTTCCTCATGCCAACAGCCTTCAATTAGAGCACCAGAAGCTTTTTTTCCCCACTAAAAAGCTTTCCCATTCCTCTGCCTGCCTTTGAGTCTCTGCCAAAACACAAGAGACAAGGCTGACTTCTTAACTATAGCAAGCTCTGAGTAAACAGCCTTTGTTTTTCTCATTTGGATGTTCTTCATTTATTTCCACATCTGATATTTACATAGAGGACCTTAGGTCACGTGATACTGAATAGGCCATTCCAGGTTTTCTTGAATTGTCAATAAAACTTGAAAGCTGAGGAAAATACGTGCTAAATGAGTCAGGTTAGTAAGAAGGGAGGAAAATTCCCTGGCAAGTGAAATAGGGAAACTGAGACAAATAGTTAAACAAGTGGCCAAGCAATTAGTAGCCAACTAATAAATCACAAGATCTTATCTTCCCAAACTAAAGACAGTTAGGAGCAAATGGTTTACATCTCACCTCCCCAACCAGAGAGTGAGTAGCTTAAGTCACCATAATCAGGGAGATAGATAACAGAAACCCAATTAGTGCCAGACAAACCCAAGAATGGGTGAAGGCAGGTGAATAAATAACAAAAACCCCAATCAGAGTTGGACAAATTCAAGATAGAGGTGAAGTTGACCAGAGAATTATCCGGAACCCCACTATATCCTTATTTTGATGCATCAGAATATTACAGGGACATACCTGGAAAGCTGATGAATATTCTGATTGAGAACTCCCCGAAAATTTCTGCCTGCAAAAAAACCAGATAGAAACCCTCAAGACAAAGGACCAGTCAGCATGCTCTCCCTTGAGCATTCCGGGGCATGCCTCTCTTTGCCTCGGGTGCCTACTTTTACTTCCTCCTAAGTTCTGAGGGCCCTCCTCTTGCCTAACCTTTCTGAGTTGCAGCATCCCCACCTTGGCTCACTCCCGTTGCTGTGATGTTGCTTTTTCTATCCTAAACTCTTCCTTTGTCTCACTGTCCCAAGCTTTAATAAATATATTCTCAAAATCACCTGGACCCGTGTCTTGAAATCTTTCTTGCATGAAATCAAGAACCCACACACTCCAAACCATGCTGGGGCAGAAGAGCCTTGACCCAGTCCCTTTGTGGTGACACTAAATACATTTGTAGCCCACTACAAATGGAACCCAACAGATCCTGCTACCATTATGTCACCAATCCCTACAGACTAAATCAGAGTAGAAATATTCCCAGAGTAGTAAAATTACCCTGGAGGAAGGATGCTGAGGCTTCTCAAGAAAGGATATTTGCATTTCCTGTGATGCAAATGACTCCATAAAAATTAGCAGAACTTGAGCCTTCTCACTGGTATCCTGGGTAAGCAGCTGCCTACTGGTGAGAGGCCCCTAACCCAGAAGGAGTTGAAGGTGGCGGTCAGAAAAGGGTATGCTGGAAGAGGTCATCTCACCTTGGGTGCATGCTCATTCAGAATAAACACTACTTTTTTCCATTCCCCCTTTTCCCTAGATGGGGTAAGTTCTGGTGAATGAGATGAGCAGTATATGCATACTACGTAGATGCTACAGGGCCTTTTTCCCTGGAGAGGTTTTTGGTTTCTCTCTTTAGTCCCTCCTCTGCTTTTTCCATTCCTAGTCGATGCAGAAGAGTGGGAAGAAGTGAGAATAGACTGTGTCCCCTTCCAAGTACAGGTCCCTTCCTTACACCCAAGCAGGGGAGGAGGGACAGAGAATTGAGTTGGGTATGAAATTGAAACTTCTCATTGGACTGCTCTAGGCTAGACTACGAAGCTTTGGGAGCTTTCAAAATATCATTAAGGAACAGAAAATAGGTGTTCCATGGATATTAGCTGAATGACACTGAGCTATTAGTACATCCAGACTTTCACATGCTCCATTTTCTTAAAATGGGGGTACATTTGTATGTTGTGCGCAATAGTTGTAGACTGGGGATGGGGGAACCCAGAACTATGGCAAATATCTACCAAAAAGGTCATCAGCATTTTGATACATCATTTTACTTTTCTTCTTTTTTTCGCCCTTAATACATCACTTTAAACTTCAATATCCTAGACTCCTGGCTTCTTCATTATTGTTGGATCCAAAGAAAGGTCATCAATTAATGACTGATGAATCAATGAATAAATGATTTTAAATAAAATCATTTTGTCATCAAGCAGGCAGCTTCTATCCTCAAACTTTTCCCTACATTTTTGAAAATTTAAAATATAATTTCTGTATATATACCCAGAACAATGGAAGTTTGGAAATGGATTATAGCCTTCCAAGCATTAATAAAGTAGGAAACAAATTTGTTCTACATAATTTGGACCTGAGTTTAAAAGTAAAGATGGTTTAAGCAATCTCTCATTTTGTGATAGACGCTGACACCTGCTGGCTATACTTGATGTTTAATGCTTGACAAGTGTTCACCAAGAAAAACCCAAATGTTCCCAGTTCTTGGAGGCTGATGTTTGAAGGGGGAAGTGGGAAGAAATCCTGGCTCCGGAATGTGGAAGTGGAGCCACTGGTAAACGGAGACCCGAGGATTAGAAAAGACCTAAGGAAAAGAATCATGGGCTAGCTTCTGAGATGTCAGCTGTTAGTCGACTCCAGAACTCCTGACTTGCCCATATGAATCTTTCCTCTCCTTGAGTTTTTCATTTGGTGTTCTAAGAAATTTTACTCCAAGCACACAATTCCATTTTCAAGGCAGACTTTGGAAAAGAACTGAGGCAGTATAATAAGAAGCTAGGAAAATTCCTTGGCAAGTGGAATGGGGAAACTGAGACAGATAGCTGAACAAACTGGCCAAGCAATTTATAGCCAGATACAAAAGGTCACCATGGCAAAAAGCCTAGCAGTGCACAAAACTGGCACAGGACCTTGCCCCCAAGGTGGCCTTTCACCCCTGGCACATCACTGACCTTTCAGTTTAGACTGCCCCCTGACCTTTCATGTGCTGGTCATGCAGTTTAGACACCCCTGACCTTTCCTCAGTTGTATTTCCACTCCAGGCCCAGAAAAGCAGGAAAACGAAGCTGGTGACACCAGGACCAGCTGTGAGGACTAATGACCCCTGCCTTGGCACTGACTAATTAGAGGAGACCGAGATCCTGAAAGGATACACCTGGAAAAGATGATGAATATTCTATTGAGATCCTTCCCTAAGATTTTCCCTGAACTGCCAGCCTTTAAAACCCTTGAGACAAAGGACTCAGTGCACGCTCTCCCTCTGGGAGCCTACCAGTGCTTTTGCTTTTCCCCTCGTCTTCCCCCACAGGCGTGCATCTCCTAAACTCTAAGGGATCTCTTGCAACCAAGGGAGCAATGGACAATAGCAGCTTGTCCCAGGCTAACCCCCTGACCTTGTCCCCAAGACCCCTTTTCTCTGACTTCTCAGTGAGTCAAAGCAGTCCCACCTAGTCTCTCTCCTATTGCTTCTTCTACCCTAAGCCTTTCCTTATTTCACTGTCTTCCAGCTTTAATAAGGGTAATTTCAGAATCACCTGGACTCCTGTTGTGAAATCTTTCCTGCACAAGGTGAAGAACATACTCACTACAATCCAGATTAAGGTAGACCCACTCTGGGCCCCGGTCCCTGTCCAGTCACAGAACCACCCTCCAAGCCACCAAATGTAAGTGTTCCTGTATTATTTTCCGGGCATGTCTATGGCACCTGATCATCAACAGTATTATTGCTGACATGTTTTGGATGCTTACTCTATGCTACCGGGCTAAGTGCTTTTTAAGTGAATAGACCCTGGAGTCAGACTACCTTGGTCCCAATACTGGCTCTGCCATTGACAAGTTCTGTGACTTTGCAAATTACTTAATCTCTCCTTGTCTCTAAAATAGAGATAACAATAGTGTCTACCATATAGATTTCTTGTGGGGTTTACACATGTAAAGTGCTAAAAAAAAACAAAAGCTGGTACATCCTAAGTGCTATACAAACATTAGTTGGCACTGTACTTTATCTTTACAATAACACTTTGAAATAGTTATTTTTAAAATTAGGAAACTGAGTTTATGAGTTGGAAATGCTTTCTGCTTCAGACAGTGGAAAACCTGACTAACAATGGCTTAAAATCTGCCCCCCACCCAGCCCTCAGCCCTCTCTCTCTCAGAACAAGCAGCCCAGACGTAAGTGGCTCCTGGCTCATGTCTCCTGGCTCACGTTGCCAGGGCCAGTGCCTTGGAAATTACTGAGATCTTTCCCTCATGGTCACAGGATAACTGCCTCAGTTCTAGGCATCATTTTTGCTCAACAAGAAGAATGGGGATAGTCAAGGAAGCGGGGGCCACTGGCTTCATCTGTCCTTTTATCAGAAAAGCAAAAACCATCCCAGAAACTCTCTCCTTAACTTTTACTTATGACCCATGGACCAGAACTGGCACTTTGATGGGGGACTCAAATGCTGCAAAAATTTTAGTTTCAGGTAATAGCTAATAAGCTTAGTAATTAATCAATGTATGTAAAAATCTGTTGTTTCAGGAACTGAAGGTATGACCCACCTTGACTCCAGGAGACCATAAGCAGGTTCACCTTTGTGCCTCAGGAGGTCTCAAGCGATCAAAATGGAATTTCAGCCATTGTACTCCAGCAGGAGATGCCCACCGCCCAGGACACAGATGAAAGAATGCTGTAGCTTTTATCTGATTAACTTTTCCCCTGAATTCCAAACCCCTTACCTACACTTTTCTTCTCCTTCTAAAAAGGGTCAGTTTAAAATGGAATTTAGGATGCTCTGTTAGGGTACAAACCCACCACCTTCTCAGATCACCAGCCATATAAATAAAGTGCCAGTAAAAATTCAGTCCTTGTCTCTGCTTTTTGGGTCTGGTACGTGACAGCACGAACGCCAGGTTTTCCTGTTTCAAACTGGCCATTCCTGGCTGGAGAGAAATGTGGGAAAGGGGCTTTTTAGCTGTTCCAGACTCTACAGAAGGTAGTGAGGGAGGAGTTGGGAATGTGAATGAAAAAGGGGTTCTGTAATAAACTCACAAGTCCAGTGACAGAATGTAACCTAACAGGGTGATCAGATCATAAATTCCTATCTGGGCAGGTCATGGTGGGTGGTCACATGCCAGGCATATAACTTTTTTAGTAAAAGGTCTATCTTAGCCTTAAGCAAACCCCGCCCATTGTCCTTGTGCATCTAGTTTAACATACCTTTGAAATGTCAGAGTAATCCTCTTTTTCAGACCCTTCAGGGAGCACATAATCTTGTTAACTATCCTGTAATCTAATCCCTACCTTCTCTCTCCCACCTCCACTTCCTTAGTTCCGTCTTTATTGTCAAATGCATAAAAGAAGCTGCTGTTATTCTCCAAAGCATTTTGGATCTTGCCTTCTGGCAATTGTCATCAGTTTGGCTCAAAAAAGTTTTATAAAAATTCTTACAGTTTGGACATTTCTTAGGATGACAGGAGTGACTGGTAAATCAGCCAGCAATCTGTATCTACCACATTTTGGAGAGGATAGATCATTTGATGAGGTCATATCGCTACCAAGTGATGGTGCCAGCATTCACATGCAGTCGGCCTGGCTTTTGGTGTCTTAAATACTGTCAACATAAGAAACGTCCAAACAAGTAAGAATTCTTGAGTTTATTTGAGCCAGATTGATGACAATTGCCAGGAAACAATCTAAATGGATTGAAAAACTGCTCCTGAAAATGACAGTTTTCCACCTTATTTTGTACTTTAGAATCAAAGGAGAAGATGTAAGGGAGTTACATGAAAACCACTGGTGATAGATTAGGGAGGCTAGAGAAAGCAAAGCAAAACAAATCGTAAAACACACACTTCTTTTACTTCAGTGGATTTGGGATAGTTAACAATGAACACGGTAACAATGAGGGTTTTGTGGTCTCTTGCTCTGGTGGGAGATTGTGCCCTTCAGGGGTTTGGAAAAAGGAAATGACCCTGACATTTCCAAGTTATGTTATCCTAGATGCAAAAAGACAAAAGACTGGCTCCATTGAGGTCAAGATTGACCTTTGTCAAGGAAGATACTAGTCTAGGACATGACTACCTGCCATGGCTCACCTTTAGTTAGGCGGTGTTAATTCCATACCAACCTATGTGGTTACTTTAGGTCTCTGAGTTTGTAAGTCCTACCATGCAGGCCTCTACGCAAGCTTGTCAGGTTAAGCCCTTTTTTGTCCACAACATCATGTTATATTAATACTGTGCTGGATAATCTCCATTTGCCCCTTCAGCCCCACCCCTGCAAGCTCCCTTATGACTCTTTAATTCCAAGGGGGGGGGGGGGACCCTTTAGACTGAGAACTATGAAATGCATTAATAGAAAACACAAATTGGTTATTATAGCTAGTATGTTCACATGAGTTACTGACAATTAATGTCAGATTCATGCATAATAATATTGACAAAATCTAATATTTTGATTAAGGCAAAAGTCCTTCCCCCCACCCCCCGCAAAAGCAAGAATGATCATTATAGAAGTGGTGAGGGTCAGCAATGTTCTCTATGGCAAATATAAAGCCTGTAGGTCAAACTCCAAGAAGAATTTTCTTGCTTGGCCTGTCCAATACATTTAAAAATGTGATTAGGTGGAATTCTTACTCTGGTTTTGTGAAAGGCAGTTAAGATAGACAGGAGCAGAGCAAGGACGATAGACCAGGTACAGAAGGTCACCAGGGTGGAAAGCCCTGGGTGCCTAGCAATGGGCAAAATTGGGAAAACAAGGACCTCAACCCCAGGATAGCCTTTCTTCCTCTAGCTTTTCACTATTAGGCAGTTTAGACCCCCTGACCATTCATATCACTGGTCATTTGGTCTAGACCCCTCTGGCTTTTCATGTTGCTGGTCATATACTTCGGAACCTCCCCTGACCTTCCCTCCCCCTGGTGTGTCACTAGTCATGCTGTAGACCCCTTTGGAGCAGAAACAAGGGACAAAAGAGAGACTTCACGCAACTTCCATGTGGGCTCTTGCACAACCATTCCCCTAAGCATTAACCTGTAGGGATAACATGGAGGCCTTAGTTGTGCTTCTGCTCCAGGCCCAGAAAAGCATCAAAACTAGACAAGCCATGCCGTGGCTGACATCAGGACCAGAGGTACTGACTAAAGACCCTTTACCCTGGTGCTGGCCAATCAGTGGAGACCATGACCCTGAAAGGACACACCTGGGAAGCTGATGAATGCTCTATTGAGATCTTCCCCTGGGAGTTCCCTAAAATGCCCACCCTTAAAAGCCCATAGGACAGAGGATCCAGCACTCTTCCTCTTGGGAGCATGCCCAACCCAGAGCCTTTCCTATCTCCCACCTTTTCCTCCCAGGCACATTACCTTTACTGTTCCCTCTCCTAAGATCCAAGGGCCCTTCTTTTGCCTCTGTAACTTGTTTCCTGAGGCCATTTCTTCCACAGCTCACTTCCACCTCTGTGACTTTCTAAATAAATTTCCTCTTGTAGATTAATTAATTAACTAAATAAATAAAGTCTTGGCTCTGGATTCTTTCTTAGCCAGAACTCAAGTATGGAGGTTGCTGAACCAAGGTCTGATATGACTCTACTAATCTAATACCTGGGCCATTTCTCTGACAATAGTTCCACTGGAAGAATTTGGCAACACTGGGCCTAGAATCCTGCCTGGTAGCAAAATAAGGCTCCCCACTCCTCATTCTCACAGAGTCTGACCCGGAGCATTCACATCTGCAGGGCCTGCTCCTTAGGGTTTTAGGGCCATCCTTAAGGATACATCTAATAAAATGTCAAAGAAATAATTATCATTTTAAATATAATTTTTAATACATAGAGGAAGTATTTTGAAATGAATAGATTATGCCTATGTTATGAAAAGGGAAGTTAAACTTAATCAAATAAATTTACAAGGTTGGTAAAATAATTTAAATCAATATCTGAGGGCCCTGGCCAAGTAACTCAGTTGGTTAGAGCAACATCCTGATATACCAAGGTTGAGGTTTTGATCCCCAGTCAGGACACATACAAGAATCAACCAATGAATGCATAAATAAATGGAATAATAAATCAATGATTCTTTCTCTCCCTTCCACTCCCTCTAAAAAATCAACAAAAATAAATAAACTTATTAAATAAATAAAAGAATAAATCAATATCTGAGGGGAAAAGATCATCACTACATATTCATTGGGCACTTGTCACACTCCCCACCTCATTCAATCCAATCCCTATTCTGTTTTTCCATAGCACTTATGACTATTTAACATATTACATGGCATTAGTTATTCATTATATTTATTGATATGTTACATATAATTATTCATTATAGCTTAAAAACATTGTCATATCTTTTAATATAATTGGTCATGATAACTTTTTTTTTGTCTCTTCTACTGGAATATAAGTTTGCCAGGAGTACAACTTTTCCATCTGTTTCATTTACATTTATATGTCTTTTGTTTATATCATTTAGCTTATGGTAAATTTAGTTTCATTACATGTTGTTTCACTTAATGTCTCAGTTTCCAAGAACCTATCAACAACACTTAGTGAAGATTATCGTATTCGGCTTTTTCAGTCTCTTAGTCAATGGAGAAGAAAGCTGGAAAACACTATTGAGGAGGTAGTTAATTAATAGCATGTGCACATAAGGGGTGAGCACATGATCCAGACTAGCCAATTAGCATATTCCATCCTGCCAGCCACACAATAGGTGCATAGATAGATGGACATGTAATCTTACATGGCTCCTTGGAAGTTAGAAATATCGTGACTATCTTGTCACAATCAGCAAGGAATCTGCTTAGGCATGGTGTCAACACAGAGGAAGCAGTGATGAGAGGTAAAAAGTATATTACTCTTGACTTCACTAGAGTGCCTTGTTACTGACATGCCAAAGTCAGCTATACTTCATGGACTGGCCAGTAATGTGAACCAATAAAATTCCATCCCCAATGTGGTCAGACTATTTTTTAAGTAACTCCCAATGAACTACCAGTAATCATACTTTTTACAGTGTGTCCCCTTGAATCTGGGCTGGCTCTGCCTTACTTTAACCAATAAGCCATGGTGAAAATGACATTGTGCAAGGTCTGGGCTTAGGCCTTAAGATTTCAGCTATTGCACTCTTGCAAATCAACTGCTATATAAGAAATCCAACTACCCAGAACCTATTGTGCTGTGAGAAAATAAAAAAAGAGCCAAATGGGAGAGAACCAAAGAACCCAGCTGTATTTCAAAGGGTTCTCCAGAGAAACAGAACCAATAGGACATATAGAAATATATAGAAAGGGATTGGCACACATAATTATGGAGGTTGAGAAGTCCTATGATCTGTTGTCTAGAAGCTGGAAGCCCAGGAAAGCTGGTGGTACAGTTCCAGTTCAAACCTGAAGGCTTGAGAACTAAAGGAGTCAATGGTGTAAGTTCCAGTCTGAGTCTGAAGACCCAAGAACCAGGCGTGCCTGCCGATCTCCAAGGGCAAGAGAAGGTACATGTCCCAGCTGAAGCAGAGAGCAAATTTGCCCTTCCTGCGCCTTTTTGTTCTAGCCGGGTTCTCAATGAATTGGGTGATGCCCATCCACATTGGTGAGAGTGATCTTCTTTATGGATTCAAATGCTCATCTTTTCCAGAAACACCTTCACAGACACACCCACAAACAATGTTTTATCAGTTTTCTAGGCAGCACTTAGGCTAGACCTGCTGACATACAAATTTAATCGAGAAGCAAGAACTGAGGCTCCCCACTAAAAGCCAGCACAAACTCACCAGCTGTGAAAGTGAGCATCTTGGAATTGGATGCTCCAGTCTTAGTTGATAAGCTTCCCCACCGAGCCCTGTCTACACTGCAAATTACTAAAGTGGTTGTTGTTTTAAGCCACTAAGTTATGGAGCAGTACATTACATAACAATATAAGCTAAATACTAGCTATATAACCTTAGAGAGATTGTAATATCTGTCTATAATTTAGTTTCCTCAGCTATGCAAAGGCTGTAATTGACATTCAGTATTTATTTAATTCTCTTCCACTCACTGGCTTAGTTTTAGGATTAAATGAAATAATACATGTATAATTACCTAATAATATTAATGATTCTTGCTGACTCTCAGTGACCACTCTTTTCCAATGTGCCTTGCTGAAATCCAGTAACACTGCCTTCAGCTTTGTCTTGATCTTCCAGCTTTGTAAATCATCAAAAACGAAAGGATAAGATTAACCCTTGCTGAAACACAGAGACCACTGCTTTCCCAAGTGGGTAAAAAAATTCATTAAGTTGATCTTTCTAGAATTTTGCAATAGATAAAGTCAGTTAAAACTTCATTTTGTTCATGTTTGCATTTGTTTCTTGTTTATTCTCATTCCCTCCCTTCTCCCTTCCCACCTCCTCCTCTGCTTACCATCCCCAGACAAGATAAAGTTTCTCTGACACTCATCAGTGATTATATTGGTTCTACTTTGTTCTAAGGGAGGAATATTTCACCTTGTTTTTCCCCTCAGCTGCCTGGGCATGGAGTAAGGGAAGAGAAATCCCAGATTGGTTTGAAGTTCTAAATGCAGAGAGACCTAAGCTACCTCTCTCCAGTAGAGCCCAGGGGGAGCAAACAGCAGGAACCCTAACTAGATTTGAAGTTCTGAGATGTGGAGAGGGATCCTGGAGGCAAGACCTCAGACTAGAAATGGTTATAGTGTCCTGGGAAAATGGGTCCGAGAAATGTTCACTGGAGTCCCTTAAACCCAGCTAAGCATAGGGTCAGTAGACGATTCCTCTGAATGCATTCCAACCACAGTGAACGTCAACACGCACCCCATGGGTTTCTTGTGGGCCTGGCATGATGTGCAACACCAGGAGCCCCATGCTCCTCAGAAGGCACCCTGTGAGCTGAGAGAACTCAAGATCTAAGGAGAGATGACTTCACTGGCACCTGTGTGGATTAACAACTAAAGACAAAGTGAGAATGAGGACTTCCTAGATCAGGAGTGTCAAACTCATTTTCACTGGGGGCCTCATCAGCCTTGTGGTTGCCTTCAAAGGGCTGAATGTAATTTTAGGGCTGTATAAATGTAGCTACTCCTTAACTAGGGACAAGTTGCTCTGCACTGCCGCTAGGTAGAAACAAGGTGCCAGGTGGGATAAAACAAGGTGGAGGGCCGGATTTGGCCCATGGACCTTGTGTTTGCCACCTGTGTCCTAGATGATGCCAGCAAACAGAAATCAGGCATTTCACTTGCCTCTCCTTGACACTGTCTCCCGTATTTAGTGCTAGATCCCAGAACTCTGATGCAATGCTGGGGAAGAGGGGAATCCTTGATTGACTAAGAGTAAATGGCTACCACTGAAATCAGAATGGGGGCTGATAACAGATTTCATTTCATTTATAGAAAGCTAAGTGCTCATATTTTGCATACCCAAGTTTGTGCATGAAACATATTTTCTGCCTGGATTTTGGTAAAATTGTTTGTAGAGGTATTGGGAGTATCTGGACCTGACCACTGCAGGTATTATGCAGTTTACATGGGTACTGGACCAGGAAGGAGATCATGGCCAGCAAAGTGTCACTCACTGGTGGTCAAGCAGTTCCACAACTCCAAGATGAAGTTCCCGCCACTCCACCAGGTCCTGACTTGCCAAAATAAGCCACACTTTACCACCGAGAGGCTCAACACCTTCTTTTAGATGCAGGGCCCTCCGCATCCCCAGGTCCGCCCAAGTAAACTCCTTGGGGGAAATATATATTCTCCACCTGGGGAATGTGTAAAACAGATTTGAAAGATGGGTAAGGACTAGGAATTTATCCAATGTAGAAAGAAAGGAAGAGAGTTCCAGGCAAAGGGAAGAGTATGTGTCCTCTTGTTTCCAGAGAACTATGTAGTTCATTTTGAATAAAGTCCCATCCAAAAGAAGTTTTGTTTGTTTATATATTTTTAATGCCATTCAAGGGATAACTCTCAAAAGCTATTGAAACTCAGTGGTTTTTGGATAGCTAAGATGTACTCTGTATGCCACACTGTCATTTTCCTCACCCAACCTTGCATAACATTGGTGACCTTTTTGAATTTCCTTGTTTTAGCAGAAATCTGCTGGAGTATCTGCCCATTTCTCAGTGACCCCATTCACAGAGAATTGTTCACCCATGAGAGTGGACTCCTGGCAACCTTGTTTGTAATAGATAATCCTTGGCAGTTATAAATTAAATCAAGGGAAACAGCTGGCTCTGTTTGAACCAATCAGATTCTCCCCAGAAATGAAATTTGGCAGCTAAGCAACAGCTGTTTATTTTCAGGGTGCAGCTGGAACTGAGGGACACATAACCCCAGGAGCTGAGAGGCTTTTCTTCCAGTGAACAGAGAAGTGAAGGAAGAGAAGAAAGAAGTAGATGGGCAGGGAGATCTAGCATCAAGGAACCATCTGGGGAGGGGGGGGAGAGACAGAGAGAGAGAGAGAGAGAGAGAGAGAGAGAGAGAGAGAGAGAGAGAGAGAGAGAGAGAGAGAGAGAGGGAGGTCTGAACTGGTGCCTTAGCTCCCAAAAGTAGTCCCACAGGAGACACAGCTGTACTCCTGCCCTTGAATTCTAAGGCATACCCTGTATATTCCCTTCACTCCCGCCTGTCCTTTCTGAAGCTAGTTCAAGTGCATCCCATTACTTGCAAGTAAGAGTTCAAAGATGGGTATTGTGTGCCTTCATTTTCTGGTGGGTCAGTCAGTAGATGCATGCTCAAGCAGCAGGGTTGCAAAATCTCAAGTTAAGATTATTTCCTGGTCAAAATGCATGCCTGTGACTCAGCAGTTTTCTCCTCAGAGTCCCTGCAAAGACCTGGTAAACCTCAGCCTACTGTTGCCTTCTCCTTGTTTCCAGTAGGTTAGGTTGGCTGCTTTGGCAGCTGTGCACTGTCCTGCTGGGGCACAACAGGTAAGTCAGCCAACACAGACGGTTGCAGTGGTGAATGAGATGGAACAGGTCTCTACCTGCCTAGAGCTTCTAGCTACTGGGTGGTACCGGTAATTAAACACACAATTATAATTCTATTTAAGTGTTGTTTAGCCATGGGAAGTACAGCATGCCAGAGAGACACAGGGCAGGGCCTGCCTCATCCAGTCAGGGAAGGTGGGAGAAGAGCGATTTACCAAAAGGGAACATGATCCTGAAACAATCAAAGTCACTGATTACATAGGGCTACTACTGTGTGCCAGACATCATTCTGTGCACTTACATGTATGAACTCATTTAATCCTCACACATCTACATGATAAATACTGTTACTAGCCCATTTTATAGATGATTCAAATACATCATCGAGAGATTAATAACCATGTCTAAGACACAGCATTAGCAGTGGTAGAGCTGAGGTTCAAACACAGGCAGTTTGAATAATGAATGTTTAGTGATTGATTGAATAACTACAAACTGGACAAAGTACAATAATGTTTATTTGCCACCACTACCACCACCCCTGTCGGTCATTTTTATTTCTAAACTGTAAATACTTCTAGGCTTTGAAATGTGCTTCTAGTGTGACCCAACTCTATATGCAGGGTCAATGTTAAGATTAAAAAAGAACATTTTGAGGCAATTCTGCCATGTTATCACACTCCAGATAATAATGAATAGCAGCCACACTATTATCAGCAGTGACCTCTACACATCAGGGAGCAGAAAAACAAACAGGATCATTTCAAGGCTGCACCAGCTGCCGGCTGAAATTACCCCCATTAAAGGGAACTCCAGAGGAGCGGTTGCTGGGTGACGAGAGAGGCTTATTGACACGAAGTGCTTCTTTCCAGGGAAATCCTTCCGTGTGGATTTTTATTTCCACATTTTTCAGATTGGTTTTGTGGTTTCATTAGAAAATTATTATTTGGTTATTTTATTTAACAAAATGTACCACAGCAGCTACTTGTGAAGCCATTAGAGATGAATCACCTCCAGTACAGAAGTCGAATTGCCAGAGTTTGGGTGGTATTTGGCTACGCTATATTTTGTACTGAATAAAAAGAGATAAAATTTTTTTAAAGTGACATGCTGTTGCATGTTTTCCAAAAACATTTATGATTAACAAAATAAGATGTTCGACTTTAGAAGCTTTTCATTTGTTTCTATTCTTTCCTTTGGCCTTTATTTCCCCCTCCTTTTTAAGGAGGGGGGAATACAGTCTCAGCATGTCTCTTCTGCTGAGACTTTTATACAGTCTCAGCGATTCTCTGTTCATTTCCCTTCTGGAAACTTTATAATAGTTAACTAAGAGATAATAGTTTGATTTGCACATATGAACTTGCAGAGAGACAATGGGTCTATTTTCATGTAATCTCTCATCTCCCTTGATACTAACAGGGTGATAATCATTAGGGCTGCTCACAAATATCTCAGTGCTCCTGACTCAAGCATATCATAGGACTGCACCTCCCAACCTCCCTGGAGCTAGGCATGATCATGTGATTTTCTTTGGAATATAAAATATGAGTAGAGTGATGTGACCGTATTAAGAGAATACAACGCAATAATACTAATAGTGATAGAAAAATAACATCTCAATGAAAACATAGAGAAACTGGAACTCATATATTGCTGGAAGAAATGTGAAGTTGTGTAGGTGCTGTGGAAAACAGCTTGGTTGTTTCCCAATAAATTGAACACAGAATTACCATATGAGCCAGCAATCTTCTACCAGCTATATACTCAAAAGAATTGAAAACAGGTGTTTAAACAATACTTATATATGAATGTTCATACCAGCTCTCTCTACTCACAATTGCCAAAGGTGGAAACACCCCAAATGTCCACCAGTTGATGAATGGATAAACTAAATGTAGTATACACAGTTAATAGGGTATTATTCAGACATAAATAGGAATGAAGTACTAATATATGCTGCAATATAGATCAAACTTGAAAACATTATGCTAAGTGAAAGAAACCATATGCAAAAGGACACATATTGTATGATTCCATTTAAATGAAATATTCAGAATAGGCAAATAAGGAAAGGAGACTAGTGATTGCCAGGGGCTGGAGGCAGGGAAGGGGAAAGTGTAAGAAATGGAGAGTGCCTGATTAATGGGTACAGAATTTCCATTTGGGGTGATAAATAAGTTCTGGAACTAGATAGTAGTGATGGGATGGTTTCACAACATTGTGAATATACTTAATGCCACTGATTTGTACACTTTGGTTAAAATGGTAAGTTTTATGTTATGTGTATTATACCACAATTAAAAAATATATATGTATATATAGCATAATTCTCCAGGCAACCATGAGTTGATATGGAGTATCCATCCACCTGAATAATTACAGCATGACTGAGAAATAAACTTTTAGTGTGTTGTCATTTGTTGTGGCAACATAACCTAGCTCATCCTGACTGATATAAACTGTTCTATTGCATTTGGTTCACCTAATCTTTTCTTTAAAACAATTTTTTAAAATTTATTTTTAGAGAGAGAGGAAGAGAAGGAGAGAAATATCAATGTATGAGAGAAACACCTATCAGTTGCCCCTCCACACCCCCAACCAGGGACCTGGCTCAACCCAGGTATGTGCCCTGACCGGGAATCAAACCAGCGACCCTTCGGTTCACAGGCCCGTGTGCTCAGACACTGAGCCACACCAGCCAGGGCACCAAATCTTTTCTTAAGCCTTCTTTGTGACAGGCACTACAAAGATGAAAAGCCTCAAGCAGCTCACAGACTGGCAAGCAAGATAACCAAGTTAAGCAAAAGATATTCTTCAGTGTGATGGTACATAAAAGAGGTAGATTATGAGTTACAGTGCAAGCACAAAGGTTGGAATGGCTAATCCCACCCTGGAGATTCAGAGGTGGCCATCCAGGAAGGCAAAGTTGGAAGATGTATAGAAGATGTGCAGCAGTTCGCCAGCTAAAGCAAGGGAGAGGTTCATCCGCATTGATGGAACAGCTTGTTCTCTGTGCAGTGACATGGGCATGAAACAGCTGGGCATGTGGCAGGAAGTAGCAATCATTAGATAATAAGGTATGAGGTGATGAGTGCTGAAGATGGCACTACAGAAGATGGCAAGTGTCTGCATTTTGAACTTAATCTTGTAGCCAGTTCTTTCTGCCCTTTCCATTTGTGTCATATATGGAAAATGAAAACATGTATGGCCCACTGGGGTAAAGACTGAACTTTCTTGTGACTGGCAATACACCTGGCCCATCCTTGGCCTCCCTTGACACATCTTAATCTATTATAATACACAATTAGGGCATATGTTTTGGATAATGGAGTATCATTAAAGATTTTTAAGCTGGGAAATAATATGATACGATTTGCATTCCAAAATAGGGTTTGGAAGATTAATCGGTATGAAGAATAAAATTGCAATCAGGAAGATCTGTGTTAAGACAGCAGCAATAATCCAGAAAGAAACAGAAAGAGCTTAAAACAGAATAGTGGGTACGGAAATAAAGAGAGTGGACAGATTCAAGACATAATCACAAGGTAGAATTAACAAGCCTTATTGACTGATGCAGAGGATGAAGGGGGAGAGACTGTCTGAAGTGGCTCCCAGCCTGAGGAATGGTAGTGGTATTATGAGTAGTTGGTATTAACCTAGTTCCCCTGCCATAAATAAAATACAGATAAATATGGATAAAGTACTAAAAACATCTAATTATAGACACTGAACAACAATCTTTACAAGACTGTAATCTCTGAGAGAAGTGCAACAAATGTGGTATATTCTACAATTGCCCTGCCTTTAGATATAAAAAAGCACTTAAATGTTGGCACAGAGAAGATGAACCCAAGCAAAGCATAACAGTCTTGCTCAGTTGAGGAGATAGAGATTTTAATTTAGTGAGACAGTAAATATTTGAATACATGTAAAAATGTTTTTCCTCAGTTTTTAATCTCTTTAAAAGATAATTTACTGTTTTGAACAAAATAACAAATGGATCTATGATGAACTGTATAACTTTCTATTTCCCCTCCCATTCTTTAAGATATCATTGTCATAACTGTTATCTGCTTTATTTCTAAATATTATAAATGTAGATACATATACAACTTTCAGGAAGAAGGAAATACTTTGGCAGAACTACACTGGCCTTAAGGCATTTGTTGTTCTATGGCAGTAATGATTAAGAATGTGGGCTTGGCCCTGGCTAGTGTGCCTCAGTTGGTTGGAGTGTTGTCCCATAACCAAAAGGTCGCATGTTCGATACCTGGTTAGGGCACATACCTAGGTTGCTTCTTTGCTCCTCAATCTGGGCATGTATGGGAGGCAACCAATTGATGCTTCATTCTCGCATTGATGTTTCTCTCTCTCCCTTCCTCTCTAAAAGTAATGAACAGAAATTCCTTGTGTGAGCTTTGTAAAAAATAAATAAATAAGAAGAAGAATAATGGGGGCTCGAGTGTTTGAAAGGCCAGGTTAAATCTAGCTGTGCCAGTTAGTAACTACAAGACTTTGAGCAAATTACATGACTAGCCAAAACTTCAATTTCCTTACCTGTAAAATGGGAGGTAGTGCCTATTTTTTAACATGGATATGAAGATTAAAGAGATTATCATATATCATATGTTAGCACATTACTTTTCTAGCAAGAATAAGGACTTGACAAAGGCAACCATTATTATCCTAAAGTCAAACAGGTTTCCATCTTCTCCAGAAACCAGTTGATCAAAAAGATATGACAGGAACAAGGAAAAGTAGGAGGTGGTAAAGGGCACTACAATTCTTCATCTTCCAAAGAGAATAAAAGAAATCTAAAGTTGATAAATCATTAACTGGAGACCTAACGGTGTGTAAGAGTATGATGGCAACCACCAGAAGGGTTCAAAACAGAAATTATTTACAGTGATTGCTTCTAAGAAGTGGGATTGGGGAAGGAGAAAAAAGATTTCATTATTCATAGCATGCCCTCTGTACTATTAAAATATTTATCATGTATTAAACAGTGCGGAAAACTTCAAAACCTAGTCCTATAACTGAAAAAGAATATATTGAGTAAGTAGAAGGGTTAAGGAAAGGAAATTGGATTTGTATAAAAATGGAAATTTCTGTCCTTACCACCAGTGAAGGTCCAACTGCTGCTGCTTTGGAAGACTAGTACTGGTGCCTCTGGTCAAGGTGGAGGTAAATGCAGTACTTGGAACCTCCCACAACCACATCAAAATTTCAATTAAATCACAGAACCACCATCATTCAGAACCACCTGAAATCTGGCTGAATGAAAGTCCTTCAGCTAGGGAATTAAAGAAGAAGCCACAGCGAGATTGGTGGGAGTGGAGACGTGGATGTGGGCTGGTCCCACACCCATGTGTGGTAGATAAAAATCAGGAGGGATATCTCAGCTGTGGAGGTCTTCCCCGAGGAGTCAGGGATGTCAACCCCACACCAGACCCCCAGCCCAGGTTTCCAGTGCCAGGAAGAGAAGTCCCCCAAACTTCTGGCTGTAAAAGCCAGCAGGGATTGTGGCCAAGTGAGACAGGGCTTCTGGAGTCCTAGGTGTTCCTCTTAAAGGGCCCACACAGAGAAAGAAAAATGCCAGATGATGTCACTTATATGTAGAATTAAACAAACAAACAAACAAAAGCAGAACAGAAACAGACTCATAGATACTGAGGAAATTTTGAGGGTTGCCAGATGGAATGGGGTTGGGTAAATAGGTGAAAAAGGTGAAGGGATTTAGAAGTACAAACTGTCAGTTATAGAATAGTCAAGGGGTGTAAAGTACAGCATAGGGAATATAGTCAATAATATTGTAGTAATTATATATGGTGTCAGATTGGTGCTAGATTTATCAGGGTGATCACTTTGTAAGTTATATAAATGTCTAATCATGGGCTGCACCCCTGAAAGTAATATAATATTGCATGTCAGTTGTAATTTTTTAAAAATATATAAAAAAACTAGTGCTGTTTCTGATTTGGTTGTGGTAGCCAAGAACTGTGTACAGATGTTTGCCTCTTAAGTGGATAATGCTTTATGGTTTAATATTGGAATTCTCTACTCATTGACACTTTGCTGAAGTCTTAGTCCTCTTTGAGGTCTCTTATTTGTAAAAACTGGCATTTTCCCTTTTTCGTTAGCATAAAAAATTGGAAAAAGATCAACTTTGGTAATGGAAAAAGAGACATGGGGCAGATGACAAGAGAGTGGAGGGAAAATAGAATGGTTCAGATAGGCAGAAGATCCAGGAAGGAACTAAAATCAGGCCTGTGTTATTTGAGGGTACCTATTCACTCAGCAAATCGCCTATAAAATCTCCCTACCCTAGTGGGTCGTAGCTAAGATCTCCAGCTTTTGACAACAGAAGTGAGGTAAACAGAGATCAGAGCTGTGGACACTGGAGTGTGACTGTTCTGATAGTAGATAAGGAAATAGGTTGACTTCTGTTAATAGCATTATGAAAATTGCTTCTCTTCCTCGTTTCATAGCATTTTACTCCAAGAAAATGAAGATGCTACAACATACGTGTAAGCCGAATGCAAACTATACAACATCACTGTAATGTAGCAAGTAGTCACAGAATGTTATCATAGCAATGGTCTTAAGGTCCAAGTCAGGACGTAATGTGAAAAAAAACAACTATGCTCCAAGGAGGTTCTCTCAGAAACCAACAGGCCTGGTAATCAAGTCCTCTGGATGAGTGGAGTCATCTGGGGCATGACTTTGACTTCTGACATTCCTATCCTATCTCTGCCCTAACCAACCAGTGTGACTTCGGCAAGTTGTTTAACATCTCTGAGCCTCAATTTTCTCATCTGTAAAGTGAGGATAAGAGAATGTACATCTCTTTTTTTTTAACTGCAAAAAACTTTGCTGTTTCCAATGAATGGGAGAGGGCTCCAGCATGGTTAAAAGGATGCCTAGTGGTTTCAGAGCAAAAGCCAGACAGCAGGGAAATGCAGAGGGGCCCCTCAAAGGCCTCTGGGCTCCAAAGGCTCTTAGTCATGATTGAGGTGAGTCTTTCAAGGAGATATCCACCCAGCCTAAGGATGTTAGTCAGGTGGTCACCCATCTTCTTGATGAGTTTCACCTCCTCATCCAGGAAGTGGTTCACCAGGAAGTCACAAAGATGAGGGTCTGTGCAGGTAGAACCCAAGTCATGCAGATCCAAAAAGCCCTGATTCTGGTTATTCTCCAAGGCCAGGGCAACTTCCATCCTAAGTTTTACTCCATTCATCTTCAGCATGTCCTACAAGAGAATGTGGATGCCCTGCTGGTTTTGACATTTTAAGAGACACTCAGCACACTTGAGCTTCTTCTTGGCCAATTCTCGGAAGAAGTGGCCCATGCCCTCCAGTCACACCATCGTGGCTGAAATAGAAGCCCAGAGAGAGGTAGATGTAGGAAGTCCAGTATAATTCTGATGAATTTAGGAGCTCATGGTTGTTTGGCAATGAAGAGTTAAGGTAAAAAAAACAGTGTTGGCTGGTCTCAGAGACTGAGGGTGGCTGAGGTGGTTCCAAAGGTGGTGACTGGAAAAGAGGCTGGAGGGTGGTTGGAGGCTGGAAGAACGGGCATCCTTGAGTCTGTTCCATTCAAACCCTGTTAAAGCAGGAGACAGATCACTGAGGGCACCTGTTTTTTTCCTAAAGAGTACTTACTATCTGGTGTTTTACATTATTCTTATTTCATTCTCACAGCAGCTAGATTCTATTATAGACATGAAAATAGAAGTTCAGGGAGAGGCTAAGTCACTTTCCTGAAGTCACACAGCTGGTAAGGCAGCCAGGCAATCTGACTCCAGAGCCCTGCTTTTTAATCCTTACGCTCAGTTGCCTGAAAAATCTCACTTGACAATTAAATGAAATGATGTATTTAATAGTGCTTGGCATATTTTGAGCATTTAATAAATAGTAGTTATTAAAAGGTGCACTGGGTAGAATCCAGATCCCAAATTATAACAAATTCAGGATTAAAGTGCATTATATTGCAATTTTAACATCTAGGTCCAAGTTTCAAGTTCAGGCACCCTCACTCCTGAAGAATCTGTAAACAGAAAGCAAGTTCCCACAGGAGGATACAGGTTCTGCAGGGTGCTAGAAATCATTTATATGGGAGCCACTTTTGGCACTATGGGAACAGATGAGTGTAGGGAAGCAAGGAATCACTGGACAAAGTCTCGACCCAACAGTGCTGCTTGGGGATTCAGCTCTGTGAATTCCAGGCTGAGAAAATGGAGGTTGACAGCGCTGAGCAGATTTGGCCAGACCTGTGCAACCACATAAAACCCAGTGTCCTGAGTCTTAGGCCAGCGTATCAAACTAGGAGGGAACAGGAAGCTACGAACACAGCCCACTGGGCCTGGGCTTTGCACAAAGTTGGATAATGTTAGCATCTTTTCGCCTTTCTCCATCACCCCCACCCCAGTCACTGTGAGGACTGCATGCAGCTCAGTTTCCTTTGTTCCTCACCCTGCCTCCGTTAAGAACTGTAAAGGGACCGGTGTGGGCAGGCAAACAACATTAGCTGAGAAAGTCACATGAAAAATGGTATTGAGATAAATATATTAGGGAATAGAATAGAAAATTGACATACATTTTCCAGATGAGACACAGGACTGCAAAAAAGGTTCTCATTTCTTAAAAGGGCTTAATTGCCATTTCCAGAAATTAACATTTAGAGTTCAAAGTTCACACTTTTCACCTAGGAGGGGTACTTGGATGGAAAACTTTCAGAAGCTTGGAACACACTATGCCTCCTGTGCTCCTATTGTTTCCTTATTTTATGCTTGACATGCTACCTCTGTCATTATCTGCCAGCACTGACACGAGACAGCATGGCCTGGGGGAAATACTTTGCATGTCCCAGTTTGTATACAGACTCTGGTTTACTTCATCTTTGGATCTACCTTGCTCGTTTATTAGCTGTATGTTGCATACTCTCAGAAGGGTTTTCTTTGGCATTTTTTAAAAACGTTTTTTTTGTTATGGTAAAATATATACAATACAACATTTATTCACTTTAACCATTAAAAAAATTTTCCCTTGGATTTAAAAAAAGATTTTATTTACTTTTAGAGGGAGGGTAAGGGGGGGAGAGAGGGAGAGAAATATCAGTGTGTGAGAGATACATCAATTGGTTGCCTCTCACACGCCCCCAACAGGGAACCTGGCCTGCAACACACACATGTGCCCTGACTGGGAATCAAACTGGTGACCTTTTGGCTTGCATGCAGGCACCCAATCCACTGAGCCACACCAGCCAGGGCCACTTTACCATTTTAAAGTAAAGTTAGGTGGCATTAAGTGAATTCACATTGCTGTACAACCATCATCACCATCCATCCACAGAACTGACTCATCATCCCAAAGTGACACTCTATACCCATTGAGCAATAACTTCCCCATTCCCTCCTTTTTGCTAGCACCTGTCAACCATCATTGTACTTTCTGTCTCTATGAATTATACTATTCTAGGTCCTTATATAAATGGAATTATGTAATACTTGTCCTTTTATGTTTGGCTTATTCTACTTAGACTGGCTTATCCATGTTATAGCTTGTGTCAGAATTTCATTCCTTTTTCAAGGCTCAATAATATTTCATCGTATGTACAGACCACATTTTGTTTATCCATTCATCTGTTGATGACATTTGGGTTGTTTCCACCTTTTGGCTATTGTGAATAATGCTGCACATGGGTATACAAATATTTGTTTGAGTCCCTTCTTTCTATTCTTCTAGGAATATATCCAGAAGTGGGATTGCTGAATCACAGGGTAATTCTATGTTTAATTTTTTTAAAGGAACCAACCCTGGCATTTTGTTGTTGTTATATTTCTAGAGTCAGTTCTTATCATCTTAAACAGTTTATTTTGCCTTACCAAGGTACCAACCAACATTTATGCTAATTCACCTCTCCTGCTTCTTCCCTTTTTCATTTGCCAAGGTTATTTAGAATTGCAATCTTATGCTCCACAGTACTGATTTTCCCCAAAACACAAATGCTAGACCTGACTTTTTGGAACAAACTGCCATTTTCCAAGTCATAAGTTGCATTAGTTGTAAAGGTAAGAAAATACATTTTTTTGGGGGGAAAAAAGCAGTCTTTCAAATCAGTACCAAGATACAGTCTAGCTCTAGTATGAATCAGATAGATACACTAGGAAAGGAGATTTTCTGATTTATCAATGTCTCACTGTTTTGTGTGGATCTCAGCCTATCAACAAATAATGTCATAGCTGGTTTGACCCTTATGGTTTTTATTATGACTGCAAGACACCCTTCAGTAATAACCACCAGGAAATTTTGAAAAAAAAAAAAGGATTAATTACTCACAGGGCCTGGAAATTATATCTGAGGCTATACAGTGAGGTCTCAGGTAGAGAAAGAGCATGCGTGTGTGGGCCTAGTGTTCTGCTCTCACTGGGGTCAAGAGTGGGGACCTAGGGTCTCTGGACTCACTCTTTATTGGTGAATTTAAAATACAACAGCAAGATTTAAAGCACCCAGAAGTGGGGTAGGGAAGTGGCCCAAATGATTTCAGCTGTTGAAATCAACCAAGAGATCTAAAACAAAGCAGTTTCAGTAGGGGAGGTGGCCTGGCTCTTTATCTAGTCCTGGGGTTGGCCACGTGTTTATTCCAGATAGCTGTCTTTGGAGTGGACACATCTTTGAAGTGGATGCCTCAGCAATCAAAGTTCAAATCAAGCAGTTGCCATTGCAACAAGAAAACCACTGTCAAGGCTTACACTACACTCATGTAGGAGTACACCTGACATGAAAACAGTAGTACAAAGCAGGAATCTAACTCCTCCTGCAGTACCTGGAGGTCTCCATCTGCCACCACTGGAATGGTGAGGATCTTGGACTTTCATTTGTTAATGAGGCCACTAGAACCCACCTGTCCACCACTTTCATCTTCCTTCTTGCTTCCTGGCATCAGAACAATGGGAGTGCCACCCCCACTGTGGTCACTTGGCATCATAGTGAGAGCTGCTTGTTTCTCACTGAAGGACTGAATTTCTTCAGAAGCAGAAGAGTTTCAGTTGGAACACCGCATGATTTTGTGTACAAAAGCAATACTCTTTCACATCTTGCCAACAAATCCTGACCATTCCATCTCCTAGCTCTCTCAAAATCAATCTTTCTTCTCTGTCTCTGTTGCCTTGCTTGAATCAGAACATCACCCATAGCACTGCAGTGGGCTCTGAGCTGGCCTCCCCACCTCACCCCAACAGGCAGGACTTCTGTCCCATCCTTCACACTATATGAGTGAAATCTACTTCTCACCAGCTCAATGTCATTGCTGTCAGAGTCTTGAAATAACAATGCTCAAAGAAAAACTTACCCATGCCACATCTCTGCTAGGTGGAGCCCAAACAGCCATTTCTTACTTCTAGCCTGGTCCATACTTTTCTTACCAGTTGCTTTTTTATCTTTTCATGGCTCTTGTTTGTTTAGCTAAGATGGACGAATGATATAACTGATACCATTTATATATCAAGGTCAGCAGCAGAGGGGAGGAAAGTTGAAGTGACATAAATGGCAAAGCTAAAATCATCCCATCATCCTTTCATCACCTTAGTCAACACTGGTGTGGTAAACATTTTCTTTTCTCTTTCTGTTACCTTTTGAGGATGGTGTTGAAAGTAAACTAACTGGTCAAGGTACTTCTTGCTCAAATCATCCTGAGTCTTTCTTCCTTCCATGTCCTGGCCATCATCTTCACTATTCAAAGAGGGGGATCCTTCAAACCTTCTGTACACCTAAATCTCAGAATGTAGTTGTGAAACTGCACTTGATTTCTAGATGTTTGGAGAAGCTTCTTGGTTCTTTTTTTTTTTTTTTTTAAGATTTTATTTATTTATTTTAGAGAAATGTGAAGGGAGGGAGAAAGAGAGGGAGTGAAACATCAATGTATGGTTGTCTGTAGCACGCCCCCTACTGGGAACATGGCTTGCAACCCAGGCATGTGCCCTGACTGGGAATCAAACCAGCGATGCTTTGGTTTGCAGGCCTGCGCTCAACCCACTGAGCTACACCAACAAGGGCCTGGAGAAGCTTCTTGCTTCATAATCAGGACCACCCTCACCACCCCTCCCTATAATTCCCCCACTAAAACACCACCCCACCACCACCACCAACAAAATCAGTAGCACATATTTTTGTAAGCAGTCTTAAATTCTTTTAAGACAAGGCAAATGTATATGTTAATCAAATTAGAATTCAGGTGATGGTTTGTCTCAGTTTGACTAGGACAGTCCCAGTTTATGCTAGTTCTGAATAATTTTTAAAACAGCTTCCCCTTTCACTCTTAACAACAAAATGTTCAAGTTTGGAGGATAAATTTTATGTTCGTCCTAATTAAAAATATACCTTGATATTCGGTAAAGTGCTTTCCAGATGATGGGCTTTTGCCCACACCGATGCACTTTACTTGCATAAAAACTGCAAAGTAGAAAGAGAAACATTTTACCTCTATTAATTAAATGGAGTAACTAAGGCTTTAAGTAGTAAAGCAGTAACTGTCCAAAATCACATACTCAGTGACATAATCAGGGCTAAAAAGAACCCAGGACTTCTGACTTCAAGTCCACTACTTTTAAACTGTGAACCACTTTGTACAAATCCCTGAGGAAAGGCCTTACTCTCCTGTTCAATAAACTTGGACCTAGAACAGTTTAGACAGGTTCATCCTTGCCCAGACACTGTTCTTTTTTTTTGGATATGCTTATTGACTTGCAAGAGAGAGAAGGAAACATCCATGTGAGAGAGAAACATGAATTGGTTGCCTCCTGTTCGTACCCAACTGGGCATCTGCTACTGAAAGAGACCTGGTTCTTCTTGCCAATGCCATAAAGAATTACAGAACAGCAAATCTACTAGTGTGCAGCAGGGTTTATTAGTGATACACTGTCATGGAAGAGAACTGGCCTTCTCAAGGTAGGAGTGGGGTCGGGTGAAAGGCATAGGTTCAGGGTAAGGCAGGGTAAGGGCAGCAAAAGTAAGGACAGCAAAAGTAAGGGCAGCCAAAGGCCAGGGTGGCAAGCACACGCGTGGCCGGAGGCCAGGTGGCCAGGCAGCCAGAGAGCCAAGAGCACGAGACCGAGAGTCTTTTATTCTGAGGACTTACATAGTTGGCAAGATGGGGTGAAGAAGTTACATATTGATTGACAGGTAAAGGTGGTGCCAGCCTTGCTTGGGGGGTGGCAGTGCATACCCAAAGGTGTTAATGGGCTTTTCCTTTGGGCACTGTGAGCCCTTTCCAGCCTTTCAGCCCTTGAGATGAAAGCACAGTTTCAAAGGCTTCCTTTCCCAGATAATGGAAAAGATACATAGAATTTTAAGGACTATTGAGTCAGTGGGTGGGACATGAATCCCTGCTCCTCCCTGTCTTTGTTTCCCCTCTGGCCACTCATTCTTGTAACAGATTGAACGCACAACCTAGGTTTGTGCTCTGACCTGGGATCAAACCCACAACCTTTCAGTGTATGGGACTTGCCACTCCAACCAACTTAACCACGGGGCCAGGGTTCAAACACTGTCCTTTCCCATTTAAAGCAAGCAAAGAGATGAAAGAAGAATTATATAAAGAGGCTATTAGTGAATCTTGGGGGCAAATGACATATATCTTTGATTTTAACAGTGTGATGACATCAGGATATTGGAATCTTACATTTCATCAAATTAGGATGTTTCCATTAAAAACAAAAGGGAGGGAAGGAAGAAGGGAAGGAAGAACCAATAATAAATGCCTGCTGTTACAAAGAACATATAAATGAGTTCTGCCCCAGTCTTAAATATTTTCCTAGTGGTTTTGTGTTAATCCACCCCACCCCACCCCCCACCCACACACTTTTAAAATCTAAAACCAGTGGAATTCTACCCTCCTTGAAAGAGACGATGGGGGAAAACCCTTGACACTTCAAAGACAAGCACAGTGCTTGGCAAGGTCTCCAGAGTATCCCAGAGGTGCTGAATATATGGTCACACAGATAAATAAAAGTACACCCTTCTAATCTCCAGGCCTGCCCCAAGAGGAGGCCGCAGGACCTCCCTCTCTGCAATGACAGAAAGGAGTGCAGTGTCTTGCAAAAGGTGACTCCAAGGCTCTGGCCAGGCTACCCGGAACATAGCAGAGGGGTGGGCGCCTTCCAGCTACCTGTGACCACCGCAGCCTCACCCACCGAGGCGCCGATCTCCCGCCCAGCAGCTCGAGGTGAGGGCAGGGGAGGACAAACCCCATCCCCCAGGAAAGGAAGGAGGGACACGCGCGCGCAGGCGCACTGCCGCCGCCGGAAGAGCCTGGTAGCGGAGCCGCGGCTGCCGGCGCCAGACGCCGCGCGGCCGCGGGGAGGTCGCAGGCTGCACAATGCGGCCAGTGGACAGCGCTCGGGCTACGGAGCTGCAGGAGCCCAGTCTGCAGCTGACAGAGGACACGCCCCCGGGTGCGAGCGAGGAGCCGACAGCCACCGAGGAAGTGGGAACACCGGACACCCACTCCGGCTGGTGCTGGCTGTGCCGATCCTCGCCTTGCGGCTCGCGCGCGCAGCCTAGTGAGTGTGGGGTGTGGACCTTGGCGCGGGTCTCGCCCTTGGGGGACCGGTCGGGTGTCAGCACGGGGATCCTCGCAGCCGTGGGCCCGGGCGCACTGTGGACCGCGACCACCTATTTTCCCCTGCCCAGAGCTCTGGAAAACCCTAGAGCTGTCACCTGGGGGCAGCAAAGCAGAAATCCCCAGTACCCGCCGGTGCGAAGACTGGAGAAAGTTTCCGATTGTGTTCGGAACCCTTTTGGGATTCTAAACTGTTCCTATAATTAAAGTGTTGCGGGGCAAGACCGTGGAATCAGATTGCAGTTTGGAGCTCCCGGCCGAGGTCGGAGGTTGGAGGGTCAGCGAGAAAGGCCATCCTACAGCCGGCCGTGGCTGGGAGCGAGCTAACCATGAAAAGTGATCTCGGTGGTAGATGGTGTTACCCGAAGAGCAAGTTGAATTGAGTGGGATCACTGGTTCTTGACCTTTGGGTTAGGAGGACTTTTCACCAACTGATGCATAAGAAGACAGGCACAATCTTACGTGGTTAAGGGGTTCATGGGCCTGTCCCCAAAGCCAAAGACCCCGTGTGAAAAACCCTTACTCTTACTCTGAAAAAACGAGAAAAGTGAGGCCCTGAGCAAAAAGGAAAAAGGACTCACTGACCTGGACAACAGTGTGGTGATCGATCGTTAAGGGGGTGGGGAGGGCGTATAAGGGGGGGAAATGATAATGGAAAAAAATACAATAAAAATAAATTTTAAAAAAGATATAGGCAAGAAAAGTGAGACTCAGGAAGGTGAGGGCTTTGGACTTTTTTTGTTTTGTTTTTCTGGAGATCTGACCTGTGTGAGTGAGACAGGGCACAAGTCTCTGTAGCACCAGCTTACTAGAAACCCAGCATTGAGGCCACTTTCTACTGGCCTCAAGCACATTTCTCCTTGAACTCCACTACCCACTTGGAGCAGTTTCCTGGAAGAAGAGGGTAATAGGCAGATGTCCTTTCAAGACCAAGTTACACAGCCTGCACCACCTCAACCTCTGAGTTGCCTCCCTTAAGTGTGACTCAGGATTTTCATGCCTCTTACCCAACCTCAGGTTCCCTCCTCTTTATGCACTTTCTCCAGTTTTGAGAGAGAACCCCCAGGAAGATGATTCTTGCTCCATTTTTGCCCTAAATGCTAAGAGAAATTACCAGAATTCTAATAATTTATGCATGGGCTAGAGCCTCTAGAGCAGGGATTACCTTAACCTGAGTTGACCAGATGTGCAGCTCTTGAAGAGGTCAGTTTTTCACCATATCATTCTATGACTAAATGTCGTTCTGGTGGAATGCTGAGTTAGTCTTTGCAAACACATGCTTTCCCTGTTTGTGAACTGAAGAGGAATACTGCTCCTTCAGGAAGCACACGGCAAAACGACAAACCAATGTAAGCGATTGCACTTAAGACTCTTGGGGGTCTTAAAACTTGAAAGAAAGTTTCCAACAATAAGACTTAGTAATAGTTATTAAAAATTAAACAAAATATTCCAAGAATAGGATTGCCACAGAAACACTTGAAAACACAGTTCTGTTGTCATTGAACTTTGTTACAGTATAATTTTAGCCTCTTGAATCTCAGCAAAGCTCATTTTCAAGTTCAGGTTGAAACTCTTCACCATTTTTTATACATTCAAAGACAGCATACAGCTACCCTGGGATATCTGAGGGACAGTGTAGGTCTTAGACTGAATCCAGGAGAAGTTGTCTTAGGTCTGTGCTTTATATCTCTCTGGAAGGAATGAGTTCTTTAGTGTGGTGGTGATTGTCAAACCAGTAGAGCTTTTAATGGTTTGCAGAGATCTTGTTGCAATGGGTCTAGGATAGGGCTTGGAATAAAGTTTTAAAAGTTACTAGTTCTGATTCCCAAACAGGGTTGCAAATCACCAGTTTAAAGCAAAGATTAGAGATACTGAGGAACTCTTCTGTTTTCTTCTCAGGAAATTGCACTATGGACAATTAATTTGAATTATTTAGCTACACTTGTAGTGGAATATGGACACGGAAGATTATTACATAAGCAAATCCCTCTGGATTACTCTACTCTCTTGCTCATCTCTACTGACAGAACTGAAATTAGTTTTCAGTAAGAGACTGAGGTTTTCCTGTGTAGAACCAGTTCTCACCTTCATTAACAGATGATCAAGTTTAGTTAGGCCTTATAACAACTGTTCTGTCCCAATCAGGAAGTGTGGGCCTTAAGTGTTTAGAGACAAGAAAATATGTGACTGTATGTGTTTTAAGGAAAAGATAATCAGAGCAAAGGGTGTGAAATTACATTCTCAAAGAGTTAAAATAGCATGTTAAACATTCCTGGAGAAAAATTGAAAAGTTTAGGTTGGAGAAGAAGATCCTTGAAATACAGACCAGGGTGATGTTTTCTGTCCTTGATCTTCTCATTCTGTTCTGTCTGAGGGTGTAGGGTTGGGTGTCTTTTAAGAAAAACTATTTTATTTGGACCTGAATTCTGAAATTCCAGAAGCTAAATTCTAGGGCTCACCAGAGTCAGACATGTATTTAGTGGTGCTTAACTTAGAAGTCTTCTAACGCTTCCTTCTCGTGGGCTGAGGGCTTTATGCAGTTTGGTTTTGCAATATCTGAGCACATAATTACAGAACAGAATGTGGAGGATTCTGGCACTTAAAACTTATAACCTGTAACATGACAACTGCCAACTCAAAATCATTCCCTTCAGTTTGCACCTAGAACAGAAAGAGGTAGAAGTCTCTGGCCAGAACGGTATCTTTTACTACGAAGGTCAGGCTGTAGAATGTCACCAGAAAGTCTGCATCATCACACTTTGATCCCACTTTGTAAAGTGTCACTTGTGGGGAAAGGTGTCTAGCTAACACAAGTTATTGAAATATATCACCTGGTGTTGCTGCATTTATAAGGGAATGACATTTAAAAACATATACACATCAGTATGCAATATTGTTCTGTAGCAGAATAACACATTGTGAATTCCTACATAGGAATGATAATCCTGGTGTTACTACAAATTGCATGTGCCCACACATCCTGTAGCTCTGTTGCACTCTTATCTCATGAGAGCCAGTAGTATTTACTTCTTATTCTCTCCTTTTTTGTGTGTGTTAGTTAAAAAAATATACATATTGTTCAGTGTCTGGCTTTTCAGGGAGTTCTCTGCCTACCCTACTCCATTTTGTTCTCCTCTGACTGCCAGGAGGTGAGATCAAAAGCTGGTTCTACTCCTGTCTTAGGCAATGAAGACAGAGGAAGTGGCTAAATAGAAGTTTAATGCTCATACAGACTGTCCTTAATAGATTGGACACTTGATGGCCTGGAGAGAGCAGCAGATTCCTGGTTCAGATCAAGCCTGGAAGTTGGTATTAGATGGCAGTCCTAATTTAAAAATGTATTTAAAGAGTACTTTGGGGTCAGAAGGGAAATTAATCCAGCCCCTGCTCTCTAAGAGTGTATACTCTAAATGGAAGATAAGTTAAAAACCAGGAAAAGTTAAATAAAGATTTGACTAATGGTTCAAAATAACAACACAGAGTGTCTTTCTACATCATGCTCTTGCCAGTGGTTTTACACTCTGCATCTTTCCACGAAATTATCTCATATTCTTTCATTTGGCAAATACTTATTCAGGGTCTTCCCTGTGCCAGGCATGAACAAGACAGCTGAGGTCCTAGCCCTGCACGAGTCCACAGGCTTATGAGGGAAGTCAGATAATCAACAAGTAGCCGTAGACCAGAAGTATAAACTGTTTTCCAGAAAAGGATACTCTCTTCATAAAGCCCAGTTCCCCAGTGAGTTGATATAAAATATAATTTGGAAGCATTTTTGTCTAGCTTTCTTGACAAGCATGTCTTAAAGATAACACTGGCTTGGCAAGCATTTTACTTCTTTTCGACTTACGGGTGAGGGATAATCAGTGAGTCAAAGGAAATTCATTTTATAGGGTAAAACTACATTTAAAAAAAGATTTACTTATTTTTTTAAAAAGGTTTTTCTTATTTATTTTTAAAGAGAGGGGAAGGGAGGGAGAAAGAGAGGGAGAGAAACATCAGTGGGTTGCCTTTCGCAGGCCCCCAACCTAGGACCTGATCTGCAACCCATGCATGTGCCCTGACCAGGAATTGAACCTGTGACCTTTTGGTTCGAGGGACAATACCCAACCCACTGAGCCACACCAGTCAGGGCAAAGCAGGTTTAAATTGTTTCCTTTGTGTATGGTTCTTCATCTTGGTGGGAAAAATGTTTCCAGTCAAAAAATGGATATGCTTAGGAGGTAATATTTATAGTTTGTTAGTCATAAACACTGTCCCATTTTTCTCAATTTCTAAGTGAAAATGGTAAAACATACAGTTGGAAGCAAGGACTAACCAGAATTTAATCTTTTTCAGAAGCCAAGAAGAAAGCACCCTGTCCTGGACTTGGCTTGTTTTACACATTATTGTCTGCCTTCCTTTTCTCAGTGGGCTCTTTATTTGTTAAAAAAGTGCAAGACATCCATGCTGTAGAAATTAGTGCATTCCGATGTGTGTTCCAAATGTTAGTCGTTATCCCTTGCTTAATATACAGAAAGTAAGTATTTCTGAACTGCAAAGTAGATGATATTAATAAATGGTTGTAAATCTTTTGACCTGCTCCAAGTATTCACTCTATAGTATCTGCTTTATCCCTCTCATAGATTTACTAGTCCTTACACCCTTTGGCTCTGATTAATGAAAAGTCACAAGGATACCACCTAAAGAAGATGCTCATAAACACAAACCCCATGCCCAACAATGGGGGAGAAAGCGATTCAGTTATTCTCCACCCCTTAATTTGAGAACAAAACTTTCCTTGTATAATTCAACCCATCTTGTACCACCCTCCCTTCTTTGTTTTGGTATAACTAGTATTTGGAAGAAAACAGTGAACAAGAGGAAGTGGTAGTGTCTCCTAGTGTCAGAGGTTACTGTAAGTAGAACAGGTTGCTCTGCTACAGTACTACTACTTTGGTCTTACCCCAGGATGACATGTGAAAGGGGAAAGGTAATCTTGAGGAGGGCCTTTTTAACTACTTTCATTTTAGTGTCCTCATCTGTAAACTGGAGGGAATGATATTCTTTGTCCTCTATCCTGCCTTGTGGTTGCAAGGATCAAATGAAATTTATTGTAGATCAGGGCACTTTGTATAGAATGTAACAATATGTGAAGACTATCTATTTCCCATCCTCACTGATCTCTCCTCACTAAGCCCCTCTCCCCCTTTCTTATGGAACCCTTCCACACACATCCTCCTCACACTGTTATAACCTCTACACACCCCTGTTGAACCCTGGGAGAAGAGACTAGTTGGGTTCCTACTAGCTGCCTGGTTCTTTTTCTCTTTGGGCAAAGATGTTTAAATCCCAAATTAAAAGCTTTAGTTGCTTGCCACCAAAGTGTCCTTATATCTGTAACATTGTATATTCATTTAGAATTTTCACTCTGTATACTGAGGATATTGTGAAAAAGGTGAAAATCTGCTAAGATTAATATTGTCAGCAATTCCTATGTAAGTGTGGATAAGTCACAATATCTTAGGAAATAATGGTAAGACTTCAGAAATATCTAAGTGTGGCAGTAGACCACTGATGCCAACACAATCATTGTCCCCATTTTGGAAGGCACTAGATTTAAGAGAGAGGAAGGGATAGGGAGAGAGAAACATCGCTTTGCTGTCCCACTTATTTATGCATTCATTGGTTGCTTCTTGTGTATGCCCTGACCAGAGATTGAATCTACAATCTTGGCATATGGGGATGACGCTCTAACCAACTGAGCTTCCCTGCCAGGGCTAGAAGAATTTTCTTAAATCCTTGGTGCTAATCTGGTTTGACCCATTTTATGTTTCACTGTCATGGAAGTCTGCTAGCTTCTCAAAGTATGGACCAAAGGTAACTACACTTTTGTTTCTAACTCCAGAGACCCAGGGTCTCCATGTTGGGCCTAGATGCTGCCCTAAAGATGCCCAGCCCCGGCCCAGATCAGCAGGCTGCACCCAGTTAGGAACTTACACAGTACTCTGTTTAGTAAATATTTAATTCAAAAAGCTTGCAGTAGCAGTTATCTGAATGCCACAGGTTCTTTTTCAGTGTGTTTTAACTCTTTTCCGAATGAGAACAATGAGAAGTTGTCTCATTCAATGGCTAAAACAATATGGCATTGCTTTAGCTTTTATAAAAAAAAAACTCAAGACTTGGAGTTTTTGTGGACATGCACATGTCCAGGACCAAGTTTTCTTTTATGGGGAAGCTAAATCTTGAAATTGTATTTCTTATAAAAATAATACATTTTCATGTATTTATATACTTAGGAGAAAATTTGAGGGAAATAAATATAAAGAAGGAAAATTACCTATACTAGAATGAGGTCTAACTAACCACAATGAACATTTTAGTATATTTTCCTTTGTCTTTTTTTGTAAGTATGTATGTATATATGTGTATATATATATACACACACACAGAAAAATATTTAACAAATTATACTATTTATGTAGTTCTCGTATTATATTTGCTTATACTATGAACACTTTAATGTCATTAGCTATATTTAGAAAACATCTTTTAAAGGTATATAATAGTTGTGGACATTATCATATTTAATTAGCTATTCCTTAGATTTGATAGTTAAAACTTCTAAAGTACTACTTTATTAAAATTGTAATTTAAAAACAAATACCAAGTTTGTTTAATATGCATTCCTTCATCTGAATTTACAGAACTGGGTTCATAGGCCCAAAAGATCAACGAATCTTCCTCGTTCTCCGAGGAGTCCTCGGTTCTATCGCCATGATCCTTTTATACTACGCCTACCAGACAACGTCCCTCGCGGATGCCACGGTTATCTCTTTTAGCTGCCCAGTGTTTACGTCTATATTTGCTTGCATACTTCTCAAGGAAAAATATAGCCTTTGGGATGTTCTCTTCACCTCATTCACCATCATTGGAGTGATCCTCATCGTGAGGCCGCCGTTTTTGTTTGGTCCCAACCCTGAGGTGATGGATAAGAGCTATTCAGATCACCTGAAGGGCACGTTTGCATCCGTTGGACATGCTGTGTTTGCTGCCTTGAGTATAGTCATCCTCAGAAAAATGGGGAAATCTGTGGACTACTTTTTGAGCATTTGGTATTATATTATTTTTGGCCTCATGGAGACCATCGTTGTCCTCTTTATATTAGGAGAGTGGAGTCTGCCATACTGTGGGCTGGACAGGCTCTTTCTCATACTAATTGGGCTGTTTGGTTTGGGCGGTCAGGTGTTTCTCACCAAAGCTGTTCAAATAGAAAAAGCAGGACTAGTAGCACTAATGAGGACTATGGATGTGGTTTTTGCTTTTATCTTTCAGATTATCTTCCTTAACGATGTACCAACGTGGTGGACGGTGGGTGGAGCGCTCTGTGTAGTAGCCAGTAGTGCTGGAGCGGCCCTTCGTAAATGGTGCCAGAGTTCCAAATGAAGCACACTTGCTGAAATGTGTATTTTTTTACAAGTACACTGTCACCCAGTTCAAACATAGCACACACCTGGAAAATCTGCATTTACTTCATTGATTATGTTTAATAAATTTTATAGCTAAAGTACCATTTTTAAATATGGTTATGTCTTCACTTAATGAAGCATAGCCCATTGGTTTGGTCTAGTGATTTTTGTTTTTGTTTGTTTTTTGTTGAGGTGGTATTGGTAAGAGGACAGTTCATTAGTTAAAAAACACTGCAAGAATTTTTATGGCTCTAATAAAAAAATTACATATAAGTATATGTAATTTTTTTAAAAGTATATTTTTGATAATGATGGAGTATAGGTGGGGAGGAAATTTTAGATGTCCTTTTGGCAGTGTAGAGGCTAAGAAACTTACTGGTAATAATGCTGCTATGATTAGTATTAGATTGAAAATTCATTTGAAATATAATTCCATTTAGGAGGCCAAAGCTGAAACTTGGAATAGGTGCCTACTTAATGGTGTTAATAATACAAATTAATTGGCCTTATTTTCAAGGCTTTATAAATGAATACCATTCTTTTAACCCATTTTGTGCCTTTTCATTTCAGAATTTTTACATGTAAACTTTTGAAGCCTTTAAATCACCAAATTTGACTAATAGTTTCTCTTTCAGTGGCATCAGCAACTATAACTATCATTCTACAATTTTAATTTTCTGGGTTTTTTTTGAAACAGCACTAAGTTGTTTTTTTTTTTTTTAATTGTAAGAGAGAAATCTTGGCATGACCAGTGTGTACATTTCTATTTTAAACTGTTTCCCCCTCACTAAAGATGTGATTTTTTTCTATAAATTCCCTTTGAATTTATAGAGTGATGCCAAATAAAATTTTCTCAGGATTTTATTAGATTGAACCATTTGAAATTGCCGAGATTTTACCTTTTTAACTTACAAAAACTATAGTTTCTTATGGTTCACCCTAATAGATACCTCCCTTTCCCTCTAAGCCAAATACTTAGAGGACTTTGGAATATATATTTTTTAAAATAACTTTTTAAAGTACAGTAATACTATTAAACTTATTTTTATAGTTTTTTCCCTAATGGAATTATATGTAATAATGCTTAATGTTGTATGTTAAATGTAAAGACCTGTGCATTCCATGGTTGGTTGACTTTTGTGGTTTCTTGAATAGAGAAAAAATCATTGTTAAATTCTAGTGTATCAGTATGATATTAAATGTCAGTTCTGCACCATGATGTTAACATCATGAATTCAAACAAATTTTTTATATCTGGAAATTCATCAGGCCAATATTCTGCAGTTAAAAAGAGAATTGAATATTTAGGAATGCTTGGGAATTTAATCAGGAATGTAGAATACATGCAAATGATTTTTTTGTCACAATGAACCCTTTGTTGGTAAAGCTATGATGGTCTACAACTCTTTGTCAGACCTAGCATCTATAATTATCTTTAGCCTTCAAATTTGAAAGACTATTATAGGTTCTTTCTCACCCTTTCATCATAATTCTTCCAAAGTAAGAAGGAACCTGCCTTCTGAGGTTTATGTCTCAGTAAGAAAGGATCTTCTTTAATAGTTCCAAGAGGGAATTTTTGGCTTATTGATGGTCCCAAATGCTTCTCACCTGACAAATCCTAAATGAAGTCTATTTAGGGGAGTCACACTATCATAACTTTAGACTAATTCACAATATTGGAGTTTAGAGTTGCAAAAGCATCATTTTTAAGCATCATAAATAATTACAGAATCAGAGCATTTAGAGCTCAAGCATTAGAAGTCCTTGTAGGAGCTACACTACATAGATAGGGATGCTGTGGAGGGGACCTGCCCAAGATGGGTTTTCATGACCTTCTCCTCCCCCTTGGTTCCATGATAAGTATGGAAAGTAAACTGCTTGACCTACCTAAGGTGAATGAATTCTCTGGGCACCCTCTCCCAGTTCTTTACCTTGCACAATAAAAGAACCTTTGGGGCCTTGAAAGTTAAAATCCCTTTGAGCCTGTAAACTAGAGATGTTTTATTTCCATAGTGTGGTTTAAATACTTGAATGTCATGATATATGACCAAGGTTGGAGAAGATGTTTCTTCTTCCAACTTTTATGGAGTGTGATTCTTAAACACTTTTATAATGTCTAAGGTATACACAAGGATATGTATTGTAACAATTATGGGTGTGTATTTTTTGCAAAGATTGTAGTTTCTCTATCTTGAAAAGGGAAATATTTTCATAAATTGTTTTTATTTTACAAATACTAATAAAATATGAAAGAAAGCTATATTTTGGTTTTTATGATTACAGCAAATGTGCTAGCTAATACAACTTTTTTCCTTTCTCATTCATGTGCTTCAAAATGTATGTTATAGAACAGACTGACCTCTAGCCATTCAGCTGTGATGGAATCGCAAGTGTCAAACTGTTTATCTGTCCCTCTGTTGCTGTCACATTAAATCCAATATTTCTAAAGTAAACACTTTAATCTCAGTAAGAACTTCACTGTTCTAGACCCCCAGAGCTTGGCACAGCTTTGAACTCTGTACTTTTGTTCCCACAGCTAATTTGTTACTGAATCATGGAGTCTCTTATTGTTGTGTGGATTCATTCTTGGTCATTTTCACTGGTACCATCTTTGTCTAAGAGTTGTCACTTCACAACTGAATTACCACAACCATATCTAATTGGGTTACCCATTTCTATCTCTTCTTTCCACTCAGATCCTTGTCACACTGCCATACTAATCTTACTAAAAGGTCTTGCTTTCATTGTTACTCTGGTTCTCATGAAACCACAACAATGCCTTATTATATACCACATCACATCCTAATTATTAATTTGGCCCCATTTCCACTTTTCCAAGTTGATTTCCCATGTCCCACAAATTTGGTACTTGGACAAATCCCACAAACTCCATTTGCCAAGGGATTCCTTCCTGTTTCTCCTGCTTTCTTCCCCCTCTAAAGTCTCAGCCTCCAATAACTTAGCTTGAACCTTTGTTTCTTCCACTATGTTCAGGGTCTTCCATCTACACTGGTGTACCTTGGAAGAGTGAATAAAGCACTGGATTAGAGGTCTGATGATCTGAGTGTAGTTTTATCACTGTCCAGCCGGGCAAGTCACTTACTATCCCTGAGCCTGTTTTCCTTGTTTGCTTCATTTGTTAGATGAAGTAATATTACTTGCTCAGCCCATGTTTCAGATAAGTGCCATAGGAAAGACTTGTAGAACATAAAGGAGGGCAGAAGCACTAAGTATTGAACTGCGGTTAATATGTAGAGTTGAATATTCACTCCCCTTCAACATGATGCTTATGGCAGGGTCCTTACTCCTGAGTAGTCTCACCAGGAACTATAGGAACGGTCTTCTGGATTAAAAACCTCATTTGGCTCTCTCCTGCTAACAGCTTTCATTTCACTGCAGGGCAGCTCTCATTTCACGGCTGATCTGCCCATGTAGGGCTGCCAAGGGTCACCAGCCTTTTTATCTTATGCATAGGTGTTGCCGCCTTTCCCATTCTGGCTTTAGCTGTGGTCCTCTGTATTACATTTAGCTCTGGCTAGGGTCATGAACCAGATTCTCTGTGTATTTCTCATGCACTATTCTCTGTACTCAGCATAGCTCTTTTAGCCTCTTACCTATTCACCCAGTAAACATAATTAGTCTCTTGAAGGTAATCTGTGGGATGCGTTGGATGTTCTAGGTAACACGTTGGCCTCTTATTTAGGTGTATGGTGTCATGGTCAGTATTGGGCATTAGAATTTTGTTATTCTAGGCTGGGCACATAAAACCTGGACATTACCCCAAGCACACTATAAGACCCCTTTGGTAATTACGTTAAATCTACAGCTACTGTAATCACTTAGAATTCTGCAAGATACCTAATTAGAGTATATCTGTGATCCACAAAGAAAGACCCATCCAAGTTTTAGCCTCACTTTGAACACTAGGTTTGGAGGTGGACTTCAAAAACCAGTTCACATAAAGCTCTTGAACACTGGCACTGCCTATCATGTCCTGGAAATTGGGGATGGGGTCTTATGACAGGAGGGTAAGGAGCAGCCATATGTGGTGTCAAGACAGGGCAGGAAGTGTTTAGCAGAGAAGTACAATCCATAGGAAAATGTTCTGCTGGGTTCCCCGAGGTACCATGCCAGCTACCATCTTATTAAGTCAGATGTACAACAATATAAAACAATATTCTTCTCACTAACTTTTACATAGTTTTTTTCATAAGAATGTTATTTATGTTAACATAACATTGAATCATTTAACTAAATATTTCAATTTTTCTGTTTGCTTTCAAATATGGTAAATATCTATATATATAAAACCCACATAAACAAAAGCTCTTTGGAGTTCTTAGTGATACTTAAGAGAGTAAAGGGATAAAGGTGAGTTATGAAATTTGAAATCTTAAAAAACAAAGATTCAAACCATCATCAAATCTAACTCCATAAGGTTCTGACAGTCTGAAATGCAGTTAAATAACTGAATTGGAAACACCTTTAATGTGGCATCCCATTTTAGAATTGTAAGATTAAATCTATATGAGATACTTAAACTCCTACCTGTGAAAGAGAAAAGGAATAAAAAGCAATTCAATTGGTTCATTGTCATAGGGTCAGATCAAACTGAGTTTGGAGGACTTCTGGTCAAGATAGAGGTGTAGGTAGACATGCTTCACCTCCTTTCACAACCACAAAAAGAATTACAACTAAACTTCAAAACAACACCCAGAAGTGTCAGAAAAACAAACCGCATGGAAGTCCAACAACCAAGGATTTAAAGAAGCTACATTCATCCAGATGGACAGGAGGGGCAGAGATGCGGAGACAGGGTGGAGAGGTGCACAGATGCAGTGTGCAGAGGCAGCGGCTGCAGCAGAACAGGCATGGGTGGCCCCACATTCACATGTGGTGGATAAGAATCAGGAGGGATATCTTGGGAGCAAGTGATCCCAGCCCCAGGCCAGACCATACAGCCCAGGGTTTTAGCACAGGGAAATAAATCACCGTAACTTCTGGTTGTAAAAACCAGTGGGGGTTGGGGTGGAAGAAACTGCCAGATTTTCGGGAGACTCCACTTAAAGGGCCCGTACAGTCTTAAAACATATGCAAATTCACCTACTCTGGGATTCAAGATCAGGGCAACAGCTGGAATGGTGCCAATTGCATAAGGGGAGTGAGTGAAGTGACTTGAAATGGCAACCCCCCAGAAGCCAGGCAGTAACACAGTCCTCTCTCCAAGCCTTCCCTCCACACAGAGCCACAAAGAGGTGAAGTGGGTTGCCCCACCCTGGCAATTACTTAAGGCTCCATCACACACAATTTACAGGTACCCTTTTCAGGGAGTCAAAGCAGCTCTACCTTATACACAGAAGCATACACAGAGAGGCTTCCAAGGATTGCCAAACAGTCCTGGAGAAAGGATTGTTTCTTGACTTTGGGATTTGGAGGTATGTATGTTCTCCTCCTATCTCCTTCCCCTTGTTTAAGAAGAGCTGTACATGAAAGAAGGGAGGTGATGATAACACTGCATTATACATGGACTACAGCAGATACTACAAGAACCTCGAAATGAGATAGCCTCCTGAGGTCTCAAACAAGGGAGGAATGCAATGATTCCTAAGTATACAGAATTGAATTCTGGGCTAGCCACTTTCAGCCATTACTTTCCTACAGGTACTAATAACATTTCTGAGGGTATAACATACCGATTAGAAGAAGAGTTGGCCAGCCTCAGAAACAGGAAAGGAGGGTGGCTATGGCCGTCATGTTCCCATTATAAAGATGAGGTGCACCACAATGGTCACTACCCAGCTTTTCTCCCCAAAGTGCCCCTAATAGCTGAGAAGAGTCTGTAGGAATAGTTACAATAGCAACAATAACCACTACCCTTTTGAAGTGTTTTTTTAAAAATTTTAATTGTTGTTCAAGTACAGTTTTCTGCCTTTTCCCCCCATCCAAGTCCACCTCCCCAACCCTCCCCACCTCCCTCCCATTTCCACACTCCCCCTTGTTATTATCCATGTGTCCTTTATACTTGTTCCTGCATCCTTCACCCTTTCCCCCTGAAATTCCATCCCCTCTCCCCTCTGGTCACTGTCAGCCTGTTCTCAATTTCAGTGTGTTTTAACCACTACCCTTGATGGTATCCTTCATGTGTCAGCTACTGTCCTAACTGCTTTTTGTGCTCTGGCTTATTGAGTCTTGAAACTCTTTGAGGAAGAAATTTTTTTTGTCTTCATTTCATTGTCAAGGGAATAGAGTCTTGAATGAGATAAATTGTTGGGAACTGCTCTGCCTGGTTTCAGAAGCTATAATCCCCCCATGGCTAAATCCGAGTGAGCAACCTTCAAACCATGAACCACTAAGGAGGCAAAGCTTATCTCCCTGATAGGGGCACCTGGCCTCTGCCCCTTTTACTTCACCCTGCCTGGCCCCCAATGCATGATCGGTTAGCCAATGATGGGTAAGATTCCTCAAGGGAGGGACGACCTAAGACAGGCATGATCATAGGGGGACCCCAGGGAAGGACTTGGGGGCTATAGTAAAAGGGCGTGATGGGCCCTCACCCCTCAGCTTTGACATAGCCTGAGTCTTCATTCTTTTTGCAAGAAGTCTCCTAATCTCTTGGCTGCCTCACTTTCCCTGCCTGACTTAAGCCTGAAACAATGACAGGGGGTGGTGCAGCCCTGTGCTAGAAAGGGTGGGTTCCCCAGGTGATCAGGCCTAAGAAAGAATACATAAAATCCTGTGAAACCTGCTTTGCTAAGAATGCTCTCAATTTTCTTATAAGGGTCCAAGCAGGAAATGAGTTTGTTTCCCAAAGTTTTGTACCCCTTTAGCTAACAGACCCTGACTCAGAATAAGCCCTCGTAGTTCTTTGTATGTTATCTATTGTTTGGTTCTTACTGCCTAACAATGATTGATGAGCTTTACCTGTATTCCTGTGCAAAATGAACCCAATAAAAGCCCACTGAGGAAAAGGCTCTTGGCCCTTCTCCTTTGAGAGATTGGCCACCTTTCCTCCCGAAGCAGATCAAGTACTTGGTAGACTTATTCTCATTCATGGTGGCCGGGGGGCTCTGTGGGCGGAGCCCTCCCCCCGCAACAATAAGTGACTTTAATAAAAGATTTATTGATTGATTTTTGAGAGAGCGAGAGAAACATCAATTTGTTGTTCCACTTACTTATGCATTTATTGGTTGCTTCTCATATGTGCCCTGACCAGAGATAAAATCTGCAACCTTTGTGTATCAGGATGATAATCTAACCAATTGAGCTACATGGCCAGGGCCAGGAATTAAGTGACTTGTCCAAGGCCACATAGCTAATAAGTGGGAAAGCTTGGGTCTTAAAATCCTGGTCTTTCAAACTCCAAGCTTGTGCTCTTCTCATTGCTACTGCACAGCTCACCCTAAACCAGAAGCTGCCGATCACCAGCTCAAAACTTCTTTTAGGCTTCATGCTGTTTTTTAAATTAATAAAAATTTTGCATTCTAATTAATAACATATCTGTATGTTTTACTGTAAAGATACTATTTTAAATTAACAATTCAATTATTTAACTTTTTACCCCCAAAATCTTTGGTTCCCCAAGAAAAATACGCCAAGTTTATCCTGTGTTTTCTGTGTCCTTGGCTCTCTACAATAGCCCAAGGGGCTCTTGAACTCCATTTTAAGAAACATGACCCAGCCCTGACTAGTGTGGTTCAGTTGGTTGGGAATCATCCTGCAAAGTGAAAGGTCGCTGTTTGGATTGCCAGTCAGGGCACATGCCTGGGTTGGGGGTTTGTTCCCAACTTGGGGTTCATATGGGAGACAACTGCTCAATGTGTCTCTCACATCGAGTTTCTCTCCCTTTCGCTATAAATACATACATACATACATACATACATACATACATAAATCTTTTAAAAAAGGCAACATGACCCAAAAATTAGGCAGTCAAGTCCTCATGCTATGAACCACTACAATTATAAATCAACACCCCTTATTCTTTGTACATGCATGTTATCAAGTATTCATGTGATTATAATTTGGCTTCTCATATACTTTAATTGCAGAAGAGATTGAAGTTAAAGATTGAGCACCTGGTTTCCTAAACTGTTATATCTCTCATTGTGTATTAATAAAGTTGGCACTGTTTCACATAGCAGTCTCCATGTACTTAGTTATTGTGACTCTTTCCAGAGAGACATTGTAAAATAATACTCCTGAATCCCTCATCTTCTTTCTTGTAAAATAATACTCCTGAGTCACTCAGGGTAATTATGCTAAGTGCTGTAACAAATAACCCCCAAATCTCAGAGATGTGCCAATAAAAATTTATGTATTAATTACATCACAGGCTGATATAAGTTGTAAGCTCTCTGCCTCCCCTTTAAGTGCTGACTTAGTCTTCCAGGCTCCTTCCATTCTATTACCCTGACTTCTCAAACACAGAACCTCCAGGTCTGAAGCAGATTTTCTGTCCACACAGGCTTGGAGAACATCACTTCCACCTGCATTCCATTGACCTTAACTGAACTAAAGAGGAAGGTAGGAAATAAGGTTTTCTTTTGTGTCCACAAAGAGGAAAAGATAACAGAATTTTGTGAACACAAAGCATTGTCTCTGCCATAACTCCCTTCCTTCGGAGAGCCATTCAACCCTAATCTCCACAGTTCTTGTGGATCTGGCAATATAAAATCCCATTCCTATGGCCTAAGGAGTGGGTGAATCATGACCTGAGCTAAACAAAGTCAAGTTTCTCTACCTTGGTCATTCGAATATTGACCAAAGTTGTCAAAGTAAAAGGCGCATAGTGGAATTGTAGGGTGACAATGCCCAGTGAGGAGAGCCATGAGTGTTGGCTGCAGAATCTTCTGGTTTTACTGGGTCCTGTCCCTCCTAACACCCAGTTGTTCAGCTCTTTTGTCAAATCTGTGAGCTCTCCACTATCATTCCAATTAATTCTCTATTTATGATTAATTTTCTTTTGCTTGTACCAAAATACCTTCATCAATACCCAATAATTGCTATCTGTATGCTGACCAACCAAATTCTCATTCCCCATGACTCAGCCCTGAACTGTAATAATTTCACAGAGGCAGTGCTTCCCCATGAGGATATGATGGGGGTGTCTGACCAATCAATCTTCTCCAGGTGACACTTCTCTATCTCATTACTTGCTTTCTTTGATCTTCTATGCATGTGAAAAAAGCAATTAACAGTACAAAACAGATATTTAAGACAGAATAAATGGTAAAGACAACATGACATCATCCTCAGCAGGGATTCAAGTGGGCAATAGAATCATATCCGCAGCTATCTCTAAAGAAAACTCCCAGACAACAATTTGTCAATCTTTTCTATTTCATAGACAAAAGTCACAATTCTATAATAGTGTAGTCCAACTGACATGTAATGCAAGCTATGTGTGTGTTAGAGACTGAATGTCTTTGTCCCCCTAATATTTATATGTCGAAGCCCTAACCCCCAGTATAATAGTATCAAGAGGAGGAGTCTTTAGGAGGTAATTAGCTTTACATGAAGTCAAGAAGATGGGGCCCACATTATGGACTTAGTGTCCTTATAAGAAGAGAAAGAGACCAGAGCCCTGTCTCTCTCCATGTAAAGATACAGCAAGAAGGGAGCTATTTGCAAGCCAGGAGGAGGGCCTTCACCAGGAGCCAATGTGTGTGTGTGTGTGTGTGTGTGTGTGTGTGTGTGTGTGTGTGTGTGTGTGTATTGGTTTGTTTACTCCTAGGGAATCTGGGTGAAAGATAATAGGAATTATTGGTACAATTCTTACAATGTTTCTGTAATTCTGAAATTATGTCAAAACAAAAAGATAAAAGGAAAAGAAAGCATATTTAAAAGCCAGTTGGGATATGGTTTTTCTTTTATGTTGTAAGCATATAAATTTGGCTAAGTTCTCACAGTAGCTGACAAAGGACTATTTAACACATAATGTAGCTAAAATACTGGGCCATTGCAAGGTGATTAAATAGGAAGAAGGTGATACTGTTTTATTTTTTTAATTTTTAAATTTTTATTAAAGTATAATTGACAATATTACATTAGTTTTATGTATACAACATAGTGATTTGACATTTATATACATTATGAAATGATCACCACAATAATTCTGGTTCCCATTTGTCACCATACAAAGATTTTTTTCATACAAACACAATATTATTGACTGTATTCCTATGCTGTGTATTACATCCCCATGACTTATTTGTGTTATAACTGGAATTTGGTACCTGTTGAACCCTTTTATCCACTTTGCCTCCCCTTCCAACATTCCCCAGTCCTCTGGCAACTGCCAGTCTGTTCTCTGTGTCTATAAGTCTGGATTTTGTTTGTTTTGTGTGTTTGTTTTGTTGTTAGATTCCACATAAATAAAATTATGCAGTATTTGTTTTTCTCTTTCAATTCAAAATAGTTGTTGAATTTTGTCAAGTATTTTTCTGCATATATTGAGATGATGATATGATTTTTTTCTTTCATTTTGTTAATGTGTTGTATCACAATGAGTGATTTGAGGATATTGCACCATCTCTGCCTTGCTGGAATAAATCCCACTTGAGTATATGATCCTTTCAATGTATTGTTGACTCAGTTCGCTTATATTTTGTTGCAGATTTTTTGCACCTATGTTCATCACGGATATTGGTCTGTAATTTTCTTTTCTTGTGGTGTCTTTATCTGGTTTTGACATCAGAGTAATGCTGGCCTTCTGAATGAGTTTGGCATTCAATTTTTTTGGAACAGTATGAGGATAATAGGAATGAAATCTTTGAATGTTTGGTAGAATTCACCAGTAAAGCCATCTGGGTCTGGATTTATATTTTTTGGGAGTTTTTCATTACTGATTCAATCTCCCTGTTAGTAATCAGTCTATTCAGATTTTTTTTTCCATAATTCAGTTTTAGAAAGTTATATGTTTCTAGAAATTTATTAATTTCTTCTAGGTTCAATTTGTTGGTGTATAATTGTTGAGTATTAGTAGTTTTTATGAACATTTGCATTTCTATGGAATCAGTTATAGAATCTCTTTTATTTCTAATTTTATTTATTTGTGCCCTCTCTCTTGTTTTCCTGGTGAGTCTTGCTAAGGGTTTGCCAATTTTGTCTATCTTTTTAAAGAATCCCATTTCAGTTTCATTGTTCTTTTCTCTTTATTCTAGTCTCTATTTCATTTATTTTCACTCTGATGTTTATTATTCCCTCCCTTCTATTGATTTTTGGCTGTTTGTTCTTTTTTAGTTCATTTAGGTGTAAAGTTAGATTGTTTGCTTGAGATTTTTTTTCCTGTTTTCTTGTATTGCTATAAGCTTTCCTCTTAGAACCACTTTTGCTATATCCCATAAATTTCAGTATGTCATATTTGTTTTATTTGTGTCTAGGTATTTTTTTATTTCTCCTTTGATTTTATTGATGACCCATTGATTGTTCAACAGCATGTTCTTTAATCTCCATAGTTTTGAGAGTTTTCTAGCTTTCTTCTAATAATTGATTTCTAGTTTCATACCATTGTGGTTAGAAAAGATGCTTGATATGATTTGTCTTATTGAATTTCTTGAGACTTGTTTTGTGGCCTAATATGTGATCTATCCTGGAGAATGTTCCATGTACACTTGAGAAGAATGTGCATTCTGACACTTTGGTGTGGAATGTTCTGTATATACCTATCAGGTCAATTTGGTCTAATGTATAATTTAAGGCCAATGTTTCCTAATTGATTTTTTGTCTGGATGATCTATCCATTGTTGTAAATGTGGCATTGCTATCAGTTTCTCCATTTGGGTCTATTAATATTGGTTTATACATTTTGGTGTTCCTGTGTTGGGTACACATATATTTATAAATGTTATATGTTATTGTTGGACTCACCCCCTTATTGTCATATAATACCCTTCTTTGTCTTTTATTGCAGTCTTAGTTTTATTTTTTTTAAAGATTTTATTTATTTATTTTTAGAGAGAGGGAAAGAGAGGGAGAAAGGGAGAGAAACATCAATGTGTGATTGCCTCTCCAGCTCTCCCCACTGGGGACCTGGCCCACAACCCAGGCATGTGCCCTGACTGAGAATTGAACCAGTGACCCTTTGGTTCCCAGGCCAGTGCTCAATCCACTGAGCCACACAGCCAGGGCTGCAGTCTTAAACTCTATGTTGTTTAATATGAGTACTGCTACACCATTTCATTTGCATGAAATAACTGTCTCCATCCCTTCACTTTCAGTCTCTGTGTGTCCTTATTGCTGAAGTCAGTCTTTAGTAGGCAATATATTTATGATTCTTATTTTTTATCCACTCAGTCATTCTGTGTCTTTTGATTGGAGAATTTAGTCTATTTACATTTAAAGTAATTATTGATAGGTATGTACTTATTGTCATTTGTTAATAGTTTTCTGGTTGTTTTGCAGTTCCTCTTCGTTGCTTTCTTTTTCTCCTTCTCTCTTTTCTTGTGGTTGATGGCTTTCTTTAATGTTATGTTCACCTTCCTTTTTCATTTTCTTTTGTGTATTTACTAAGTTTTTGCTTTGTGGTTACCATGATGTCAACATATAACATCCCATGTATATAACAGTCTATTTTAAGTTGATAGCTACTTAAGTTTGAACATACTCCAAACTCCACATTTTTACTCCCCATGCATTTTATGTTTTTTATCACATTTTAATTTTATGTATTTAACTAGTTATTGTAGGTTTAACTTTACTACTTTTTTTGACCATAATAGCTTATAAATGATTAATCTACCACCTTTACTATATGTATATAAACCTTTTCCAGTGAGATTTTACTTTCCTATCTTTTCTGGTTATTAATTAGTGCCATTTCTTTTCAGTTTAAAGAAGCCTTTTAAACATTTCTTATAAGACTGATTTACTCCTTAATGAACTGGCAATGAACTCCTTCAATTTGTGCTTATCTAGAAAACTCTTTATGTCTGCTTCAATTCTGAATAATAACCTTTCCAGGTAGACTATAGTTGGTTAGATATTTTTTTTCCTTTCCCCACATTGAATATGCTGTGCCACTCCCTCCTGGCCTGCAAAGTTTCTGCTGAAAGATCTACTGAGCCTTAAGGGGTTTCCCTTATGTGCCACATGTTGTTTTCCCTCTGCTGCTTATAGGATTCTCTTTTACCATGAACTTTTAACATTTTAACTATAATGTGTTTTGGTGTGGGTCTCTTTGGGTTCATCTTATTTGAAACTGTCTGGGCTTCTTGAACCTGGATGTTTATTTCCTTCCCCCAATTAGGAAAGTTTTCAGCCATTATTTCCTCAAATAATTTTCTTGCCTCCCTTTTTCTCTCTTCTCCTTTTGGAAACCCTATAATGCAAAAGTTATTCTTGATGTTGTCTCATAGATCCCTTAAGGATGAGCTCCATTGCTTCATCTTTCAGCTCACTGATATTTTTCCTTCTCTTTCATTCAGTCTGCTGTTGAACCCTGCTAGTGGTGGATTTTTTTTTTTTTTCCAGTTCAGTTATTCTATTCCTCGGCTTTGTGACTTCTGTTTGGTACTTTCTTATGTTTTCTGTCTCTTTATTGAAATTCTCACTGTGTTCATCCACTCTTCTCTGAGTTCAGTGGGCATCTCTATGAACATTATGTTAAACTTTTTACCAGAAAGATTATCTCCATTTCATTAAGGTCTTTTTATGAGATTTTTTTTCTTATTCTTTCATTTGGAACATTTTTTTTCTCCTCATTTTATTAGACTCTATGTTTGTCTTTATGTATTAGGTGAGACAGCTGATCTCTTCTAGTCCTATAGGAGTGGCATTTTGTGCAAAATGTCCTGTGGGGCTCAGAAGTATAATTCCCCCTCTAACCAGCAGAGCCAGATGCTCTAGAGGCATCCCCTGTGTGGGTTGCTCATGCCTGCTGGGTGTGGTGGGGCCACGGCTATAGCATGGGTGGGGGAATGGGGCATTTCCCCGGCTGGAGCATGGCTGAGACATGGGGGTGGGTGGAGCACGTCCACCATTGCTAGCAGATTAACTAGTGAGTGCCAAAATGGCGCTTTTCAGTACCAGCACTGGCAAGATAGAATGAGATTACAAAAGTGGTGCCTACCAGTGCCTTCACCATTGGAGAGATCCTCAGGAGGTTCTTGCATCTCTGGCAGATGTTTTAAGATTAGTAAGTGGGTCTCCTTTACTCATGGTGTAGGAGTTTTCAAACTGTTTCTTTTGCATTATGTCCCAGGATGAGTGAGTCTGCATGTAAACCCTTTAAGTGAAAGTTCTGCATTCCCTGCAGTTCTATGGTTCTCCTAGATATATTCCCCATTGGTTTTCAGAGGTGCCTGATGTGGGGCACAAACCCTACTTCCCCAAAGAAACGTTTCATATTTATGAGGTACCTCCTGATTGTGGGTCACCATGGTTGGGGTAGGATTTTTAGGAAGACCATGGTTCTACCTCTCCTACCCATCTCAATGAGTCCCTTTTAACCTTTGTTGTGGAGGTGCTGTTCATCCAGTTTTCAGGTCTTTTTTGAAGAAAAATATTCCATATGTAGTTGTAAATTTTTTGTGTCCATGAGAGGACATGAGTTTGGGATATTCCTCTGTTGCCATCTTCAACTGTCCTCTCACAATCGTTTAATTATTTCAATTGTTTTATTGATTTGAGAGAGAGACAAACATTGATTTTTTGTTCCACCCATTTATTTATTCATTGAGTAATTCTTGTATGTATCCTGACCTGGGATCAAACCCACAACTTGGCGTATTGGAATGACACTCTAACCACCTGAGCTACCCAGCTAGGACTCACAACATTGTGTTACTAGCAATTAAACCATAAGGAAAAACATTAAAATTGAATAATACATTTTAATTAATGTATTAATTTTGGTGGAGAAACTATTGCCCAAGTGTTTAATATTCAATTTCCAGTGTAAAAAATTAGGTTTAAAATAGTTGGAGGAATTAAAGAAAGAATAGTAGTTAAAGAAGAACCAGGTGCTCTGGTTTGCCTAGAGAGGAAGAGAAGAGAGTTTAACAAAAGTTTCATTTAATCTGGTTTAACCGGAAAAAATTTTAGCATATTTATGTGTTGAAGACATGGAGCTAGGATAGAGGAAGTGGTTGAAATTATACCAGAGAGAAGCAAAATCCAATATATATGAGAAAAAATAGAATCTTAAGCAGTGGTTTTTACATTTTATATACCATCAAAACTTTTTTTAAATAATAAAAGTGGAAGAGCAATATAAAATTGTCAACTTTTACATTTGCCAGGTGAGGACATTAGGAAAAAAAGTAAAGTTATGCAAAAAATGGCTATCTATTATAACCATCATTTTATAAATAAAAGGTATTTAAAATATAAATATAGAAAAGGTATAATGTAAACATTTAATAAATATAGCATGATGTTCTCATTTCACTGAGGGCTGTTTATATGGACTCTAGCTGTGGGAGTCAGTCCTAACTTAGTCCATATAAGCAGCTGCTCTGGTAGCCTTTGTGGAGCCCACCAGGACGGGATGTTCTCTCATACCCACCATGGATGGTTGCACATTCCTGTTTTCTCCATTGTGACCTTTGCTCTTCCTATGACTTGCTTCCCTTTGTCCCCATAGTCAATCTAAGTAACCCCTGACCTGGATCCAGTTTCCAGTTGCTCCTCTCAAGGGCAACCTTACAGATATGACTGGTGGCACCCACTTACTTGCTTATTGAAATTGCATGTATATCTGCCATGATATGACTACTTTTATATCACCAACTCTGCTGTTTGTTAATGTTCAAGCTCACTTATGTCTTTCCCGTTAGTGTTGCTTTCCTTTTGTTTTCATCTTACTAATCCACTCTCCATTGCTTCATACAGAATTTTCTTGACTGGGGAAATTTCTTAGCACCTTGTTGGCTGCTACCCTAATTTGCATAGTAGCTTTGAACTTGGAAAAGAAAACAGGCATTTATGCTGCCTGTCACATCTGGAACCCAATAAGCAGAGACAGGGATTGAATCTTTGTGGGTGCTTTATTCAGATGGCTGGCAATCTGAAAAGACTGCAGGTTCATACCCTAATGGACCATCTTAAACTCCATTCTAAAATGGCCCTTTTAAAAAGCAGAACAAATTGTAGGTAAGGGGTTTGGAATTCAAGAAAAAGTTAATTGGATTTAAAAAACTGTAGCATTCTCATGCTGGGTGGTGATCTTTAGCTGTGCCCAGGGCAGTGGTGGTCTCACCCTGGAGTACAGTGGCTCAGATACCATTTTGCTTGTTTGCAATCTTCCTGAGGCACAAAGGTGGAACTGCTTATGGTCTCCTGGAGTCAGGGTGGGTCATACCTTCAGTTCCATGGACAATAGCTGTTATATGCACCGATTACTAAGCTTACTAGCGATTACTTAAACTAATAGCTAAATAATTAAAAATTTCCAACGCTTGAGTCACCTATCACCTTTGGTTGCATACCTTACTGGTGATATTAGTGCTATTCCTCAGAGATTCATTTAGGTTCTTCCCTGTTTCACTACCTTTGGGGTAAAGTCCAGAGCAATTCATCTCCTATCTGTAAATGGGAAGCATGAGGTCAACTAGAAAGTATTTTGGGTCAGAGACTTATGGGACTGATAGGTGTGAACTGCTCTATCTTCTGCCCTTTGCTCACTATGTAATGTTACACAAGCCTCTTTAACTCTGTAAGTCTTATCTTCCTTATCTTTAAAATAAGGAAAATAACATCAATCTCATAAGGTTATTCCAAGGATCAAATGAGAGAAATGTGTAAGGAGCTTTGACATGTCCTGGCACATAGCAGGACATTTTATTTTTTTTTTTAGTTTAGTTTATTCAGTACAGTTTCTATCCTTTATTCCCATTCCAGCCCACCCACCCATTCCTCCCCTCCTCCCTCCCCTTTCCAACACCCCTAGTTTTGTCCATGTGTCCTCTAT
>CM052542.1:131669037-131762546 GCA_028533065.1 Trachops cirrhosus
GATAAGTCCCTTTAACATTTTATATAATAAAGGCTTGGTGATGATGAACTCCTTTAACTTGACCTTATCTGAGAAGCACTTTATCTGCCTTTCTATTATAAATGATAGCTTTTCTGGATAGAGTAATCTTGGATGTAGGTCTTTGCCTTTCATGACTTTGAATACTTCTTTCCAGCCTCTTCTTCCCTGTAAGGTTTCTTTTGAGAAATCAGCTGATAGTCTAATGGGAACTCCTTTGTAGGTAACTTTCTCCTTTTCTCTTGCTGCTTTTAAGATTCTCTCCTTATCTTTAATCTTGGGTAATGTAATTATGATGTGTCTTGCTGTGTTTCTCCTTGGATCCAACTACTTTGGGACTCTCTGAGCTTCCTGGACTTCCTGAAAGTCAATTTCCTTTGCCAGACTGGGGAAGTTCTCCATTATTTTTTTCAAATAAGTTTTCAATTTCTTGCTGTTGTTCTTCTCCTTCTGGCACCCCTATGATTCGGATGTTGGAACATTTAAAGATGTCCTGGAGGTTCCTAAGACTATCCTCATTTTTTTTTGAATTCTTGTTTCTTCATCCTGTTCTGGTTGAATGTTTCTTTCTTTCTTCTGCCCCAAACTGTTGATTTGAGTCTTGGTTTCCTTCCCATTGCTGTTGGTTCCCTGTAGATGTTTTTTTTTTTATTTCACATAATGTGACCTTCATTGCTACCTGGGTCTTTTTTTTGCTATTGAAGTACCCAGTGAGTTCCTGGAATATCCTGATAACCAGTGTTTTGAACTGTGTATCTGATAGGCTGGCTATCTCTTTGTTGCTTAGTTGTATTTTTTCTGGAGCTTTAATCTGCTCTTTCATTTGGGCCATTTTTATTTGTCTTGGTGCTCCTGTTATGTATGGTAGGGGCAGAGCCTTAGGTGTTCACCAGGGCAGGGCAACCCATGTGGCTGTGTTGTGATGCTATATGTGGGGGAGGGGTCCGAGAGGGAACAGTGCCACTTGCTCTGCTCTCTGCTGGTTTTCAGTCACTTCCCCGGCTACTCACAATCAAATTGGGTCTTTCTGGTGGTGATTCCCAGGAGGGTGGGTTTGTGTACATTTTAGGACCCTGTTTGTCTCTCCAATGAACTCTCCTGTGAGGGTGGAATTTCTCCTAATGATGCCTCAACCCCCACAGGTGTTTTCAGTTAGAGGCTTTGAGGCTTTATTTTCCCATGCTGGAACCCTGGGTTGTGTGGTCTGTCTCGAGCCCTAGTTGTTCCTCCCAGTTTATCTGCATGTGAATGTGGGACCAACCAGTCTGCAATCCACCATCTCACCGGTCCACCAGCCACTGTCTTGCCTCGAGTCCTCTCTATCTGGCTGCCCATCTCTGCCCCTCCTACTGGTCTGGATGAATGTTTCTTCTTTAACTCCTTGGTTGGACTTCCATACAGTTCGATTTTCTGTCAGTTCTGGTTGTTTTTTGTTTTTAAATTGGTTGTTGTCCTTGTTTGGGTTGTGCGAGGAGGCACAGTGTGTCTACCTATGTCTCCATCTTGGCCAAAAGTCACCACAAAATCATTTTTATGTGAAATGTTAAAGGGAATTATTTAAGAAAAAGAAGATGGAAACTATGAACAATTAAAATGGCAAAAAATTGAAATCTATCATCAATTAAATCTAAAACACAAACTAAGCAAACAAGAATAACAGAGACAGAATCTTGGATACAAAAAGCATTTTGATGGTTGCCAGATGGGAGGGGAGGTGGAGGAATGGGTGAAGAGGTGAGGGGATTAAGAAGTACAAACAGGTAGTTACAAAACAGACATGGAGATGTAAAGTACAGTATAGGGAATGGAGTAGCCAAAGAACTTATACACATGACCCACAGACATGAACAATGGTGGGGGGATGGCCTGAGGGGGTGGCAGGTGCTGGATGAACTGGAGGTAAAGTGGGAAAAATCAGGACAATGATAATAGCATAATCAATAAAATATAATTAAGAAAAACAAATGTATTCAATTTCTAATAAAAAGTGAAGTTTTCAAATTTATAAAGAAATTACCTCAACTATGTATCCCCAGCACTTCCTACCACAAAGTCTGGAACAGAGTAGGTGCTCAATGTATATTTATTAAATGCTTAAATTAAATGACAAAGTCCAACAAAGAATCTTTGAATTCCCAGTGATAAGATATCTAGATCAAACTGCCCAAGTGACAAAGGAAATCAGTACATTTAACTGTCAAGTCGAAGGGTATACTTGCTTTAGGCATAGTTGGATCCAGGGGTTCAATCTACATCTTCAGAATCTGGACTTTTCTTTCCTTCTCGTTCTCTCTCCCCTATTTTCCTCTGTGTTGGCTGTATTCTCTCTCTTAAACTGACTCTCCATATGGTGGCCCCACATAACTCTCTAGTTCAGCAGAAATAAAGATATTTTGTACAAATGGTCTATATACTTCTATTACTAAACATCATTGAACTGACCTGAGTGGTCAGAGAGCATGAAAAAATGCTGATGGGCAGATCTGAGACTTGTTACCTTCCCCCCAATCACATGGAATACGGGTTTAATTAAGTTTAGTTCTGTAAGTAAAATCAGGGTGGTGTCCCAGAGGAAGGGACTGGATGCTAGGCCAGCAAAGCCAGTTATGTCCACTTCTGAATTAGAGAGCTAAGACATAGTAACCAAACACTCTCATTGCTCTTCTGAGCTATCTTGGGTCGGGGCCAAAGGGTTCATCAAAAGTGGACCATCACTAGTTCCTAGGCCAGACCTGCTCATCATTTAATTTCACGCTCCAAGGAAGTCCTGATGGGGAGAGTGCTCTCAAGTGTGACCTACATGCTTTGCGGAATGAACAGTCTTAAATCACGAGACGAAGTCGTGTAGAATTGGAACAACATCACTGAGAAGAGAAGTGCAGACAGGTTCTCCCTTCTCCTTTCGTCCTTTGATTAGCTTCTCTATAAGCCTCCTGGCACAAACCACAAAGTCCCAAAAGTGAATCTCTAAAATCCAAGCTATTTATTCTTGAGGTTAATTAACCTATGCCTCAAAATAAAATGTTGTAATCTGCAATTCAAAGTAAAGAAAGTTCCTTTAATCTCCTTTTGGAAAAATAGAGATTACTTACTCTAATGTGCTCCATTCCATTGGTTATGATAAAATCAGTTTAATCAATCAAAGAGTGGACATTTTAGAAACTTGGTTTGAGGTCATTTGGAGGAGGGCTGTGAGATTCCCAGAAGTAGAACACATGGTCTCTGCTGTCAGGAATTTCTTATTGTAAATTAAGAGGTGAATTTACAAGCTGAAGACATTCACTAATAATCAATTTTAGCTGTAGGTGCCAGAAGTGTGGTCAGACTTTGAATTCCCTACCAGTTCTGTGGATTCAAGGACAAGAAGAGAGTAAGAAAGATTAGAAAGTGGGCTCAACAAGGGTAGGGCCTTTGCCTTCCTATTCACTGATAGGTCCCCATGCCTAGAAGAGTGTCTGGCACGTAATAAGCATCAGTAATATGTGATAAATGAATGAATGGACTGAGGAAGCCCAGAAAGTGGGAGGGAAAGTGAAGGATGGGTAAGACTTAATGAGGAGGGATGATGGTAGGAAGGGTCTTTAGAGAAGATGAGGACACATCCAGGCCTGAAAAGACAGGGTAGCTGGCAGGATGGGGCAAAGCTAGACCACATTGTGAGACAGGACAGTGGGAAGCTGGGAAAATTCCTTGGCAAGCAGAATAGGGAAACTGAGACAGATAGCTGAACACAGTGGCTGGGCAATTTACAGCAGGTGCAGATAGTCACCAGGGTGGAAGGCTCCAGTGCCTGGCAAGGGGCAAAACTGGAAAAACAAGGACCTCGCCCCCAGGGTAACCTTTCCTCCCCTGACCTTTCCTCCCTGTAGATAACATCTAGGTCTCCAGACCTAGCTCCAGAACTAGAAAAGCAGTAAACTCAGGTGGGTAACTCCAGAGCCAACTGCAATGACTGAATTAATCAGTGGAGACCATGATCCTGAAAGGGCACACCTGGGTAACTCGTGAATATTCTACTGCAACCCTTCCCTGAGACCTCCAATAAGATTGCCACCAGCAGAAGAGCAATGAAAGCCTCAAGACAAAGGACCCAGAGTGCATGCTCTCCCTCTGGGGAGCAGCCCCAGCCATTCTCTTTCCCTTTTCTCCCACTGCTTTCTCCTAAACTCTAGGATAATGGGAAGCTGGCAGCTTGTCCCAGGCTGATCGCTTGAACCTGCCCTTTTCTCTGACTTTCCAATGAGTTAAGGCAGCACAGACTCATCTCTCCTGCTGCTTCTATGCTAAGCCCCTCCTTGTTTTACTGTCTCCAGCTTTAATAAGTGGGTCCTCATATTCACCTGGACTCATGTTGTGAAATCTTTCCTACAGGGAGTCAAGAACACACACACAATACCTGGCCCAAGGCAGACCCGCACAGGTCCAGGCCCGTGTCCGGCAACAACTGGAACCAATGATTCACACTGGTATGGAAGGGAAGCATGGTTAGCAGCATAAGGCACACAGGTAATGAGCTATATAGGGCAGTGGTCACAAATCAGCAGCTCACAGCTAAATAAGTTGACAAATGTGTATTATTTGGAGATCGTATATGGCATCCAGATTTCTGGCTGCCCTTGAAAACTCAGAAAATCTGGCAACACCGAGTCCACAATCTCTCATGGCAACAAGTGGCTGGAGCTGAGGAACCTCACGGAGAAAACATCCTCTTCAGTTCATCACAGCCCCGCCACTGCCCAGCCGAGTCTCTCATTTACACAGCCTGCGGGCTTTGCAGGCATGTGAGCCTATGACAAGTCTAGGTAAACTGTGAATTCCCCAGTTACCTCTGAAAATCCTCCTTCCTCAGCCCTCTTGGTCTCTTCACCCTCTTCTTTGCATCTTTCTGCACTGCATTCTATTCTCAGTGAAACTGTAGTAATTTTTTTTTAATTTTAAAGAAGTAAAAGGCACTCAAGTTTGGCAAAACTAAGCTTATGTTTGAAAACTCTAAAATAAATGGATAGACAAATGTTTTACCACAAATTGCCTCAAAGAATCCCCATAGTCCTGCATTAATTAGAAGACTTTAGAAGCGAAGGCCACTGATTATCCCCACTCTCATCCCTTTCACCTCAACCCATGATGTCCTAGGACAAGTCTCTTTAAGGATATTGGTATGAATATTTTTTGCCATCTTCCTTCTCTAGTATTTTCAGAAACTTAACACATGCTGGATGTGGCAGGTGTGATTCTAATTTTACTATGGGTGGGAGTCTGCCTAGCCAAATATTACAGAAGGGCTTTGGGAATTGTATCAGAGTATCAAGCTGGTTGGAGCATTGTGTTGCCTGAACAACAACCCATTTGGGCGTAAGTCCATTGAGTGTGGGCCTCCTTCTAACCAGTTAAACCCCTGTGAGCTATGAGTGATTAAAAAAGAAAGAAAAGTTAGCACCTGTTCCAGCTTTGGCAAGAACCCTAAAATAGAGCAACCATTTCTCACGAGAGCTAAACTTCAATACTTGCAGCTGCTGACTTCCTTATCAAAAATCAATTTCTATTATATAACATACGTAAATAGGATGACCTTTCCCCTTTCCTAATTTACCACTTTTCTTCTCTACCAAAGGAATCTTTTTGAGCATTTCTGTATTGGTGTGGAGTCAATGGGAAAGGTTTCTTTCTTTTTACTCAAAAACCACTGACTCACTGAAAAGAAAGAATTATTGTTCTCATAAAACTTTTTTTAAAGTTGTCCACTTCAAAAAGGAAGCATAGAGCTTACTGTTCTTTGTTTTTGTTTTCCTGTCTCAGGCAACCCACGAGAAAATAAACTAAAAAATAAACACAGGAATTATAAAACTTTATTTAGTAAATACAACAATCAATAAAACTGGCTTCATTTAGTATGATACACATGGAAAGAGACAGAAAAATTGGAATGGCAAGAAAAGGACAAGAAAGAGGTTGACCAGAAAGACCGGTGTACTAAAGACGGGAAGGGAAAAGCTAAAAGCTGACTCCTTGTTTAGACCACTCACCAGGTTCCCAACAACCTTAGCCCCCAAATTCATCTTATATCCTAACTGTGCAAATGCCACACCTCCTTGGCCTTGCTCCATGAGAGTCAACATTTCAAACCTATTCAGGTTGGTCCCTAATGCCATCGATCCAACTCCTGAGATGCCCTTACAAAACCAGCCACAGGATCTTTCCCCAAACGTGTCTTAATTCTCTTAAAAATAACAGACACACCCAAGGCAGTAATGTCTCTACAGTGCTTTTATTCTTAATTATCTAGATCTTTTTCTAGAGTGTACATGGTTTTGTTGATTGTATTCTGGATAGCTCACTTTTAGGCGTTGTGTAAAAGTACATATCCTGTGCTTTATAAATTCATCCATTCAACTAGCGTCTCCTGTTGAATGCCATCTGAGAAGATGGGAATGATTGACTCATGAGGCTATTTCTCACCTCCTACAACAGAAGTCTCTAGTACCAGCCCAGTAGCCATTCTGTCAGAATATCTTATATGCAGCCATATTTCTTTTAAGTAAATGCAAGTCGTTAATCGTGAAGTTAGCTGAACAGAGTAAAATCTTAGAGGAAAAAAATCCACTCCTTAAACTTCACCCACAGAAATAGGATGCTTTATGGTTGGATGACTCCCTCATATGTGAAAAAAAAGAATAAAAAGAAAAGAAAGACATAGGATGCTTTAGAATGCACATTTAAAAAATAGTTTGATTTAAAATGCACTGGAATAAAAATATTAAAAATTAGTTCTAAAAAACAATAAGGAATTGTAAGCCATCAATAAAGTGAATAAACTTCATCACTTCCTCTCACCACCCCCTTGCCCCCATTGATTCTACAGTGTCTCTTGGTAAAAAAAGTACATACAGAGAAAGCAGAAGTTAAGAATAGATAAGTGGATTCTAAAGTCTGTGAACTCAGTAACTTATCTTCCTTCTGCCTATCCTCTGACTTAATCAGGGACTCAGAAATCAGGTTCTACTGCTCATCCCAATCACTGGTTATCTAATATAATCCAGTTATATTAGATAATCTTTTATGGCTTGGCATTCTTATTGGCAAATACAATTACTGGTAAATCTGATAGCTGTCTCCTCTCGTAAAGAAAGTTTTTATAAGACCGGATGGAATTGTGTCAGATCTAGCCTCAGAAGCTCCTCCCTAGTTTCGACAGTGAAGACTGAGCAATGCTCTCAGGAGGCCTGGGTGAGGAAGACCCCTGCCCTGGTTCCATTTACATTCTGAACTTTAAGCCCAGAAGTGAAGGCAAAAGGTCCTTTGAATACAGTTATGAAATTATTTGATTTTCTGATTGATTACAAGCATAGCAGAGCAATTTGCCTAGAAATCATGTCATAGCTCTGCTCAGAAATTTCCAGTGGTGCACTGGCCAGCGTGGCTCAGTTGGTTGAACATTGTCCTGCAAAGCAAAAGGTCACAGGTTTGATTCCTGTTCAGGGCACATACCTAAGTTGCGGTCCTGGACCCTGGTTGGGGTGCATGTGAGAACCAATCAATGTTTCTCTCATACCTCTTTCTCTTTCTCCCTCCCTTCCCCTCTCTCTAAAAATAAATAAATATATAAGATATTCTTTAAAAAAGTTTCCAGTTGTTATTCATCTCACTCAGAGAAAAGCCACAGTTTTTCAGGGGCCAACAAATCCTGCCAATACATCCCCACTCTAGCCTGTTAACTGTCTAACCTCTTCTTCCACCATCTCTCCCTTGCTCACTCCACCAGCCATGTGATCTTCTTGCTATTCCTCCAGCATCTCATTCTTTTGTTTACCACAGGGCCTTTTCATTTGCTGTTCTCTCTGCCTGGAATGCTCTTCCCCAGATATCCATAAGATAACTCCCTCAATTCCTTGAGGTGTCTGCTCAAATTTTGCATCGTCAATGAAACCTTCCTTAACCACCCCTCCTAAAGCAGCAGCAGCCCACTCCCACCCTAGTACTCCCTATAATTTTTTAAACAGCTTTATTGAGATATAATTCACACGCCATGTAATTCACCTATTTAAAGTGTACAATTCAATGACTTTTAGTGTATTTACAGAATTGTGCACCTATCCCCACTATCAATTCTAGAACATTTTCATTACCCCAAAAAGAAATTCTGTACCATTCAACCATCACTTCCCAATCCTTCCAACTTCCTAGCCCAAGACAACCACCAATCTACTATTTTATATTTTATTTTATTATTTTATTTTACTTTACTTTATAGAGAGGGAAAGGAAGGAAGAAAGAGAGGGAGGGAAACATCCACGTGAGAAACACTGATTCTGCAGGTAATTGTCCCAACTGGAGCCAAAACCCAGGCATGTTCCCTGACCTTTCAGTTTGCAGGATGATGCCCAATAAACTAAACCACACTGGTGAGGGCACCGCCAATTTACTTTTTATATATTTGCCTACTATGGACTTGTCACATAAATGGAAAATATAATTTGTAGTCCTTCATGACTGGTTTCTTAGTATAATGTTTTTGAGGTTCACCTGTACCAGTACCTCATTACTTTTTATTGCCAGATAATATTCCATTGTATGGATATACCACATTTTATTGCTCCATTCATCAGTTGATGGATATTTAGTTTATTTCAACTTCTTGCTTATTATGAGTAATGTTAAGAACATGTGTATATAAGTTTTTGTGTGGCCATATGTTATATAAGTATATACCTAGGAGTGGATCCCCAACATTTTTATCTTGCTTTATTTGGGCACTTATTACCATAAGATATATTAAATATTTACTTACTTTCTTTTTTCTTGCTTGTCCTTTTCCCACTAGAATATAAGCTTCCTGAAGGCATGATTTCAGTCGTTTTGTTCACTGCTTAGAACAGTATCTGGTACATAATAGCATGCAATAAATATATGCCATATAAATGAAAGAATGCTAAAACTACTAGGGCAAACTGAGGGGGAACCCATTAAGTAAGTAAGCTGATTGTATATGCATTAAAAGTGAATTTATGGCAAGAGGTTTGGAATGACAACTTGTAGGAAAATAGGAAAATTTAGAGTCACCACCAGTCTGTGCTTGAGTCAAATAACCTCTTTTTGGCCTCATTTTCCACCCTGTAAAATGTCAGGATTAAACTACTATTCCTGGTTCCTTCCAGCTCCATATTCTATAACTTAATATAGAAATTAACTAGTGACTTGATTTGCTCATTCATTCATTCAACAAGTATTTACTTAGTTCTTTCATGAGCTTGACATTATTTAAGTATCTTTTTTGGTATATTGATATTTACAATCTATTTGGACAATAATGACACCCTTACTAATTTAAATTTCTTTTCTTTTTAAAGTTTTTTTTTTGTTTTAACAAATACAGCTAAGTTGGGCTTAAAAAAATAAAAACCATCTCTTAATTATGTTAAGTTTCTAAGACAGAAACTGGCAGACCAAAAAAATCAGTATCAACATAATAAGCTTATTATTTCTTATTTTTGTGTCTTCTAGTTTCACACAGATATAAAATGCATCATTTTCTGAAATAGAGAGGAGGTAAATAGGGTGGGTGGAAAAAAACCTGTGTCAGACTCACTGGCTGTGGTGTCTGCATTGAGTGCCAACCAGCAGCTGCTGTTCCTGCCTCTTCTTGAACTTTTCGTGGTTTTCCTAGACTGAAGATTGCCTGACAACAGACAAGCTTCTCTACCATTTCCTTATGTAGGCAATTTATTCCTTAACTTAGCAACATTCCCCAAATATTGGGGGCAGAGGGAGTAAGAAAGTCAAAAAGCCTTTTTATACTCCTATTAACATTGTGTTAATGAGCAAGCCACACACTTTGTCTCTCATTTTCCTCCTTAGTTAAGATAGTGGATTTACAGCTTAGACAGCAGTCTCTTCCAGTTTGGACTTGACCACTTGTAGAAGCAGAGCCATCTCAGTAGACAAGAAGACAAAGGAATAAGAGATTATATTGTACAAAGGCCTTGCTTTTGCAGAAGAGAGATACTTGCAAAGTCACTGGCTAGGCTCCTGGACCAAACCCCAAAATGTAATTTTTCAGAAGTATTTTCTATGATTAAGTCCCAGGGACAGTTTCATATCATCTGCCTACTACATAATTTTAAGAAACCATTTTTGGAGAGCAAAGTGGACCTGGCAAGTAATACACAAATTCTTCATTCAACAAATGTTTGCTTCCTATGATTTGTGACAGACTGCAACTGGGAGGTGGTTAACATCTTCTCATCCAACCAGTGCTGGGTCTTGGTGAGATAGGTAACACTGGCATTCTCTGTTTCATAAATGACGAAACTGAGATTCTGAGATGTAAAACAATTACCTTGGATAGGATTATACAGGTAATAGACAAAGTCCATGGGCCCTAAAAGACTTGACATCCTTCATCTTGTAAAAATCACTCCAGTTGCATATTTTATCTTCATGATTGATCTAGAATATTATCTTTGCATGTGAACTATACAACGCATATGAGAAATAATAAATGCTAATAATTATAACAATTCCTTTCAGAACCAAGAAAGAGGTTATTTTAACCTCTTATAACTAGAGAATTTTGTGGAAAATTGAAAATTCTGACCAAATTCCCTCATATTCAACTACCAAATATCAATTGTAGGGCATCTTTTTAAAAGAAAAAAACTCCATTAAACTTTGGAAGCTCTGAGATGCTGTTTTCAAAAAAATTTAGGTAAATAAATTATTCACATTTTGTATGGAGGGGCTTTTAATGTTAAATAAATGCTTCCCCTCCCCATCCATTAATTAATAGATAGTTCCCCTAATATAAACAGTAAACAGGTGAACAGGGCATTGTATGTTACCTTAATTCTCAAAATCTCAGTTTTCTCATCTGCATAATGTATGGGAAAATCTGTAATCTAGTTCTGCTCTACAGTCTTTTAATTCAATCCATAAGTTACCCTTTCAAAATAATTCTATATAACTATAAGAAAAAAAGCTGGCTGCAAACTAATTGTATTTATTGGTCACAAACAACAGAACCAGCTCTTGCTATTATATAATAATAATAATAATAATAATAATAATAATAATAATAATAAAGGAACTTTGGTAATTCAAGAAAAAGCTGTAGAATGAAGCTCAGAAAAGGGCAGGAACTAGGGCATTCAGAGGTTCTAGGTAATAGAAACAAAAAACATTACCTTGAAGATAAGTAAGTTTGACTATTCTGGACCATTGTAAAGCTTTTGCTACTCTGCTCCATTCAAGTTTCAGAGAGATAGCATCCAAGGATTTAGTTTGGGACTTCTGCCCATGCTGTGGCCAGGAGAGGGACAATTCACACACATGGTATAAAAAAATACCATGTTATTTCTGATTGTGGGCAAGCACAGATTCCTCTAAAGAAAAGTTGTAAGTTGCTACTAGAAGAAGGGAGTGAAGGCTGGGCAGTCAAAAACAACAGATGTCCATGAACCTGATGTCAGGAATTTGGCCTCTCCATCCTCTTGGAGGGATCTGTGACATGGGTTTGAGGCTAGGGACAGATACAAATCATGAATAGACAGAAGGATAAACCCTGGATCAAAGCTGTGGCCCAGGCCAGGAAGGGGCAGGCTGGAGCCAGGGAAGGCAGATGAGAGGAGAGGGCACTTGGAGTTCTGAGGGGTGAGCAGCTGTATTTTCTGATACGCACTTCATCCAGCCGCCTGCACTGAGAATGCACCACATGGTCAGTGGAATGGAATGCAGGGCAGACACCAGCCCCTCTGAAGCACACAGAAATCTGATACAATGGCTTTAGACTAATGCACGTCCAGGCATTTTCTCTTATTTAATTCCAAATCTTTGTGACGTACAAAAGAATAAAAATGACCAACCTGGGTAAAAGGGTCAGACCAGTGAAGCTAGGGTGGGCAAGCCCAAACTGCACACATAGGTGAGACCAGGGACATTAGCTGAGGGCAGGGAGAAATTGTCCCTTTCTCTTTCTTAAGCCGAGGCTCACCCAACTGGCACCAGAGAGGGGTCCTGGTTTGGGTTGGAAGGTGCTGGTACCAGAAAAAGTAGGGGAGGCTACTGTGATAAATGCATAAGGCTCAGTCACATTTGGAGCCAAGGACTGGAACCAAAGGATCAGTATCAGCTGCCAAATCTAAGAGGTCAATTTGAGACTATGGTCAAAAATGAGGCTGAGATCAGAAATAGGTCTGTAAACAGTGGGAAGTGGGATGGCTTGAGAAAGTTCAGGATAGCCTTATTCTCATTGGATGTTGGTCACATGTTAGGGGCTCAGCAACCAATTAAATCATTTAATAGTATAGAGCTGGGCTGGAATAAAAGGGGCAAATATGGGCATCTGGTCCAGAACAGGCAGAAACTAGAGGTCTAAAGGCTGGAATCCAGAGTCCCAGAGCTCAGAGAGCCAGCCAGGTAGGCACTAGCCAGTAAAAAAGACTTCTGTTCCCAGTGGTACCCTCCAAGTGAGGACAACAGGTTCTTGTACTTGTTGGTGATACTTATTAAATGTGAGCCATCTTCTAAGTGAGGAAGTACAGATGCTTAAAGAGAGGAACTGTTTCTGTAAGACAGTGGTTCCCAACCATGGTTGCACACTGGAATAACATGGAATGTTTTGAATAGGCTAATGCCTGGGATCCATGATTAGAGTCTAGCTCAATTAACCAGGGGCACAGTTGGGACTTGAGGAATTTTAAACGCTCCCCAGGCAATTCCAGTGTGTAGTCAGGGCTGAGAACTGCTATCCAGGAGCATGGGGTCCCATTCAGCATTCTTCAGAATGCTGGTGCAGCGGGTTTGCCTTGGAAACTAGGTTTCACATCCAAAAATATCTGGCAAGTAATGCATAATTACTTACACTACAAGTAACATTCTTTTGAAGATTTAACACATTCTGAGAAGCTTTTTAGTAAAACAGCCTCGTCCCCCCATCATAAGGCCAAAATGTGCATATTTATGCAAATTAGTTTGCATAAGTTAAACATGCAGTTTTGATTTAACTATATTGAAATAAACATGCAAACAGACATGAAACATACAGTTCAATGAGTTTCAATAAATATATACATTCAACAGTTGGTGATCTGGATAAAGGTAATACAGAAATTCCTTGTAGTAGCCTTGATACTTTTCTATAAGTTGGAATTAAGTCAAAATTAAAAGTTACAAAAAGTATACACTTATAATATCATTGCTGAAATTAAGATAGAGAACATTTCATCACTCCAAAAAGTTCCTTGAGCTCTTTTCCAGTCACCCCCAGACTCTCCCTAGAGGCACTCACTATTCTAAATTATTTCTATCACCACAACTAAGTTTTGCCTATTCTTGTATTTTACATAAATGATGTATGTACTAGTTTGGGCTTGTTTCTTTCCCTCGGCATAGTTTCTGTTGTTTTGCGAATCAGTAGTTTATGTTTGTGACATTCATATATGTGGTACTGTGTGAATCAGTAGTTCATTCCTATTATAACTAAAGCTGCTATGAATATTCTTATGCCAGTCTTTTCACAGATATTACTTTCATTCTGTGTGAGTGTGCTGACAGATGTTTTATACACACACACAGATGCTGAGAAGTCCATTTAGGAATGGAATTATGGCTGTCAGTAACTATCTGTTTAGTGGCAAGTTGTTTTCCAGCTGGTTCACATCTTTGCTGATGATTAGTATTTAAATCTTTCTATTTTATAATTATTTTAGTTGATGTGAAGTGGTACCTCAGTATGGTTTTAATTTGCATTTCCTTGATGATTGATAATGTTAAGAACCTTTTCATGTATTACTAATCATTTATATATCTTCTTTTGTGAAACATTCCTTCAAGTCTTTTGCCTAATCTTTTTTAGTTTTGTCTTTTTAAATTGTTTATCTTTTTATTATTGATCTATAGGACTTCTTTATATATTTTGGATATAAGTACTTTGTTAGATTGAATTGTGAATATTTTCTTCCAGTCTGCATTGTCTTTTTACTTTCTTATTTTTTTAAATGTGTCTTTTGATTAGTTAATGTTTTAAGTTTTGTTGAAGTCAAATTTGTCAACTTTTTGATGTCCTGCTAAGAAATTTTTGCCTTCCCCAAGGTCATGAAAATATTTCCCTATAGTTCCTTCTAGAATCTTTATTGTTTTCATTTCCAGGTTTAGGTTGACCACCCATCAAAAATCACTTTTTTATTTTTTATTTCATATGGTTCTTTAACCCGGAATTTCCCAAACATTTTTGGCCATGAAATCTATTTCTCTACATATCACCTGTGTATATCTCAAGGAACTATCATCCAAAATACAATGAGAAATAGATGTTTCCCTAGAGGAATCAGTATAACAACCCAAACTGATAAACATGTCTGTATACCATCAAATCCATTATTTTAATTAGGATCAAATGAACAAGACATAAAAGGTAGTAAGTTAAAATGACTTTGTAGTAGATTCAGTGAGGGTGTAGTATACTTTGACATAGCTAGGATAGAACTGTTTTCAATTAGGCTTGAAACCATAAATATTCAAAACATGGAAAACTATTAAATGTCAACTAACTTTTCTACGAATAAACTAGCTCCTGATCAATTACTCAAATGCCTTCTCTGTGAGTCCTTGGGGACAAGGACCATGACCCATGCATGTCTTTTTCTCTCAGTACCCAAAACAATCCTGGGTATATACTAAAATACAATATTTCTTAAAGTATATACAATAAAATGTTAACTTGTTATTTTGGTGGTGGCATTACAGTTGACTTTTTTCTTTATTTTGAAATCTCCACATTATAATTTTCAAAAGTAAAACTGAATTATTTTTAAAATTAAAATTTTAAATTTTTTAAATTTTAATTTTTAAAATTAAAATGTACGTTTTTAAAATACTCATTGGGAAGGACTGTTGAGTCTCCATCCATTAGGAGGGAAAAAAAGAAATGTTTAATCTTATCATTGTTTAAATATGTCCCAAGTTTAACATTAATACTAAGACTCAAAAATTCTGTCCAAGTTTGAGAAACAAATAAATGAGGGACTAAGTAGATACAAGCAATTGTGTATGTTTTGCAAATGCTTATAGCCAGCAACAGAAAATAAGAAAATATATAACTGACATGTAAGTTATATTTGTATAACTTACAAATATATATTTTTTTTAAAGCAAAAATATATGCTTTACAAAATGGGCCTGCGGTACTGGTTACTGCTAGATGAGAACATTTGAACATTTGATCTACTGCCTCAGTATCTAATTTACCTTCAAACACCAAATATTCAGATTCTAAGTTAATGGTTATAAAATATTGATAGAGCAATCCTATTAGGATTCCTTTACCTCAAAGAATTCCTTTAAAAAAGCTGAGGGGTGTGTGTGTTTAATAATCTGTAGTGGCTCTAAGAATAACCAAATCTTGGGTCAGAGTACTCATTGTGTTTAATCTGTCACTGGGACAGTTATATCTTGGAGACTATTTGAAATGTTATGAGATTTGTGTTTGCCCCCTTTTTTAGGCACTTGATACTTTCCTTGTACTCACTACACAACTCATTACACTGAAGTGGAATCCTGAGAGGGTGCCCACAGTAAAACCTTGACTAATAAGGTTATGGTGCAGGACAACTTGTTACCATACACAAAAATTTATAGCCACAAGTGAGGGGTTTTCTTTTCCCATCAGAATGTTAAGCAATTTTTCTACATTATTTTCTTATAAACAAAGCACACTTTTAAAACTAAGAAGAAAAAGGAAAAATGTGATGTGGAATGTAATAAAATATCTGTAGTTCTATTTTGTAGCTTCTATGTGGTAAAGCATTGTTGGAATACTTAAGTGATTGCTGTTTACTTATTTTATTTTTTGATTAACATGCAAAATGAAAAGAGAGAATACTTTTAGGTTTGGAAAGAGCATTGCAGATGACAGATTTCAGTAATTGCTCCAGCAGACCACAAAGGATTAATTTTACAGCAAGAAACTTGGGGTAACTTGGCTAAATATTTCATTCATGTGACTGAGTGGGTTGAAGGTGGGATGGTTGGGATCTGCTTAGCAGTGGGAGTGACTGAGTCTTGGCTGGGCTAAGGCTTGATTTCTTACTTGTAGTCTCAGACTGTACAGAACAGCTTACTCATGGGCCTGTGCTTGCCTGTGGAATGTGTGCTTCTGCCCTTCAGGTCAAGGCTATCTTAAAATGACAAGGATAGCAACAGTCCTAGAGTCAGTCATTTAAAATGAGGATTGCTGGTTGGCCCAGGCTGCTAGGTGAGAGAGAAAGGATAATGGTCTTGTGAAAAACCCAGACAGAATTCTTTCAGATTTTATTTTCACAAATGCCCTGACTTTAGCCAGCAGTTCTTACTCCAATGGAGTGGGCGCTAGATAGCAGAGGATTAGGAAGAAATGAGAATGCTAAGGACCCAGAGAGTAAGGAGGATGTTATTATAAACTATATTACTCTGGATCTCAGCTGAGTTCTCATTTGGATTCAACAGATTGACCTGAGGTATCATTGCCTCTTCCATGTTCTTTTAAATACTTTTTCAATAGTGAAATATTTATGCTTTCAGTAGTTACATCTGAATTTTGGAAATAATCAAGCCCATTCAATTCTAATCAAGCTGGGCCAATAATAACTTACATTTGGACAGTGTGTTTCATTTCACAAGGTGCTATAACAATGCCTTGTTTCATATAGTCTTCAGGACAACCCCTGATGTAAGTACTTTTATTCTCAAATTGTAGAGGAGAAAATTAAGGTTAAAAAAAGTTAAGGGATACACAGAGTTACAAAACTAGTAGGTTACAGAAGTGAAACTTGAATTCAGATATTCTGATTCCAAATTCATTGCTTTTTACCCTACATCTGAGGCTCTGTTTTTAATTTAAAAAAATGAGGCACTACAAGATAACCTAACTAATTTTCATTCAAAACCTCATAATCTTGTGCTGAAGACAATTTAAAAAGAGGATTTCCAAAACATTTTGCATGATGCCATCCTCATGAGAAGTATGTGTGATTTCCTAATAAATAAATGCATGTTTCTTCTATATTTCCAGATACATGGTTGGATTTTTAAAAGTTCCATTATTTTACTGTCACAACTGGTAAGACTTTAAAGTGCTTACTATATTTACTTCCATAAAAATCATTATGCAGGAAAAAATATTGGAGAGAAAAGCTATTTAACAGCTGTGAAGGGAAAATTGCAAAGAACCTCTAAAGGCACAAAATACCAGATTTGTGGGCTACTTTACTTTTGTAAAGTAAAATCTCAGACAAGAAAAAATATTAGCATAATAATATTTATACTTATACATTAAAAAGAACCTCATTATACTTGGAGATTATATTCTAGAAATTCCATTTTAATAAAAAATATGAAAGAAGGTTCTCCTGATTCATTTTTTTCCTCCTGTTTTTGGCCTTTCATCATTTGTCCCACCTTTCTTTTAGGCATACTGTAAAGTAGCAAACCAGGCTGTAATGGTGTTACATCAAGATAAAAGTGTCCCAGGGCTTGCTTTGGTACCATATATGTTAAATTAAAATGACACAGACAAGATCAACATGGCCCCTGTGCAAGGATGACTCTCAATTTCATTAAGTGTTCCATATTTTTAAAGAGATGAATAGATTAATAAGTAAAAATTGGTAGTTATAAACTAGTCACAAGGATGTAAAGTACAGCATAGGGAACACAGTCAATAATATTGCAGTAACTATGTATGGTGCCAACTGGGTGCTAGGAATATCAGGGGGAATGCTTTGTATTGTATATGATTGTCTAACCACTATGCTGAACATCTGAAACCAATACAAAATAATATTGAAAGTAAACTATAATTGAAAAATAAAAATTAAAAAAAAGAGCGCATCAGAGGAATTTAAAAAGATGGGAAAAAAGGTGTTCCAACTGGTCAAGATGGAGGCATACATAAACACACCTCACCTTCTTGCACAACTACAGAAAAAATTACAACCAGCCTACAATGCAAGTTTCACCCAGAATTGTCAGAAAATTGAGCTGAATGGATGCCCAACAATCTAAGGATTTAAAGAAGCCACATTCATTCACATGGGTAGGAGGGGCGGAGATGTACAGAGAGGCACAGAAAAATATCAAGAGGTGAAGAGATCTGGAGAAGTAAATGAAATGGAGATAAGCAACTTATCAGATGCAGAGTTTAAAACACTGGTTATTAGGATGCTCAAGGAACTCACTGGGTACTTCAATAGCATAAAAAAGACCCAGGCAGAAATGAAGGTGACAGTAAGTTAAATAAAGAAAAATTCACAGGGAACCAACAATGGAGGGGATGAAGTCAGGAATCAAATAAATAATTTGAAACATAAGAAAGAATAAAGCATTCAATTAGAACAGCAAGAAGAAAAAAGAATTCAAAGCAATGAGGATAGTAAAAGGTGAAAGATTTATACGATCTCAAGAGAAACCAGAGTATTAGGTTAAGGAGCCTTTGGCACATTTTCAAGCGTACCAACATCCAAATCATAGGGGTGCCAGGAGGAGAAGAGGAAGAGCAAAAAATTGAAAACTTATTTGAAAAAATAATGAAAGAAAACTTCCCTAATTTGGTGATGGAAATAATAGATATACAAGTCTAGAGAGCAGAGTCCCAAACAAGATGGACCCAAACAGGACCATACTAAGACCCATCATAATTAAAATGCCGAAGGTTAAAGATAGAATCTTAAAAGTGGCAAGAGAAAAGCAGAGAGTTACCTACAAGGGAGTTCCCATAAGAATTTCAGCTGATTTCTCCAGCCCCGCCTGGTGTAGCTCAGTGGATTGGGTGTGGGCCTGTGAACCAAAGAGTTGCTGGTTTGATTTCCTGTCAGGACACATGCCTGGGTTGTGGGCCAGGTCCCCAGTAGGGGGCACATGAGAGGCACACATTGATGTTTCTCTCTCCCTCTTTCTCCTTCCCTTCCCCTGTCTCTAAAAATAAATAAATAAAATCTTTTAAAAAAACGACTTTAAGATGATTTCTCAAAAGAAACTTTGCAGGCTAGAAGGGACTGGCAAGAAATATTAAAAGTGATGAAAAGCAAGGACCTATAACCTGGATTACTCTATCCAGCAAAGCTGTCATTTAGAATTGAAGGGCAGATAAAATGCTTCCCTGAGGGAAAACCAAAGGAATTTTTCATCACCAAGTTATTATTATATGAAATGCTAAAAGGAATTATATAAGAAAAAGAAGATCAAAACTATGAACCTTAAAATGGCAATAAATTCACAACTATCAAAAACTGAATTTAAAAAACAAACTAAGCAAACAAGCTGAACAGGAACAGAATCACAGATATGGAGATCATTTGATGGGTTATCAGCTAGGAGGGGGAAGGGGGAGAATAGGGGAAAAGGTGCAGGGATTAAGAAGTACAAATTGGCAGGTAAAGAATAGACAGGGGGATGTTAAGAACAGTATAGGAAATGGAGAAGCCAAAGAACTTATATGCTTGACCCATGAACATGAACTAAGGGGGGCATTGCTGCAGGGAATGAGGGTACCAGATAGAGGATGGCTGAGGGGGAAAAATTTGTACAACTCTAATAGTATAATCAATGAAATATATTTTTAATAAAAAGTGTTCAACTGATCATCGAGTGGCCCGACACAGGTGTGCTATAGGAGCTCAGAGCTGATTATTAAATATACAGCATTGATTTCTCATAACTAAATAGTAATTTTGAAAGAGAGAAAAGAACCAAACAAGGTCAGATAAATTTGGTCATGCTGAGAATTTGACAATGGCTTGTTCAAAGCATAATACTAATCTGATGACCATTTTCATCATCATTTGCATAGTCTCAACATATTTTCCTTTTAATTGTCTTGACTATTATTATTGAAAACAATAATAAAATGCATTTTATTTGAAAATAATAATAAAATGCGAACAGATATAAATGCATTTATATCTGTTTGACTCTGAATTTCCAGTTATTGTACCTGATTTAAAATATTTTAAAAGTAGTTCTTGCATTGTATTGAAAGACACACCAACCCTGTAGGGATTGGTGTGGTTAACTAATCTACTGTAGGGATTAGTTAGGTTAAAAGCCCTGGGGGACTCCTAATTCCGACTGCTGGCTGAGTGGCAGAGCTGACAAGATTTTGTTCTGACAAATTTCTTGTCGTGGGAAGTTTGTTAGTAGAGGAACTTCTGGAAAACTCTAGCATCAGGGGTGCTGGGTTGTATTTCTGGTTTTGCCATTTAATGAACCATGTCACTTTTGGTTAGTCACTTCGTCATTTGAAACCTCATCTGAAAATAGAGATAATTTCATGTTTCTGTTGTTCTGATACATGTTTTCCTCCACATTTTATTATTCCTGAAATGGGATGTGTCTAAATAAATTTGCCAGCTTCCAGGCTCAGTATGCATGCCCCAGGATGGAACATACCTGTAATTTGTGAATGCAGGGATTCATGGAACTTAGGATTCATGGAATGTAGGGTTCTCTAGAATTTAGTAGATTCCACAGAAGGTACAATATCTGTTCACTTCATATCACTTCAGATGAGTTATTTGCACTTGATGGTACTACACATGTTTATCTGTATTTCATCTTAAATAATAATACATTTATATTATTCTAAGTGAAACTTTGTCACTGGAGGACTGATGAAACTATATTTTCTTTTTAGCAAACAACAGACACTCTCTCCCAAGCTACTGTGACATGTGACATGTTTAAGGTTGCATATCTTACCCAAACCAGCCCAACTGGGACGATTCTACAGCAGTTTTGAATTTCAGGCCAGAGAACCAAAGATTCTGACCCTTCTGGTGACAAAAATAAAAATTTCCTGTCTGGCAGCCAAAAATACCTGTTCCCCTGTCTGAGGAAATAAGATGATGTTCAAAAAAAAAAACCAAGATAAGAGGCAGAGAGAATGTGGCCCACTTGCATTCTCTAATTCCAGGGTGTCTGGCATCTTGCAGTTTGGTCATGTGAATCAGTAAAGGTTTCTGTTAATTGTAACCAAAAAGCAAATAACAAAAAACTCTCCCAACTAGTACAACTGATCCTCACTAAAAAAAAAAAAAACACTTGATTTTTTAGCCCTGGGAAATACCACATGTATTTTCTCTAAAAATTGGGATGTAATTCACATACCATAAAATTCACCCTTTTTAAGGTATACAAATCAGTGGTTTTTAGTATATTGAAAAGGTGTGCAACCATCACCACTATCTAATGCCAAAACATTTCATTATCAGCAAAGAGAAAGCCTACGTTTATTAGAAGTTACACCCCATTCCCTTCTCCCCCTTTCCTTTCCCAACCACCAATATACTTTCAGCACAGGGACTTTTCATTCCCCATTTAAAGACATGGAAAAGGAGACCTAGACATTTTAGTGGCTTTCTTAAGGTTTTCGTAAGAGACCAGGGCTGGGATTAGAGTCTGTTAAACCATTCTGACTCCCTTACGTGGATATGTTTATACCCAATTTATTTCCTCCGGTTATTATATTTGTTTACTACTGTAAATGGAGGAAGGGTTTAAAATAGCCACTTGTAAATTGTTGTGGTCGTTTAGAAATAGTGTTAGTTTGTTCTGAGAGGTCAATTTACTGAGAGATGACTTGCTTGAATTTTGTTAATGTTATGCTTCCTTTTTTAAAAAATATATTTTATTGATTATGCTATTACAGTTGTCCCATTTTTCTCTCCCCTTTATCCCCCTCTGCCCAGTACTCCCACTCGCTCCAGCATTCCTCCCCCCCCTTCTTAGTTCATGTCCATGGATCATACATATAAATTCTTTGGCTTCTCCATTTCCTATACTGTTCTTAACCTCCCGCTGTCTATTTACATTATGCTTTCTTAATGAATGAGATCACTTCTGTTTACTTCTCTGCAACTGAAACCCACTTGACCTCCCAGGAAAGAAAAAATGGCTATTGAGTTGAAATTGACTTTCTTGTAAATCTAAGGAAGAAAACAAGTTTTAGTCCCCATCAGAGCCATATGTCTTAAGTATAGTAATTTTGTTTTAGTCTATTAAGCTTCTGATCAGGACAAATAAACCTTATATGAAACTAGGCAGAATTCAATAGGATTAGAAAGGGGAGGTCAGAGAGAAGATGTGAATATTACATTTTGAGTCATCTGGAGTTCAAACCAGCTTGGAGCCTTTTTTCTTTTTTGCCAGATATCATTTTAATAAGTCATTGGCTACTGACTGCTTTAATCTAATTCTAGAAACCAATAAATCACAATCTAATTGTGAAATGATGAAAGGCTGATTTGGAGAAATAAATTTGTTTACATGAAGTTTTGTCCAAGTTCAGTTTTGTAGAAGAGTCAGAAATACCCAATCTTTACTTTAGAGGCAAAAATGCCTCTGGAGCTACACATCCAGATAGCTGGGTATGTATCTTCCTTTGTGTGCCTTGCTTTTCCGTGTCTGGAAGTCTATTTCTGTCAATGTGGATAATACCAGGCCTGCCCATCTAGCCTCTGGTGCCCCTCAGGGTAAAGAGCTGGAGAACAGCAAGTCCCCAGAACAAGTGGGGAGACTGTTCACAGTTTTGGCTGCCTGTATCGCTGCTCTGCCAGTCTGTTTGAAGCATTTAGGAAACACCCAGTCTTTGCAGAAGCATGAACTTGGCTCTAGAGAACAAAAATGAATATAAAATAAATTTTCTTCAAAGCTCAGAACAGAAGCCTTCACTCTCCTGTCTAATTTTCCTGCCTCTCAGTCCTGTTGGCATCAGGAGACTCAGTGCACATATGTGCTGGGAGGAGGGAGGACAGAGACCCACCCCTGGACATGCTGGGTCTAACAGTCTCTCCCACTAAGCCACAGTGGTCTTCAAGCCTCTGTCCTTGGTCCATATTGTTACTCTACTGGAACACCCACAGTTCACTTCTCTTAAGACTGAATCCCCACTTGTCCTTCTAGATTCAGCTTCTGCTGTCCTCCTGGGAAGCCTTCCTAATCCCCCCCATCTGCAGCCTCAGTTAGGCCCTTCCTCAGTGTTCCTCTAGTGTCCACTCAATTCTGTTTTGCATCCTTCTGTTATGATGACTGTTGTACTGTTACTATCTTTACTTAGAAAAATCTGTCTTCCTTATTAAATTGTTTCTACAGGGTCTGGACTATCATGTTTATCTCTGTATCCTCAAAACTCGATATTATAGTTGGCTTGTAGCAGGCATTTTATTTGTTTGAAAATATGTATTGGGAACCTACTGTGTGCCTGGTAATCAGTGTATAGTGCTTAGTGAATGAGTAATCTCTCACCCTTTGGTTCTTTGCCATCTCCTGCTGTGTAGTGGGAAAGAGAGCTTATCAGGTGGGTTGGGACCAAGGCTTGGAGGGAAAGGACAAGAGTGGTCTCCCTCACTATTCTTTTCTGCATGCATTGACTGCTTACTGTGTGCCAAGCACTGGGTTTAGGGCTTTATGTGCTTTCACATACTTAACTCTTTGATCTCAGTCCTATCTTTATCCCCACTTTGTAAATAAGGTAACTGAGGGCTAGAAGATGTTATTTGCCCAAGGTCACAGGGTTAGGAAGTGCAGTTAGGATTCAAAGCCAGGCCATTGTCACTATACTATGCTATACTATACTGTACTGTACAGTAGTCCTTTTTTTATCCATGTTCCAAGATTCCCAGTAGACACAGAAAGTATGGAACTCTACATATGCTATGTTTATTTCTTATACATACATACTTATGATAATGTTTAATTTATAAATTAGACACAGTAAGAATTAACAACAGCTAATAACAAAATAGAACAATTATAATAAAATATTAACAAGAGCTATGTGAGTGTGGCCTCTCCCTCTTTCTCAAAATAGCTTACTATATAGCATCTGCCCTTCTTCTTATGATGTGAGATGATACAATGCCTCCATGATGAGATGAAGTGAGGTACACAGAATGAGGTACAATTTAAAACTTATGAATTGTTTATTTCTGGAATTTTCCATTCAGTATTTCCAGATCACATTAACCATGCACAGATAACTAAAAATCACAAAAAGCAAAATCACAGATAAAGGGGGACTACTATTTTATACTATAATATATAGTATAATATAATATACTGTACTGTACTATGCTATATAGCTGGAGAGGGATGGAGAAGAGGTGTCTTTTTCTGATCTCCATTAATTGAACTTCTTTTCATCCCCAAGAGGGACACCCCTCAGATGGAGCAGACTCAGGGCCTGGACTCAGAGAAGCCAGCTCCAGCCACCCACCACTCTGCCATGGAGCAGCTAGGGGCTCTCATGAGTTAGTAGGTGGTGTGGAATGATGGATAACCACCCAGTCTCTGAACTAAACTTTCTGTATGCGAGTCTTGCCTCTATAATGTCTTAGTTCTAGGACTTAGAGTGAGTCCATAAATCCCTGTTTTCTCACCTGTAAAAAGGGGAGAGACAGATTAGAAGAGGGTGATTAACCATCTCAGCTTGCACAGGACTGCCCCAATTTTAGTAGAAAATCCTGTCCTCTAAAAAACCCATTAGTCTCCTGCAAACCAGGATGGTTGGTCACAAGCTAACTGTTGTGCTTCAGGATTTGTGGGCCATAAGAGGTCCATCTGAGTTCAGTATTACCAGGCATGGCCATTGAAGAGTGTTCTGCAGCAGCTCTCACCAGTTAGCCTACATTAGAATCACCTGGAGGGCTTGTTGCACCACAGATTCCTGGATCCCATCTCCAGAGTATGCCACTCAATAGGTCTGAGGTAGGGCCTGAGAATTTGCATTTTAAAAATTTTCCAGATGCTGCTGCTGTTAGACCCAGAACTGCAGTTTAAGAATTACTGGTCTATGCATTTAAAACTCGATGTTATTAGCAAATAAACAAAGCTGTACTTGAATAGAATTTAAATTTCAGCTGCTATGATGAGAAGGCGAAATTCCATAAATATTTCAGTTTATTTGTGCTCTACTTCAGAGCTACCTAAATTGGTGTTAAGATGGGGATATTCCAGAGGAAGATATGTGAATAGTTGTGCCAAGGACAATAGATTTGTTGGTTAACCAATAAACAAAGTAAATTGGATATGAGATGTAAATTTTGAGAGAGACATAACATTTGCCATACTTTTTGACCACAGAAATCTTTGTTCTCCACCGACTGGAAATTATTACTAAATTTACAATGCAATAATAAATCATTCCATTAGTTTTAAAGCAATGTTTAGCCCCAATTTCTTATTTCCTAATTGGCTGAACAGTTGCAAAATCAGATTATATAGTATTGAAGATAATAAAAAACATTATTTTCCCTACAGATTTCCATAGATCACTCTATGTGTTAAATTTAACTTGGCTATTTATTTTTTTATTACCAAAGAAGGTTGCTAGAGCAATCTGTACTCGTGAAGTGATCACTTCTTGTGATGACTGCACCTCTCATATAGACCCCTTTTTTGAGAGTAGCAACAAATGGCTGTGCCTGTGCCATCAGACCTTCCCAGCAACCATAGTTTAGGATGGTCTCCTCACCCAAGCTGGCTGATCTGTCCCAGGAATTTGGAATTGTGAGCTAAAAGACAGAGACTGAGAGGCCTTTGGGCCTTCTTCACATCAATGGTATAGCTCTAGTCACAAGATCTTTCTGCCTTCGTTTCCTCAGGTACAAAATGTGGGCAGATAATAGTATCTACCTCACACAGCTGATGTAAAGACTGAATGAGTTAATACACGTGGAGTTCGTAGGGCAGTGACTGATACACACTAAGAGCTTCTTAAGTGTGACAGCTTTCCTTTCCTTTTTTCCCAATCAATTGATGAATGTATTTTTTAAAAAGATTTTATTGATTTATTTTAGAGAGACAGGAAGGGAGAAAGGGAGGGAGTGAAACATTGATGTGTGAGAGATACATCAATTGGTTGCCTCTCACATGCCCCCAAACCAGGACCTGGCCTGCAACCCAGGTACATATCCTGACCAGGAACCAAAGTGGTGACCTTTCAGTGTGCAGGCTGGCACTCAGTCCACTGAGCCACACCAGCCAGGGCTATTAAAAATTTTTTAATTGATTTTTAGAGACATATCAATTTGTTGTTCCATTTATTCGTGCATTCATTGGCTATGCCCTGACTGGGGATCAAACCCGCAACCTCAGTATATTGGGATGACACTTTAACCAACTGTGCTACCAGGCCAGGGAAAGTGTGATAGCTTTTCACGTTGTTATTAACTTCTGCTGCTCAAGTTCCTAGAAATGACAAGGCTCTTGTCCTCCCTAAACCTCAGTGGTTTAACTTCTTGTTGGCTTTCATGAGATGATGCAGTGGTCTCCCAAAATATTCCTCTATAGCAGAATAATGGCCTAAATATATCCATGTTGTAATCCCTGGAATCTATGAATCTGCTACCTTAGATAGTAAAAAGATGTGATTAAATTAAGGATTTTAGCATCATGAGACAATTGTGGATTATCTGGGTGGGCCCAAGGGAATCACAAGGGTCCTTATAAGAGAAAGAGGAGGATGGAGGCTCAACAAGATGTGATGATGAGATCAGAGTCAGAGACACTGGAAGATGCAATGCTGCTGGTTTTGAAGATGGAGGAAGGGACCACAGCAAAGAAATATAGGCAGTTTCTAGAATCAGAAAAAAAAAACCAAGGTAATGGATTTTCCCCTAGAGCCTCTAGAAGGAACGCTGAACTGCCGACACCCTATTTTTAACCCAGTGAGACCTATTTTGGACCTCTGGCCTTCAGAAATGCAAGATAATAAAATTGTATTGTTTCAAACTACAAAATTAGTGGTATTTTGTTACAGCAGCAATAGCAGCAACAGGAAACTTACACAAGGCATAAACTAGGCAACTGGATTATACTACTCATAATAAATGAACAAACAAACACACAAACACTTTAACCACAGCAGCTCTACAGTCACTGAAATTGTCTGAAGTATAGCTAGGTCTCTGATGGATGTTTCTTCAGCTTCTTATGACATCTATAAGGATCACAAGGTGGTCCTGGTTTGAGGGGGGTCTAAGGTAGATTTATTCACATGCCTGGCACCCTGGCAGGGACAATTGGAAGGCTAGGCCTTTCTCTCTCTCCATGAAGTTTCAGGGATTCTCTATGTGATCTTTCTAGCAGGATAGCTGGACTTCATACATGGCAGCTCTGAGTTCTAAGAGCGGGTATTACAAGAGAACCAGGGAAAGCTGTAAGGCTTCTTATGAGCTAATCTTATAGTTCCCAGAAAGTCACTTCCATCAAATCTTACTGGTTAAGAAGCAGTGTGTGGAGTCAGCTGCACCAAAAAAAGCATTTGGATAAGAACAAAGGAGGGATGCTTTTCCCAAAGCAAGACTGGAGATGCTATTACCAGTGGTGGAGAAAGGATGCCAGGACCAAAACAGCTGGAGTCTTCTAAAGAAGTTATAGAAGCCAGCCAGTTGAGAGACTAGAGAAAAGCAACCCCCATAGCCAACTTACTGAAAAGAGTGAGTCTATAGCTTGAGGAAATAAAATATGCAAAGTGATGTTGAATGAATATTGAAAACTATGGTTTCATTCTTTGTTTCATATTTAAATTATTTTTTAATATTCTGATAAAATAACAATATCAAAATAAATAAAAATGGTCAAAATCCCACCACATTGGCACACAGTTCTGAGTTTTCTCTTTTCCTTCCAGTCCATAACTTTGGTATACACATTTTCCCACATGTTAACTAATTTGTCAATTGATGTTTAGGATACCCACACAACTGGGATACTCTAAAAGTATGGTGCTCTTACTTACCATTCCATGAAAGTTTAATAGAAATTCAGTAAGCTTGTTGAGATTTTTTCTTTACTGTACAAACTGCAATAGTTTTAAATGATTTTAAATAAACAATTTGCATATTACCTGTTAGTCTTGGTTCATATATGGTCATGCTTTTTTTTCAAAGTTGGAATCATATAGTTTTGCATTCCTTTTTTGTTATTTTTTAAATTATATTTTATTGTTTATGCTATTACAGTTGTCCCAGTTTCCTCTCCTTTGTCCCCCTATATCCAGTACTCCCCACTACCTCAGGCAATCCCCACACTGTTGTCCATGTCCATAGGTCATGCATATATGTTCTTTGGCTCCTCTATTCCCTAAGTTGTACTTTATATCCACGTGACTATTGTGTAATTACCAATTTGTACTTTTTAATACCTTCACATTTTTTGCCCATCCCCTGATGCCACTCCCATCTGGTAACCATCAAAATGTTCTCTATATCTATGATTTTGTTTCTGTTCTGCTTGTTTGTTTAATTTGGTTTTTAGATTCAATTGATGATAGATACATATTTATTGCCATTTTGCTGTTCATATTTTTTATCTTCTTAAGAAGACCCTTTAACATTTTGTACAATAATGGTTTGGTGGTGAGAAACTCCTTTAGCTTTTTCTTGTCTGGGAAGCTCTTTATCTTTCCTTCTTTTCTAAATGATAGTTTTGTAGGTAGAGTAATCTTGGTTTTAGGTCCATGCTTTTCATCACTTTGAATGTTTGTTGCCAATCCCTTCCAGCCTACAAAGTTTCTTTTGAGAAATCAGCTGATAGTCTTACAGGAGCTCCCTTGTAGGTAACTCTCTGCTTTTCTATTGCTGCTTTTATGATTCGCTCTTTGTATTTAACCTTTGGCGTTTCAATTATGATGTGTCTTGAGGTGGGCCTCTTTGGGTTCATCTTGTTTGGGATTTTCTGTACTTCCTGGACTTGTATGTCTATTTCCTTTACCCAGTTAGGAAAATTTTCTGTCATTTTTTCAAATGGGTTTCCAATTTCTTGCTGTCTCTTTTCTCTTTCATGCATCCCCATGATGCAAATGTTGGTACACTTGAAGTTGTCCCAGAGGCTCCTTACACTATCCTACTTCTTTTGGATTCTTTTTTCTTCTTGCTCTTCTGACTGGTTATTTTTGTTCCTTTATATTCCAAATCATTGATCTGATTCTCATCTTCATCCACTTTACTCTTATATCTCTGTAAATTGTTCTTTATTTCAATTAGTGTGTTCTTTATTTCTGGCTGGATCTTTTTTATGCTGTTGATATTCTCACTAAGTTAATTAAGAATCCTTGTAACCTGTGTTTTTAACTCTGCATCTAGTAGATTGCTTTTCTCCACATTGTTTAGTTCTTTTTGGGGGTTTTGCTCTGTTCTTTTATTTGGGCCATGTTTCTTTGTCTCCTCATTTGGCAGTTTCCCTGTGTTTGTTTCTATGTATTAGCTAGAGCTGCTACATCTCCCAGGCTTGGTAGAATGGCCTAATGTAGTAGGTGTCTTGTAGGATCCAGTGGCACAGCCTTCCCTATTACCCAAGCTGGGAACTCAAGGTGCACCCACCATGTGGGCTGTGTATATCCTCCTGCTGTAGTTGAGCCTTGATCACTGCTGACAAAAGACAGCCACTGCCTCTGTTCTATTTGGTGCACACAGCCTAAGCTACAAAGAAATCTGCAGATGGCTGCTACTTGTGCTGGGGTTGGAGATGCCCAAGCGAGGCCAAGCTATGAACCAATGCCAGCTGCTGCTAATGCCTAGCCTGGGTCAACTTAGTGAGAGGTATGGGGCTCACTAAAGCCAGATGCTGCTTGTTTCAGAGAATTTTTAAAACTCTGAAGCATGGGCCAAGACAAGCCATTTGTATGGACAAGGCACTAGAAACAGCTTGGGTAGGCCCAAAAGTAGAGCAGCACTTCAGAGAATCATCAGGGTGGAGCAAACAGTGCGAGCCAGGTTGATGGAGTCTCAGATATGGCGCCCACCTGCCAGCTCTGTGGTTCTGTGAGGGCAGGGTTCAGGAGAGGAGCAATGGCCCTTGCCAGCATTTCTGTCTAGAAGAAAGCTGACTCCCCAGCTTTTGCCTTGATGCCAGACAATTCAGTTTCTCTCCATATGTCTCTGATACCTTTCAATCACTGCACTGGAGCTCAGAGGTAGTGAACCTGAGTAAGTCTGTGTATAGGCCCTTTCAGAGGAACTGCCTGGGACTCCAGAAGTTCCTGTCTTCCACAGCCTCAATCCTCGCAGGTTTTTACAGCCAGAAGTTACGGAGACTTATCTTTCTGGCACTGGAAATCTGAGCTGAGGGGCATGGAGTGGGGCTTGGACCCCTCACTCCTGAGATATCCCTCCCAATTTTTATCTGCCACACAGATAAAAACAGCCCATTCCATGTCTCTGCCCTTGCTACCAGTGTCAATGTGATTTCTTCTTTAATTCCATAGTTGTAGGACTTCCATTCACCTCAATTTCTTGTGGTTGTGATTATGGTTGTTCTATAGTTTAGTTGTAATTTTAATGTGGTTGTGTAAGGAAGCAAGCCATGTTCACTTATGCCTCCATCTTGACCGGAAGTCTTTTTTTTTTTTTTTAAATAACTGAATGCTAACCATAATCTTTTTTTTTTATTTTAGGAAGTCTTGAAACCAATGTTTAATAGTTATATAATATTCCATTTAGTGGTGAAGCATAATTTCCTAATGTTAACCTTTATTGTTAGGTTGTTTCCATTTTCAACTTTCAGGCACAAAATTTTACTCTTTGAAATCAGGCCAACCTAATTCCTAGAAATGAATCCCCAAAGCAATCATGGCCTTGACTAGTCTGAATGTGTCCCTATGCATGGCAAGCATTGCTGTATTCTATCTAGTCCACATAAATTGAGCCTATGGTCATGCCACAGGCAATTCGATTGTATAAGCTTTCCACAACCTTGGCAGTACTGTGTATTATTTTTAAAAACAAAACACAGTGAGGTGGTAAGAATGGATTTAATAGGCATAGAATGGTATTTGTCTTTCTTGAACTGTTTATTTTTCTACTGTTTTTACCCCAACTTTTCATTTAAAAAATTTTAAACTTAGAAGTTAAAAGAATAATACATTAAACCTCATATCCTCTTTACCTAGATTCACCAATTGTCAACATTTTGCCACATTTGCTTTTTCTCTCTTTCTCTCTCAACACACACACACACACACAATTTTTTTGCTGAACCACTTGAAAGTTGCAAACATCCTGACACATTATCCCTAAATACTCCATCATGTGTCTCCTACATAACCAAGAAGTCATTATCACACACATGAAATTTAACATTGATACAAAACAGAATCTAATATATATTATATAAGCAAATTTCCCAATAATCCCAAAGTTTTTAAAGTTGATTTTTAAAATCTATGATTCAATTACGGTTCACACACTGCATTTGTTTGTCACATCTCTTAGCTTTCTTTTAGACTAGAAAAGTGCCCTGCTATATTTTTAACTCAGAGATTCATTCTTTTTCTTTCTTTCTTCTTTTTTTGAAGAGTTCTGACCACTTGTTTCATAGTATATACCACATTGTGGTTTTGACACTTTGTAGTCTCATGATTAGAGTCAGATCAAACATTTTGGTCAAGAACATTATATACAGTGATGTATGTGTCCATTGTATCCCACCAGGACACATATAATGTCAGGATGTCCAATTACTGGTCATGCTAAGTTTATCATGGGGTTAAAGTAGTACCTGTTGTAAAAGTACCTTTTCCCTTCATAATTAATAAGTAATCCATGGAGGTGATACTTGGAGATTGTGTGAATATCATGCTCTGCAACATTTCACCCAGAGTGTCTGGGATCTACTGACATGCTTTCCAATTGGTTATTACATTGGTGGATACTAAATGATTTCTAATTCAATTATTATTCCCCTTACATATTAGCTAATATTCTCTGTATAAATGAGCTATATCCCCTTTTAAAATTTCAACACAGTGTTATAATCCATTAGTGTTGTTGGTTTTTTGAGGGTCAAATTGTCCCAGATTTGGTTGGTAAGGGCTACTTGAAGCTAACTCCTGTGCCCTTTTGAAAAGTTGCCATTAGTCTTTCAGCACTTCTTTGCTTTTTGGCATAAAAAGGCTTTATAGATTCACCTTGTGCTTTCACTGACCTAGACCTGGAATGAGCAGTTTCTCTTAGGAAACCTGACTCCTTTCAGTGGGATAGTAAACAAGATCTGGATGGCAGTTATGCTCACTGCTACTGGGGTATCACTGCTTCTAAGTCCTGTCTATGGAAAGACTATAATGTGTGCATGTGTGTGTATACATATATAAATCTATAAGAAATCATGACTTCACACTGGCACCTTCAATTCAAATGTAACCACACACCTTCCCCTACTACACATTTGTATTTCCCTTATAACACAGTGAGTGTCTTGGTTCCCCAAAATATCAATATGTTTACTCTATCATACAATATACACAAAATAGTCACAGAGTTATGTCAATATCACTACCAAAATAAAACCTACCGAGTAAAATTCAAGACTCTCTTGAAGGTTTTTTTATTAAAATATAACTCACTAAAGATAACTATTAGGGTATTATGCTCAAATATTTTTGGATTAACTTTTTTTGTGTATGGGTATGCTATCAATTTGATATTCATTTACATTCAATTTTGCAGTTTGTTTTTTAACCATCTCTATTTAATTTTATTTTTAAAAATGCAGAACTATACATAAAATATGATAGACTATTATTTTTTTGGCTGTCAGTGAACTATGCCTTCTGGTTTTAGTGCACTGTGTAGTCTTCTCTCACATTGATACTGGACATAATCACATGACTTGCATTGTTTACTGGGTCTCTATTAAGCATGAGTAAACCAAGGCTCTTGCATTGGGATTTGTCTTCTCGGAACAGTCCTTGTTAGAACTCAGCCATCAAGATGTAAGGAAGTCCAGGCTATCTGACTGGAGATAGTGACCATGTAGAATGACTCCAGAAAATGAGATACTATACAGAGACAGAGGCCAAGTGGAAGAGAACTGAGGCACCCCAATGAAGCTTCCAGCTTAAGGTAGCTATGTCAGTGATGCCACCTAACACCACATGAAGCAAAAGAACCACTCCAGAATCATGAGAAATTATCAACTGTCTTAAGCCACTAAGTATGCAGTGTTACACTGTAATAAATAACAAAACAAAAGATAAACCCAGAGAAGTTTCAATCCCATTTATTCCAGTTGTATATTGTTGCATAAAAACTATCCCAAAACTTTTATTATTATATCTCATGATTTATTGGGTCAATAATTCAGAAAAGGCACAGCAAGGAAACTTTGCTCTACAATGTCTGAGGTCTTAGCTAAGATAATTTGAATGTTGGAGGCTGAATCAGCTGGGGGCTGTTTGAGCATCTCGATCTTTCTCTCTGTGTCTCTCTTTTTTCCTCTCTGTCCCCCTTTCAGATAGATAGATAGATAGACAGACAGACAGACTGATAGATATGGCTTATCCACATGACTAGCTTAGGCTTCCTAGCAACATGGCGACTTCATGGTTGTTGCTTCTTACATGGGATTTCAGGGCTCCAAGAGACTGGGCATTTCAAAAGACAGGACATGGATGCTCTCATTCTCTTAAGGCCAAACCTGCGAACTGGCACAGTGTTACTTCCACTGAATTCTGTTGCTCAGAGTAGTCACAGAATCTGCCTATATTCAAGGGATAGGAGCATAGATCCCACCTCTTGATGGGAAGATGTCAAAGAATTTGTGGACATCTTTAATCTGCTATATCAACCCCGTAGTTATGTTCTTCTCTTATCTTGACTTAGTCTGCTTAGGCTGCTATAACAAAGTACCATAGACTGACTCACACTTTGAAAGAATTATTCTGGCTGAAGTGTGGAAAGTAGATGGTAGGAGGCAAGAACAGAAGCAGACAGACCAGATAGAAGGCTGCTGACAGTTGTGCAGGTAAAAGATGGTGGCTCTGGCCAATGCATGTGGTGAGAAATAAATGCTATCTTTGTAGCCCATAACTGAGCTTCACTACTTGTTTCCTGGTGGGTCTTAACTCTCAGAAACCTATTGCTGACCACTGAGTACATCCACAGGCTACTTGAAGCATCCACGATCTCAGATCAGGATCTCCTGGGTTAAGGAAAAGTCTAACTAGAGCAACAGCTCTGTGTTGTCTGAATGCATTTAGCTTAATATAGATGAAAAATGAAAAACTTTAATGAACCATGGCAGAGTCTCCAGCCTCTAATAAATCTGAGTAGGACTGCTCTTCCAACAGTAGAATTATGCTCAGAGTTCAGACCAAATTGCATTAACTGTTGCTTCCATGTACTCAGTGAAAAATAGAAGCATGAGTCACATTCCCAATTTTAAAAGTAATACTTTTCAATACTGTAGTAAAGGCTGCAGGAATGTATCCAGCTAGACTGTAAGGACTGATCCTCTATGGAGCTACCATGGTCAAGGGCTGGTCCTTGTTTTGAGGGGTCAGAAATTTGATTGTTGATGCAGATCTGTTCAGAGGCTGAAGGAGGCTACTAAGGGTAGATATGGCCCCAAAACAGAGGTCATATTGGTGTACCCTTGTGGGAAACAGAGTCTGGAGAAGATGTCATGAGGTATCAAGTGGCTTAACTGAGATGCATGCTCAATACCAGAATGTTCAGGAAAAAGCTGGATCATCAAAGATCAAGACAGTGTAAACATTAACTCTAGGGAGTAACTGCCAGGGTTCAAATCCTGATTTTGTTACTTACTAGTTGGAGTAAATTACTTAATATTTCTGTGTCTACATTAAATGAATTAAAATGTATAAAGAACATAAAACTGTGCCTGGTATATTGTGTTATTATATGATAATAATAGCATAACTAAGGGAAAAACAAAGATAAAGTAAATCAGGACAGCTACCAAGGGATCAGATTGGACAAGAACCTGACATTTTACAAAGTGAGGCCCTAAAGCTAATGCTCCATTTTAAATCTGCCTGAAAAGTGGACCTGAACAACATCCATATCCCAATCTACGAATACAGTATCATACACGACAAAAGTGACTTTGTGGGTGTGACTAAGTTAAGAATCTTGAGACAGGAAGATCATTTTACAATAATCTGTGTGAGCCCAAGATCACCACAAGGGGCCTTATAAGGAGATAAGATTATCAGAGGAGACATGTGGCAACAGAAGCAAAGATTGGAGTGATGGAGCCACAAGCCAAGAAATACAGTAGCCTCTAGAAACTGGAGAAGACAAGAAAGATTCTCCCCTAGAGCCTTCTGAGGGAGGCTCTGCTGATATCTTGACTTTAAGCTAATAAGACTGAACTTGGACTTCCAAATCTCTATTACTGAAGATAATAAATTTGTGTTGTTTTAAACCACTAAATCTGTGGTAATTTGTTACACCAGCAACAGGAAACTAATACAGCTCTCACAACTCAATGAAATATCAGTACCTCCATTCTACCTCTACGGTAACACAGAGGTTACTTCCTGATAACACAGAGGAAGATTCCCAAATCACCCCACTAAGTTCTGCCCAAAGAACACTGTCAGATGGTTATTTCTGGGAGTTTTCTGCAAGCAGCTGTTGCCATGCCTGGTACATGTTTCTGGTGACTTCAATCACAGGGGATGGTGCATGTTCTACTTTATTCATTGACTAAAATGTATACTAGGCGATCTATATTTTGGAGCCATGTCACTAATTAAATAAAGGAAATTAATTGGATTATCTTTATCTGTATTGAGCCTTATCTTTCAACTATAGATTTTATATATGGTCTTTGCTCATTTGTACACTCATTCTTTCAACCAGTATTTGTTGAGATGCCTTTTGTGTCAGCCTGTATCTCAGGAGCTGGGAAAATAGCAAGATAATGAGTCGAACTAGACAATTAATAAACAGGAAAACACATTAGGCTGTTAAAGAAGAGCTATGAAGTACCTAAAATAAAGTGATGTGGTAAAATTGAAATAAGATTCAAGAAATCATTACCAATCACCTTGGAATGATCTATGTATGGGAAGGTGTCTTGAGAAATGCCTTTCCATGAAGGCTTGGCATAACACAAAGAAAACCTGGGTGGAGCCTGGAGAGTGTTTTTCCCCATATAACTCTGAAGATTAACTTATTCGATCTTTCTTGGGCAAAAGAGGATAATATGTTGAGACCTTACATAGCAGATACACAATAAATATGTATACTATTTGTTAATACCCTGTGCTCCATGATGTTGGGAGTTCACTGGGCAAATGAAGTTACAAATACATAGCAATCAGTCTCAATTACCAGAACAATGATCTGTTCGAACTATTTATGGTTAGAGGACAGGTGATTGGAAAGGTCATCTGAGTCTCATATTGGGGGCCCACTGCAATGACAAATGGCAGTGTTCCCTCTTCAAAGGAATGCTGCTGCACACTATCACCTGCCTGGCCCCAGGGTGTCTGTGTGACATGTATAAGCTGCCTGGCAGAAAGAGTGTCCAATGTTACCCTGGCAAAGCACAGGGGAGATACTGACCCATAACTGCTGATAACCTTCAAGTTCACTGTCCTCAGGTATAAGCAGGGAGCTTCCCGTACATGAGCTTGCTATTTGCTGCCTTAATTCTGAATCACCCTCTCCTTGCTGCTCACTCTCCCATTTTTATTCTTGTCTTTAACTTCAGATTTTATTTACAGGATCACTTTTCCATCAACGACCCAGGATCTTTCAACAATTCTTGTTCTCCACCCTAGCTGTGCCCATATATTGTATTAGGGTTCACCTTTGGCATTGTACATTCTGTGGGTCTGACAAATATATAATGATATGTCTCCACCATTATAGTATCATGCAAAATAGTTAGGCTGCCCTAAAAGACCTCTGTGCTCCATTTTTTTTTTAATAATTTTTTTAAAGATTTTATTTATTTATCTTTAGAGGGAAAGGGAAGGAGAGAGGGAGAGAAATATCAATGTATGGTTGCTTCCTGTGCATTCCCTGCTGGGAACTGGCCTGCAACCCAGGCATGTGCCCTGACTGGGAATCGAACCGTGATCTCTTGGTTCACAGGCCCGCACTTAATCCACTAAGCTACACCAGCCAGGGCTGTGCTCCAATTTTTAATCCTTCCCTCCCACCTAATCCCTGGCAAACACTGATCTGTCTCCACAGTTTTGCCTTTTGCAAAATGGCATATAATTGGAATCATACAGTATGTCACCTTTTCAGATTAGCTTTTTTCACTTAGTAATATGCATTTTAGATTCTGATATGTCTTTTCATGGCTTGATAGGTCATATTTTTTAGTGATGAATATTCCAGTATCTGGATATACCACATTTTATTTATCCATTCACCTACGAAGGACATCTTGGTTCCTTTCAAGTTTTCACAATTAATTATGATCAAAGCTGCTATAATCATCTGTGTGCAGGTTTTTATATGAACATACGTTTTCAGTTCATTTTTTTGTATATACCAAGGAACACAGTTGCTGAATTGTATGGTAAGAGTATGTTTAGTTTTATAAGAAACTGCCAAATTTTCTCCAAAGTGGTTATACCATTTTGCATTCACTCCAGCAGTGAATGAGTTCTTGCTTCTTTACATCCTCATCAGCATTTGGTATTGTAAATGTTTGTAAATGTTTTGGCCATTCTAATAGGTGTGTAGTGGTTTCTTGCTGCTGTTTTAATTTGCATTTTCCAAATGACATATGAGGTTGAACATCTTTTCATATACTTGTTTGCCATGTATATATCTTCTTTGGTGAGGATTCTGTTAAGAACTTTTACCCATTTTTTAAATTGGGTTGTTCATTTCCTTATTGTTGAGTTTTAAGTGTTCTTTGTACATTTTGGATAAATGTACTTTATCTGATGTGTCTTCTGCAAATATTTTCTCCCATTCTGTGATCTGTCTTCTCATTCTCTTGACAGTGTCTTTCACAGAGCAGAAATTTTTAATTTTAATGAAGTATAGCTGCAGATAATTTTAAAGACCAAAACCATTACAGACAAATTAAAGTGATTTTTTTACACTTTCTTTCATTTTTTAACTATCTAGAGGAAATCACTATCATGAAGTTCATTTACAAATGTACAACCATGTGTTTACATATGCATTTCATATGTACCTATGGACCAGATTAAACTTTTTTTATTTTAAAATTTATAGCAATGGTATCATACTGTTTATGTAATTCTGGAAGTTTTGTTTTACTCAACATTGTATTTTGAGACATACCCATGTTGATACTCAGAAATCTAACTTATTTCCTTAAACTATTATATAGCATTCTGTCACATGAGTTAACAAAACAAACGTATTAGTGAATTCCTCAACAGAAGACCATTCAGGCTTGTTTTCATCTTTTTTTTTTTTTGGCAGTTACCAGCAAAGTTGCAAAGAACTTATAGTAAGTCTCTTTATGTATAGATGCAGAAATTCTTCTATGTATAGACATAGACATGGAACTGGAGTTTGTAATATAAGGATATCTTCAACTTCACCAGATATAACCTAACTGCTCTTCAAAATGTTTGTACCAATTATACTCCTACCAACAGTATTTGAATTACTACATCCTTTAATTCTAACATTTATTCTTGCCAGACTTTAAAATTTTTTTGGCTAAGTAGCTGATGTAAAAAATTATCTCATTTAAGAATTTTTTAATTTTCCTAAATTATAAATGAGGCTTAGCATATTTTCTTATGTTTATTATCTTTTTGGTTTATTTTTTCTATAAATTACCCATTCATATCATTTGCCTATTTTCTATTTTTCCTAGTGATTTTAAGATACTCTTTAAGCAGGGATTCCCAACCTCTGGGCCACAGACTAGTACCAGTCTGGGCTGGCTTGAATCATCTGGAAACCATCCCCTGTCCATGGAAAAATTGTTTTCCATGAAACTGGTTCCTGGTGTCAAAAAGGTTGGGGACTGCCGCTTTAAAGGACACTAATGATTTTTCTGTTATTTTTGTTGCAGCTTTCTTCTCCTGATATTCGGACATTTTTTCAACTTCGTTAACAATATCTATGGTTATACAGGTTATATGGTTAAAGCCAAATTTACCAATTTTCTCTTATTACTTAGCTTTTTAAGGAATCTCATCTAAGAACTTCTTTTCTCCTCTAAGACCCTAGATATATTATACAACATTTTTGTTAAAAAGATATAAAGAGTTCATATTTGGAAGGGCGTGTCCCCTTTCTATATCCAATGTTCCAGAGTCATCTTGACTCTTGTACGTCAGACTTCAAAGGAAACAAAATAGTCCTTTAGGCACCCAGGAAAGTGATCACATCATCTACGAGAAGAAATAAATTATGGTTGGCCTCAGACATCTCTCAAATACAGTAAGAGAGGATACCAAATACAGTGAAGGCTACATAGGTGTGGAAAGGTCCTTAAGTAAGACACCCAAGACTGCAAACCTAAACCTTCCACAAAGGAGGCAAGATGCCAAAGAAAAATAACACACCCTGAAGGAAAATCCAAGAACTCCAATACCGAGTCTCAAGAAGTTTGAAAAGCACTTTGTTGGAGGGAGTGGGAAAACCAGCACTCATATACATTGCCAGTGGAAATATAAATTATTACAACCTCTATTGTGGTCAATCTGGCAGTAGTTTTTAAATTTTAAACTTCTGAAACCTTTTTGAAACACAACCATTCAACTTCTAGCAATTTCTCTTATAGAAATATTACTTACACTTGAGTGAAATTACATACACACACTCACACACAATGAATGGGAAGATACATAATTGGTTGAGTCTGGGTCAGGGAAATGAGTGGTAGTGGATAACGAAGGAGAAACTCACTTTTGACATCTTTTGAATTTTTTCCATGTTCCTTGATCTAGAGATACAAACTGACTCAAATTAACCTAAAGATACAATGCAACCCCTATCAAAATCCAAGTTGCTTTTTTTTTCATAAATTGGCAAGATGATCTTAAAATTCATAAGGAAATCCAAGGAACCCAGAATAGCCAAAACAACCTGGTGAAGAAAATCTAGAGGATTCTAGCATTGAATCTTCTATAGCTATTGAATAAATACATTTGCTTTAAATATGAACAAAAACATAACACATGAAAAATTGTCCATATTGCCTTTTCAAAATTAATAGCATAAAGTTTTTCATATAAGTGTCATGTGATCTTTTACTCTGTACTGCAACTCTAGTTATGTTCACCTTCCTTCACATAATAGTAAAGAATAGAGACCCTTGAGCCAGAATGCGTAGAGTTTCTTACAACTGGTCATGAATCTTGAGCAAATTACTTAACCCCTCTGTATGTCAGTTTCCCACTGCTTAAATAGGAATTATGATAGTATTTATTCCAAAGCTTGTTGTGAGGGTTAAATGGGTTATGTCAAATACTCAGACCTTAACCTGACTCTAAGTCACCTTTAAATAAATATAAAACTTATTACTATTTCTACATTACTATATATTTGTGTCCTCTTTTCTTTTATCCTGATTATTCTTGTTAGAAGTTTGCCTAGTCTTTTTAAAACTCCAGTTGATTTTTTTTTTGTTTTCTATTTGAGTAATTTCTTTTATATGTATTCATTTTTGGAGTTTCCTCTGTGTTCTCTGTTTAGTTTCTTGTGTTGAGTGCTTAAGCAATCCCTTATACACCTTTCTTCTTTTCCAATAAATATGTTTGAAAGTTATAAATCTCCCTTCACTATTGCTTTAGTTATAGCCAGGGTTGTTCTTTTTTTTTTTACTCCTCACTCGAGGACATTTTTTTTCATTGCTTTTAGAGAGGAAGAGAGAGAGAGAAAGAATGAGAGAGGGAGAGAGAAACATCGATGTGAGACAGAAACAGCAATGGGCTGCCTTCTTGTATGTGCTCCAACTGGGGATGGAACCTGCAATCTGGGAATGTGCCCTGATAGTGAATCAAACCTAGGACCCTTCAGCCCTTGGGATGATGCTCCAACCAACTGAACCATACCACCAGGGCAGTTATAGCCAAGTTTTGATATGTAGTTTGTTGAGTTTTTTCAAATTGTCATTCAGGTCTAAATATATCAGAATTTCTTGAATACTAGAATAATATAATATTAAAATAAAAAATAAATATATCAGAATTTCTGTTATGATTTTTTTCTTAAGCCTATGGGCATTTGTATTGGGAATTATCTTTTTTTCTTTTCTAAACTTTTCAAGTCAGATTTCTTTATTGCAAACAAAAACCAACTCTACCTGGTTTAAGGGGAAATGAAATGTATTATATCAGAATCACTGGGAAGGCTAGAGACCCAAGGTTAAACAATGGCTGAAACCAAGGAGGGCAAGACACAGCAAAGCTCACACGACTGGAACAGTTAAGCTTAGGGCCAGCTGCTGGCATTTCTCCACTGGACACTTACTGCTACCACATGTCTTCTGCCTGTGGACAGTCACTGCTGGTGCTAAAATGTCACCTCTGCTACCTTCATTTTATTATTTTTTTTCCAAACAGTCTTGTGGCTAATCATTTTTTTAATGATTTTTTGGAACTTCTTAATATGAACACTTTAAACAAAAGCAAAAGTAGAGAGAATATTATAATGAAATCCAATGTGATCACATTAGTTTAGAATTATCAGCATTATTAATTATCAGCATTTTCTGGCAAGTTCTTGAAAAGTTCATTGGAATTTTGTTAAATGTTAAGTATTAATTTAATAAATATGGTATTTTTTATATTTAAGTTTTCCCAAGAGGAATATTGTGTTTCTCCCTATTTATTAAAATCTCTCTAATTTCTCCAAAACAATTAAAGACACTCACACACATACCTGTATGTATATCACTATGACTATCCCTAATTTCCACTTTTTAATGCTTTTATGCTATTGTGAATGAGATTACCCCAATATATCTCTAAGTAAATATTAGTCTTATATAGAAAAGCTGTTGGCTTTTTAATATTTGTCTTTTATCCAGCCACTCTAGTAAGTTCTCATTAATTCAAGATATTTTGTAGTTGATTTGTCTTGGATTATCTAGGTACATAACCATGTTTTCTACAAGTAATCATAGTTTTATCTTTTCCTTTTCAGAGTGTGTATTTCTACTTTATGTTTTATATCTTAAAATACTGAATAAAATATTAAGACTATATTAAATAATAAGTCATAATTAGGCATTTTTGTTTGGTATTAATTTTAATGGGTAGCCTCTATGAAGTGCACCATTTATATGATGATGGCTGTTATTTGTGAAAGATATTGTAATTTTTTTAAGAACATGCACTTCTATTATTTGTTTTAAAAAGACTTTTTCAGTACGGGTCTCTTGGGCTTTTGATGGTTTGGGCGCGAATTACTCTGAGCGCATCTTCTCAATGGTTCGGGGAGAGTCGTTGCCAGTCGTGGGATGTAGTGCCGCCTTAGAAATTAGCGTCTTTGGCCTTGAGGTTACGGCGGTCGGCGGGGTCGCCCTCCATTGGCGTCACTGGTCTAGAGATTTTTTGAAGCACTCTTAAAATTGTTCTATTTAGATCAAGATGTCTAGCAAAGCACACACTTCCAAGAAAAGGTCTCAACAGTTAAAAAGAAATCCAAAAAGAAAAACTGGTGGAGAGGAAGTGGAGTTACCAAAGAAAGAGGTTAGAAACACAATGAAAAAAATAAAAATCATCCAAACCATCCGTCTTCTGAAGAAACAGGACAATCAAAGCAAACTAGTCTAAAACAGGTAAAGATAGCACTCAGCAGGAGAAAAACCTGGCAACCTCTTTCAAAGAATAGCAGAAAGTATTTGCAAACTATGATGGAGACAGTAATAATAGCAATTTTGAGCAACAAAGGTAGAGAAATGAACAAATTCAATATCATCTCAACTGCCTGAAGAAAAGATTGCTTCAAATGTGTGAAACCCTAAAAGTCCCTTCCCAAACGCTGAAAGATTTAACTCACGTGTCAAGTCTACTGAAAATGGAAAAGGCGCATCACAGACCTAATGAGGAAGGTCTGGCATCATTGCAGGAAGAAATAGATAAAATAGTAGAGACCACAGAGTCAGTGACTGGGAACATTCAGAGCCTAAAGGACAAAATTCAAATTCTGACAAGTGAGGTGGAAGAAGAAGAGGAGAAGGTAAAACAGATGTTTCACATAGATAGTAACAGGGTACTCTCCCTTCCAGAACTTTCTCGGAAGAGTCTCAAAGCACCCATACTTCAGAAAGAAATTTTGGCACAAATCCCCAACCAGAATGCTCTTCTGAAGGCCCTGGATGTGCTCCGTAATTCATCTCAAACAAAGAACATGTTAACTTTCATCAAAGAAGCCTATAAGAGACTGGATGCCTCTTAAAGAGCGTTTTTAGATCATTTCCACATTGATTTAATGTTTAAAATTGGTAAAACTGTTAACCTATGATGCTATTTCAGAGACTAAGTCTTCTTCAGGATTTATTATTTCCAATTATGGAGTTTAAAATCAGCCTCTGTAAATCTACCATTAGCATCTAATGGAGCTCTGAAAACTGTTTTTAGCAGTTGCCAAGTCTAGGAACTCATATTTATGTTGCTGTTTTTCAGTTATTTACCTGAAACCATAAAATAAAAGCAGTCACAATCTAATGATTTAAAAAAATATAAAAATAAAATAAAAATAAATAGACTTTTTCAATCAGGCAGAAAGTGGTGTTCAATTTCATGAACTGTCTTTTGGTTATTTATTAAGATGCTAATTAGGTTCCTTTGATTTATTGCTATGCATTCTTTTATTAATAATTACCTAATACTCAAAAAATTTTAAATTCTGTGATAAATCCTGATAAATGCTATTGAATTTGATTTGATTACATTATATTTGGGATTTTCATATCTAGACTCATAATTGATACTTTATATTTTTTTACTTCAGAAAATATTTTATGAGAAAAATCAATATATTTTGATTTATGTCTACTGGAAATCTGGAAGAACTAATAGGTAAAATTATCTGGCCCATGGACAGTATTTCTTAGCAAGAGCCTTGTGCAATGTTTTGTAAATTAGGGAATTTCTGGGTTAAATAGGGTTAAATAATTATTTATTCTAGGATTTCTCATAATAGAAAGGTCTCTTTAATAGACTTTGTTTCTTAGCTTTTTTCATCAGATTAGTAAAATCTATATTAAAATTAATGAATGAAATTAGGCCAAGAGGATTATTAAAAAACAAGTTACATGAACAAGCCATGTTAGTGGGAGAGAGTGGTTTGGTAAAAAGAAGAGATCTAAAGGACATCAGGAGGGCTGGAAGAGCAGGAGAAAAGGTAAGCAGAAGGGAAAGAAGGAGTTAAAGTAGAAACATACACTTTAGACCAAGGTATGGTAGCTCAGGAAGGCAGATCTAGAGCTCCAGCTGATGAAGACATTCTTTCATACACTGCTTACAATGTCTTTGTCAGGGTGAGATAGATAGCACAAGGTGAGAAGCTGCTTCTAGAAAATAAGAATGAAGGAAAGGACGTTCTAGCCTAAGAATGGAAGAAGAGAAGCCTGTGATCAGAGAAGGGAATTTCAGAGGTGAGACTTTGGAGGGCCAAGATGTGACTTCAGCAAACAGCTGAGTTTGAGCAGTGTTGGAAAGCACTGAGGCAAGGGGGTTCTTGGATTTTCTGAGAACCTATAATTTTTCAGGCTTGGTTTTCCATGTTGGGGATACACTGTGTACATGTTTCTGCCCTCATGGAAGGCACTATGTGTTCCCAATATTGGAAGGGAGCATGGATGTGAAACTCTTCTAGAATAATGCCAGAAGTATCCTGGAGAGTTGTGGCAGCTGTTTTCTCTGCATGGAGCTTCCATCTCTGGGCCAGTACTATTGCCCTAGATTTTGCCAATTCTCACATAATGGGAAGGGTGAAAAGAAATCATAGGCAAGCAGCCCCAACCTTAAAGATGTTATGAATAGTTACTTCCTGTTCATATACCATTGGCTGGAACTTAGTCACGTCTGGATGCAAGAGAGTCTGGGAAAGTGGTGTGCAAGTGTTGGCCCGGTCAAAACAGGGTAGAGAAAGTTTAATAACTAAAGAAGACAAATAAAGAATGTGTACTGGAGGGAAATAAGCACATCTTCCAACCTTGCTCATCTCTTCATGCCTTTACTCAAATGTCACCTCTCAACGAATTTTTGCCTGACTATTCTATTTAAAACTGCAATCCTCAAGCCCTGAAGCACTCCTGGTCTTCTGGATTCCTTGCTTTGCTTTTTCCAAGCACTTATCATCTTCTACTATACTATTTGCTTTACTCCCCTCCTCCACCCTAGTTTATTAATTGTCTGTTTACTCCTGCCAGAATATGAGCACCACAAAAGCAGGGATTTTGTTGATTGCTGTGTCCACTGCTGTGTCTCTGGCACCTGGAACAATGTTTGGCACATGGTAGGTGCTCAATATATATTCTTTGAATGGAAAAAAAGAATGGTACAATGGTAAGCACTCAATTACAGTTGCTGTCATCATTGCTATAAGTTTTTGGTAGAAGGAGTGGTTGACAATGTGAGGATGTACTTAAACCAATAATTGTTAATAAAACAATCTGGGAAGGCTAGCAGATAGTGAAATGCTCACATTAATAAAGAAGAAATGGCAGAAAAACCAAAGAATGAGCTTGTTGGAGGCTTGTGGAACTGACTGGCACCAAGTTTCCAGTTGGAGAATCAGTGAACAAATTGGCCTGTGCATACCTTCCTCCATGTCCTCCACCCTCCATCTGTGGCTACTGACCACTCATAGCACTTGGGGTCACCCAGGAGCCATAGCCATTTTCCTAGCAGACTTACTCCCCAAGCAAAGTTTATAGAAAAGATGATGTTTTTCAAGCAAATATTATTTTTCTTTTTGTTCCTTTATTATATCAGAGCTCTCTTACTCCAAGGAACATTTTGACCACTAACAACAAGAAACCTTAAAAAATTACACCTAGAGAAGTCTCTAGCTCCAATGACTATGCATTGGGATTCTATTATAGTATAGCTCAAAGTTTTTAAAAAAACTGTGCTTTTATAATTTTTAGTTATGGCTCCATGAGACAATTTGAGCTGGTCCTACATTTTGCTGATAGTAACCCTGAACCAAATATTATAATGAGATTCCAGAAAAAAATAGATGAATTTCTGTCAAAACATTAATAAGATATTTGCAATATTCCAAGGAGATCATGTTTTTTAAATACTATCAGTGAAAATAAATTTCTAGGTTTTACTTAATTAAGAAACCATTATATATTCTAAGTGTTTCACATATGTTAACTCATTTAATCCTCACAACAATACTGAGGGGTAGAAATAGTTTACAGAAGATGAAAGTTTAGGCACAGAGAGGTAAGTGACTTGTCTAAGGGTTCATACCTGAGGGTGAATCTGGGATTTCAACTCAAGTGGCCCTACACCAAAGTCTGTGCCCCTAATACTGGCTATGTGAGAGGTAATGGTTAGGACTGTCTCTCCTGCTGCACTCACTGTCGCCACCAGACCTCCTCCACCCCCACTCCTAACCACCTCACAGAAGTAGAGCTAACTACTACTTTAACAAGGTTGTTTTTCACCAACCTCAAACTGCCTTAGTACTTTAACCATCACATATCACATAACCCTGGAAAGCATGTTTTGGCCCTCTCCTCACTGTCTGAACTCATTAGCATATTTGCTGAAAACTGGTAAACCTGGTATAATCTGAGGCAGTGACTTAGAATGGGAGGAAAAGGCAACTCCTAAACTAAGAGTTGGCTTGTTCTTTCAGTTCTTTCTTGGCTTTCAGGACTACCCAGATGTCTGTTGGCAAATTCCTCTGCTTGGCAATTAGCTTCTGTTTCACAAAGATCAATATATTTGTCAATGGTGCCTGTGCTGACTACTCAGTTCCTAACCTCAGGTTTGTTTATAAATGGGTTAACTGGTGACTGGCTTGTTGAGTGTGGCAAAGGGCCAATCTATTTTTCTGTAATATGTGCAGTAGGGGATGTGGGGCCTCCTGTTGGCATCAACAACCATGAAGTCAGAGACCAGCCTCCCTCCCCCCATCTGAAAAATTACAGAATGGAAGAGAAAGAAAGTAGGAATATAATTCCACTTCTTAAAATGATTTTACAACTTAAATTCTGTAGTCCCAACACATACAACTTATTTAAATCCATTTCCATCAAATAGAGACCATTATGTAACAAGTTCAAAAGAGATTTGTGCTCTTGGCTAAAATTTCAAACATAGATGCATGATATTTAAATAGTTTCCACAGGATCATTTCTTGGGGCTTTTGTTGTTGTTGTTGTTTTTGACTATGTAGAAAGGTCTTGTATACAAAGATGCATAACTCAGTTTATTGAAACTGAATTTTCCATGGAAACTGTCCAGTGCTCCCTCAATTCATAGGCACTTTATCTGACAGTCTTTCTTCCTCCAGATAATGGCTGGCAGCGACCCACAGCAAGGAGGTTATATGCTGCACTTTTGAAAAAGTCTTGAATGGAGCCATTGTTCCCCTGAGATGGTCTGCATGTTTCACTGAACAGAGAGCAGGGTGTAAAAAAGGCACCTTGTGTGCAACTGTTGGCGAGGTTAGGGAGTGAATTAAAATCTCCAGAAAGTCTGGGCAGTGCTGTTGAGAGGAGCAATGAACCCTCTGGAAGCACTGTTAGCTCAGACATTCCAATGCGGTGAGGCAGCCTCAGGGACATGGCTCCCTCCACTCTCATTTGGAGAGGGAGAGAGGGGGCAAGCAAAGGACATTGATCTGGACTAGCTCTCTTTGCAAAGATTTGGGGAAGGTGCCCTTTTCCAGGGATGGGGTGATGGTGATTATCACACTCAGATAACTTTTCTGCCCAATGGACCTAGACTTGCCTTGAGCAATAACAGCGCAATGACTCATTTGGAGGATTCAATGTTAACTGCTTATGCATCCACCAGTTTGTGACATTCTACTAATTCCCATGTGCCTTTTTTTTTTTTTAAATACAAGTCTTTGGGGACTACAGGTGATTGATGGCTTGATATTACTAGATTCATTAAATGCATTATAACACCATGGTATAAAACTGTCTATTAAATAAATAGCTTACCTTGTGGACAGTGTAGTCTCAGGGGCTGGAGTAAATGGCCACTCTTGATTGCTCTAAGATCTCAACCTCTTAATGAACAAAGTTTCATCGGAGTCTTTTGCAGAGACCTTTCTGAAACCAGCTCACAAGAGAGGAGGTAATGTTGATTTTCATTAAAATCCTAGGGGTAAGAAAACAGCAAAACAGTTTAAGGACCAGGCTGGCACATTTTTCTTATAGGGAGAATTCTTTGGTGCCCTCCTGTGCATTCTTGCTCCAACCACTCCTGTGTCCTAGAGGCTCAAAGGAAGGGAGGTCACTTTTAACAGTGGCCTGAAAGAAAGGGTCAAACTTGAGCAGGAGGAAAGTGTGTGGGAGGAGGTGGTGATGCTCCAGGTAGAGACTCAGGCTAAGGACAGGTACAGAGTTGGAGTGGGAGAGACATCATGTTGGGTGGTCCGTAAGAACCAGGGTGTGTTGGGTTCCTACTGCCATAGGGAGTTAGTCTGGAAGGCAGTGGGGAGCCAGTGAAGGTTTCTGCACAGATTAAAGTTGTAGAAGAGGATGAATAACATGGCTGTGGTGTGAGGAATGATTCAGTCCAAGGAGAGGACAGATGGGCGGGGTTATGGGCCACAGAAGCTGGTCCTGCCTGAATGCAGAAGGAGGGCTCAGGCCTATAGAAGGGTCATTTGCTATTAGGATAGGTAAAGAGGGAGGAGGAAGAGGAGAGAAGGAGAGGGGATGATAATTTGACTTTTCTCCAGGGCTATGGCTCTCGTGACTGCCAACTGGCTTTAAAAACCACCTCAGCAGCTAAGGAAAGTTCACTGCAGAGCCTGTAGTTTCTGGCAGCGGTGAACATCTCTCTCCATGTTTGCTTCAGCAATGAAAGAGCACTGGATTTGGAGTTCACAGACCTGGGTGGCCGCTAATAGCAGCAAAGGAGTATCTCCAGGGCCTGGCACAGCACTGGGCACGTTGTAGTGCTCAATACGTGTTTGTTAAGTGAATGAAAGACCGAACGGGTTGGAGGCTTGGCACTATCGTTAACTTCAATAACTTTGGTCAAGTATAAGCGCCACGAGCCTCAGTTTCCCCGTCTATTAAGCAGGGTCCCCTGGGGGTAGGTGTGAGACTAAATTCCCGCGGCCTGAGGTGTACTGAGTTCCCGCCCTCGCCGGAGCCAGGCGACCAGGCAGCGCTCCCGCCAGCTCCCGCCTGGGCTTGGGCCAACGACGGCCTTCGGGGGCCCAGACCTGGTGGGGGTCGCGCTGCCCGCAGCCAGGCGGGGTAGTGGGCAGCGGCATCCACCCCTCGCACCCGCCCTCTCTGCGCGGCCCGAAGCTGGGGGCGGGTCCGCCTGAGGCCGCTCCCCGCGCCGCCGGGCAGCCCGCGGCGGCGCTCGCGGCCTCTCACCCGGGGCGGGCGAGTTCTGGGAAAGCCCGGCCCAGGGCGGGGGCCCCGCTGCCGCCCGCGCCGCGGTCCGGGCAGCGCGCAGAGCTCTGCGGGCGCGGAGCGAGGGAGCAGCGCCCGGCGGGGGCGCACACGGGAACCCGGGACGGGCAGGCGGGCGGCGTGGGCGGCGGACCCTGGCGGGTTCGCGGGGCCGGAGCGGCAGCGGGCGGCGCGCCCCGGGCTCTGCCTCCCCGGCACTTGCCTGGTTCTTGCGCGCTCCTGGCAGCCGCCTGGCCGCTGACACACAGTAGCGGGGACACCCGACGCCGCTAGCGACCAGCGCGTCCCCAAGGGACGCTGCACTTGGGAACTCCGGCGCGACGGGCCAGAAGAGGAAAGGTGAGGGAACGACTGTGTCGCTCGGTTACTGAGGCTTGGAGAGGGGGAGAGGCGGGCTTGTTATCGTTAAACGACGAGGTCCGCCAAAGGCGGCTGCCCAGCTCGGCGTACCTGGCGGAAGTGTAAACCCTGACCCCCACCCCTGACCCCTGACTCGCGGGAAACTGAGGCAAGCGACTCCCCAGCGAATGCAGGCCAGCCCTCCTGTGGGCTGGAGAACACCATGAAGTGCCTCCTCCTTCACTCCTTCAGATGTTTGCCTCAGGTCCCCACTTCAGTTTGTGTGCACGGTGTGGAGGTGTCCAGTACAAAAGAAGAAAAGCGTCAGCCCTTTTGGTAACAGTATTTCGGGGAAGGTGCTCCAGGGATTGTTCCTGGAGAGATTTATCTGCATCAAGTCCTAGAAAATACAATATTGTATGTGGGCTCACTTTAACTGGTAACTACGTCTTTTTTCCAAGTCCTGAATCCTGGGATCGCAAATAACCTGGAGCTAGGAGTTCTCCGTGATGGCTAATGGTAAATGCACAGTGTAAATGTATGGGGTTCTTAACCCCCTTGCCTGGTACTTACAAGCCATGAAACACTTGGTTGAACGGGCTCAACCGATTATTCATTGTAAGAAAGATTCATCATTTAAAGACTTTTCAGTCATTTTAAATAGTGAGCTCCCTGAATAGGTGTTAAGTAGGATTCACTTCATTAAACAGATTTATTTCCACACGGTTCATAATTTTAATTGCGTTACACGAAATTTGCTAGTAGGTCATTTAGATCCCTGCAAGATTAGTGTGTTCTCTTGTGTTTCTTACTGTAGGAACCTCTGGTAGGGATAGGGTGGGGCCACTGCCACAGAATGGGCACAGCTGAGGCCAAGAACGCTGGATCCCACCAGGGAGAATTTTTGAGGCCCTGTTTTGGGAGGTGGGTGCAGGTGACTCTATGGATATCCATACAGGGGCCCCATTGTCATTGGGGGAAAGGGAGAGGTGGGCTATCTCTGGATACTGCATGCAGCGGTGTCTTTGAAAATACTTTCTGAAGAATGCCTGATGATATGGTCATCTAGAACATCCTTTCCTTTTTCCAAATGCTCTTCCTGCCCCATTTCACCACCCTAAATCTTATCTAACCTTCAAACTGAGTTTTGTTGCTGTAGTGAGACCTTCCATGATGCCCCAGCCCCAAATAGCCAACCTCCCCTGCTCTGACTCCTGCAGCAGTTTACCTTCCCAGCCTTTCTCCTTTCTGCCTTTTTTGAGAGTTATTTATGTAGATGTTTCATTTTCCCCCTAAAGGCATTAACTATGGCTTTCTTTGACACAGTGCTTGCACCTAGGAGACTCTCTAGAAATAAGTAGGGGCTGGTATTAAATGTTAAGACTTTGGTTCTTCAACACAAATCTCTACTTTGGAGGAGATAATATAATCAAAGGGTTTAAAGACAAGCATAATATTTACCATTCTTATTGTCCCCCACTTACAGTCCACAGGGGAAATTTTTCTTATACCCAGAAGCCATGCATAGTAACCATCTTTGGTCCTTGGGGCTTAGTAAGAGGTGAGATTGAGCTGGAGGGACGTCCTTCCAGTCTTTCTAGTAACATAAGCTTCTTGGATGTGCTCCAAGGTTGACATGTGTCATTAAAAATTCTAAGCTCAAGTGGGTTGTGGTGATGGTAGATTCCAATGAAGGTGGTGGTTGTTTTTTTTTTCTGTTTGCAACTGTTAATCACAATCTTCTGTGGGTTTTTGTTATATGCTTTAAAAAATTCATTCAGTGTGTAATTTGTTACTTACAAATTTCTAAATGATTAAAGGAACATTGAAGAGAATTCTGCACGATGTTTTCTGAGGCAGAGAGCAGGTAATGTTTCCCATACCTGGGCAAGAGGAGTATTTGCTTTGCACGTGTGTGTGTTGGCAGTCCCTGCCTTTCACACACCTGGCTGGCAAGCAGCTGACACAGGACAACAACTGCTTTAGTTGGGGGCTCCTTCTCTCTGCCTGGGCTACATCTGCTAGGGGGAGAGGGGGTCCAGGGGAACACAATGATTTAGAACTTCTGGGTTTAGAAGGAGAAGCAGGGAAAAAGTCAGAAAAAGCAGTAACAGCTTACAGTGTGAATTCGTTTGATCAAGTTGCTTTCCTCCTGACATTTGGTTGAGATCCTGGTGTTGAGCAAGTGGGAATTTGGTTGGGGAAAGGAAAGACAAGTGGGGAGCATGGTACGCCTATAGAAGGGCTGGGTGGTATTGATGGGGGCTTAGGGAAGCATATAGCCCAGTGTATGCTGCCTAGAAGAGTGTTGGAAATGGGGAGTGGAGAGTAAAGAAAAAAGGATATCAAAGATACCCTTTGCCATGGGCCAGCCTTGGGGCTTAGAAAGTGAAACTTTTTAACATCATGTGGTCCTCTTTGCTCCCAGGGTGCAGATTTCAGGCTTGTTTTTATTAACACTTTAATTCATCTGTGTTATGGTTTAAATAAGTTTTCATGGGCCAGTTGGAACTCCGCCCTCTATAGCTATGCTGTACGCAGTATGGTAGTCACAAGCCCCATGGCCATTTACATTTACATTTAAAGTCAGTTTTCTCACTTGGTAAGAACTGTTTATACATTTTTACTTTAAAAATAATGGATGGACATGTTTGCTGTGGATCCCACCTACAGTGTTTTGTAATATATGGCATATATACCCTCTTACCATTACAAAAGCCAAAGACTTCTGATTTTGGACAAGGAAGTATGGAGATGGGAAAACTGAGGAACCAAAAGGTTTAAGTAACTTGCATGAAGTCACAGCAAGAAAGTGCCAGAGCCAGGATTCAGTCAGAATAGGCTGGCTCCAGAGTTCATTCCCTTGAACTTTGTACATCAGCCTCTGGGCTCATCACCCCCAGACAAATGACTGACCCTTTTTTTTTGTCTGGGTGAAACCAAATAGCATTAACTCGGCTGATTAGAAAGTCTCAGATAGAGCTATGTCTAAATTGTTTAGCAGTTGAGGTTTTGAAATGCTATGGATAGTTAAACCACTGTAAATAGGCATACTTAGCAATTGTTTGGCTTGCTGCTTTCCACCTTGTGCCAATCACAGTTGGTTTTGAGCCATTTGCTGTATAAGAACTGGTAGGTAAGAGGCCACTTACTGTGGGCATTGGTAAAACCACTGAGCCCTTATTAAAACTTGGGGCACATGGGGGGTTTGTATACTCATTAACTGTTGTGGGGTGAAAGGCAGATGATGGTTTGGTTCGGGTGTACTGACCGTTCAACTATGCGTAGGGCCATTCTGGTGGCCCACTGGGGTTCTGTGACTTACTGCTATGGTTTCAGAGGATCTGGATCAATCTGACTCAGTTGTACATTTCTCTAGGAGAGACTGTCAGTTCCTCTCTTCTTTTTGGGAGGTTCGCAGTCCAACAGGGGAAATTTTCCTTATACCCAGGAACCATGTATAATAATCATTTTTGGTGCTTGCCTTGGGAACTGCAGGGCTGGCCTAAGGTCAGCAATGGACTTTCCACCTTCCCTCCCCAAGTAATGGCAGGCTTAAGTGTTCCCTTTAAGGCTTTTTGGTCCAAACTTACATTTGAAGAAATTCTTGAGTGACCCCAGGTTTTCTCCTTTGAATATGATAAAATGTTCTGAGTGCTTAGCCATCTGTGTGGACCTTTTAGCATGAGACCTTCTAGATGGACCCCTATATCTCTGTGTCCAGGGACCATGTGTACCTCTTTGGCCCAGTCTCTAAGACTGCTAATGGTCATGGTGCCCCTCAGTTATAATGGCTAAGGTATAGGGACAAGGCACTCTCTTGGTCACATACAAGGGCTCTAGAATCAAGTTTAACTGGCTTTACATAGGCTTTGCCACCTACTAGCTATAAATCTTAGGCAAGCAATTAACATTTCTGTATGAGACCTAAGTAAGATAGTTTACCTATAGCACTTTGCAAAGTGCCAGGAACATAGTGCTCAAAAAGTTAACTACTAATATTGTTGGTTTTCCCCTCTGGGCTTACCTAAATCTTGACGGTCTTTAATTTTAGGCTTTGGAGAGGCGAGTGTGGTAACCTGAATAATGCCAGTGACCTCCCAAAGGTGTCCAAGTCTTAATCCCTGGAGCCTGTAAATATGCTACTTTATGTGACAAAAGGGATGTTGCAGATGTGATTAAAAAGATTTTGAGAAGGGGGATTATCATAGATTATCTGGGTGGGCCCAATCTATTCTAGAGGTTCCTTATTAAAGGGAGGCAAGAGGATCAGAGTCCCTAATAGGAGGTAAGGGTAATGAGAGGAAGGGGTCATGAGCCAAAGAATGTAACTACTTCGAGAAGCTGGAAAAGGCAAGAAAACAAATTCTCCCTTAGAGCCCCAGAAGGAATGCAGCCCTGCCAACCCATTTTAGACTTCTGACCTCCTGAACTGTAAGATAAATTTGTATGGTTTAAGCCACTAAGTTTGTGGCAGTTTGTCACAGCAGCAATAAGAAACTAATACAGTATGAAAGAGAAAAAAGGAAGTGGTCAGGAGTGAAATGAAAGCTAGCAAAATAAGAGAACAATAATAGGCAGCAGTTAGTGTGAACTTTGCGAGGTACTGTTCTAAGCACTTTATATGTTATTAACCTGTCATCTTTACACAGCTGAGATTTTAGTATTTGCATATCACAGAGGAGGAAACTGAGGCACCAAAGGGTTAAGCAACTTCCCCCAGGTTACACAGCTAGTACAGGGTAGAGCTGGGTTGTGAATCCAAGCAGTTTGGCACTATTAACTGCTTCCCACACTGCTCCCAATGGCAGGCGTTTCTGTCAAGTCTGACAGTATCAGACACTGAATGGTATGTTACTGTATGTAAGGAAAAAGCAATATTTGTATCTGCAAGAAGGGAGGTACCATCCCCCCAAAAAACCCTAGTTATTGAAGTATTTGGTAAGTTTTTGCTATTTCTATTTCATATAATATGTGTGGACAGCTTGAAGCTGGAGGACGCTGGCTCTGGGAGCAGTTCCTGTGCTGGCTTCCCTCTCACGCTCCCACCTCTGTTCCTGTAGCAGCCTCCCTCACTCACCACAGACTGCTGGCCCTGGTGCCCTCTTGGCTCTGCTTCCCACCTCTGCCTGTTTATTGGATTTGCCTCATTCCTAACTCTGTGCTCCAGCCCTGAATTCTACCTCCTCTGGCCCCTCATATGCTCAAACTTGAGATGGTTAGTGTCATAGTCCAGATTGTGAGGTACCCCTAACTGCTGTTGGTGGGGGGCATATTTTTGCCTTTTCCTTTTGGCTTAGCTAGCTGTTGTTGGTTTTCTAGTTGTGTTTCTTTTGTCTCTCAAGCACATAATTCAGAGTGATATTGGTTTGGACCAGGGGTTTTCAAATTGCATTCCAGGAGGATTTGGAGCCTCTGCCATGTGAGGGAGATGGTGGGAGACGAGGATCTGAGCCCTTCACCCTGCTTGTATGGAAGAGCCCCGCTCTTGCTCATGTTACATACTGAGGTTCTGCCTTACATTTTGCATGAAAGAGAGATTCTAATGGTAGAGAAGCAAAAAGAGGAGTTTGAGAAGAACTAAACCCAAAGTCAAGGCACTATATGTATGACAACAATTGTAGCCCACAGATTTGGATGTGCAAAAAATATAACTGTATTTTCTATAATTGCCTTTTATAAGTTTGGGATCTGGAGCCCAGTTGCTCAGATTTGTTTACATCCTGGCTCCATTACTTATATACAATTTGTGTGACCTTGTACAAAATACTTGGTCTGTTGGGGCCTAAACTTCCTCATTTACCTAATGGAAGGGGTAATAGTAGTACCTATCTAGTAAATAAGATAATTAATGTCAAGGGCTTAGAACAGTGCCTGATAATATAATAAGAATTCAACAAACACTTGTTCTAATGATCATTTTTATTATTATCAACTCTCTGTATGGAATGGCAGAAGAAGAATCTAGTCTCTTTTGGTGATGCTGCAGCTAGGGGTCTTACTTCCATTATTCCTCTTTGCCTAGTGTCACTGAAATGCCCATTGTCCCTGACCATAAGTGCAGTGACACAGGGCTGCTTCTCCTGGGTATAGTATCTTCATCCACAAGGCCTCCCTGAGGTCTCACTGCCCTCTGCCTTCTGCTATCAGGACTTATAGGACTTTCCTTTTTTCCTTGCCTGCCTGCCTGCCAGCCGGAGAGGCTGGGATGGAGGAGCAGAGAGAAATTCCAGTCTTCTCTCTGCTCCTTCTCTATGACATTTGGTCTAGAATTCAGACTTAATGCTTTTGAATCCTTTCTCCTCTACCCTTAGGGCTTAAGAAAATAATAAAAACATAAACATAAACAGGGTGGCTAAGTTTGACAGGGTTATTGGTCAAACAGTACCATTATCTACTTAGCAGTGGTATTGCTGCTGGCTCTGTGGAGTGATCTGCTATGTGGTAACCCCAATGAAATGTGCTGCATTTATAAAAGTACTGGAAGAGCTCCTTCACTCAAATCCAGAGCTATAACAAAACCTGGTGAGCATTTATATATTTTGATGGCTTTGTAGGATCAGCTACATTGTAGTAATAAAATAGTAAGGTTGCTGTATTCAGAATTAAGGAAGAGTCAGAAGCAAGGAGAAACTCTGTTTTGATGACTTCATTTTGGGTTTAAACTCTATAATATCACTGACTATGGAAAATCCAGGGAATGGAAAAAAAATCATTGGGAAAAACACATGTGACCAAGTACATACTATACACATCTGGGATTAAAATATCATATAACACAGTTTAATTTGGATATCACTGGACTTGGTTCAAGTTACCATCATTTCTAAAGAAAGTTTCAATTCATTTGTTATTGTTAATAACACAAACTCAGATTTCATTGATGAACATATTTTCACCTATGAAATGTTTGCCTGGAAGAACTGAAGCACTCTTTAATAGCCTGGTTTGTCAGTCTCAGAGAGGTGGATAAAACTCACAGAAGTGAAGTATTTTGGCATGAAATTATATTCCTTTTCCCCCCCAAAAGCCAGAATGAATTTGGATGACAAGGCAGAGCATGGGCTTCACTTGGTCTACAGTTATGTTAACTGCTGGGGTCTGAGCTATTCAGATTCAGGTCTCTGCTGCTGAGGCTAATTAGTTCCTAACTCAGCCCGGTTTACTGTGACTGAGGTTTTGTTCATTATGCCTTGGGCATGGTTTTAAAATTCACAGTGAAAGGTATTGTAAAGAAATACGCTCAGTTAAATAGATGTAAGAGAGGAAGGCAAGAACTTCTTGAGTTATACGCATAGAAACTATATAAATTTGCAGAAAGAAATCTAACAAGTGACTACGTTGTGCCATCAGTGCAACATAGCAGTCAGACAGCCTTGCAGGTTCTCCCTTAACATGGCCTGGGTCATGGTTTTTGACTGCCCTGTGCTGACTGAGAATGGGCCAGGCCTCACCAACGCCAAGTCATGGGATGGATGACAACAGGTGAAGTATGTTCTCGACTCAGGCAGGCAGGCCCAGATCAAATTCGTTAGAGGATAAGAGAGTGTGATTATTTCTAGCCATGCTGTGTATTTCTAGTGAATTATCCCTGCCTAAGTAACCAGTTGTAAAATATGTCACTATTTTGGAGATAGTAGTTTAAAAGAAAAAAGGATCTTTAATTCCAAAACATTTTTAACAACTAAAATTCTGTCCTTTAATTATTAATGAAGACATGATTAATTTGTTACCTTTTTGTTGTATGCTGTGACATCCAATAATAAAATTGAGGGCTGAAAAGGAGGGAATCCAACTTTGGCCCTCTCAATTTTAAAGTTGAAGGAACTGGTCTCCTGAGAGACTCAAGGTTTTGACCAAAACCAGTGGCAGAACTGGGCCTTTTGCTTCAAACAATATTGAGATCATACCATAGATATATAATATACAATTGTGGATCTTGAATTCTTTGCTTAATAGTCCTCATTAAGATGTTCCCATGCAAGTTATTATTTCTAAACTTTGATTTTAATGGCTGGTTCTTCCTCTAATGAAGGGCTTGCTTACCCTTTTCCCCATCGTTGAATGCTTAGTTGTTGATTCCTTGATGTTTTGTCCATTTGTCTCATTTTAGTTTTCTTTAATGAAGTAAGACTGTAACATACGGCTGTACGCCATTCCCTATCTTTGTCATTCGATGCTGTTTTGCTCAAGTAGCACTTTTTCCTGATTACAAAGTAATACAAGTTAATTTTGTATAATTTGGGAAATAGACAAAAGCACAATAAAGAAAAAGTTCAAAGTCACTCACAATTCTATCATCTATAGTAGCTACTAACATCTGGTTCATGGCTTTGTAGAGGTTTCTTTTGTTTGCTTTTTCCCAAATTGAGATCATACTTACATGTCTTATAACATGTATAAAGCATGCTTCTTCACCTAATTTTGTTAATTATAATTAAGTAGATTGTATTGATTCCAACTATGGGTTATATATATAAATATTAATGAAATATCATATTTTTGAAATGTTTACATCATTTTTAATGTACATTAAAAATTTTCATTTGGCAGACAGATCTGTGTCCTGCCTGATGATTACTTCCATGACCTTTAAGTTTGTAGTCTTTGTCTACAAAGACTACCTTCTGTGATTAACTTTATTTTTTAGCTTTCTAGGCTTTTAGTTACATTCAGCTTTTTCTTTGGAATCAGTTTTTGAACCTATTATGAGTTGAAGACCTAACTTGTTTTCTAAAATAGTTCATCTTTCTTAATAATATGTTTATTTCCTTATATGTGTGCTTATATTCCTTACATAATTTCCTTAAATATTTATTGGCTAATCCTAGATGATTTCTAACCTCATTTTATGTAGCTTAAAGTCAGTTTTAGGCCTAAAATATCTATCTGTAATTCCTCAAATGAGTACTACACTGTTTTAGTTGTGTTAGCCTTATAATATATATTAATTAATATCACATAGAGAAATTTTCTCTTATTACAATTATTCAAATATTTCTTATTTTCCCTTGCTTATTTTTGCAAATTAAATTTTGAGATATTTCATCAAAATCTCAAAATTCCATTGTAATTCTAATTGAGATTATAATAAATCTGTATAATTCAGGAAGAATTAATATGTTTACAGAATTTAGTCCTTTCATACTGGCATATTTCTTTTTTTTTTAAAGATTTTATTTATTTATTTTTAGAGAAAGGGAGGGAGAAAGAAAGGGAGAGAAACATCAATATATGGTTGCCTCTTGCGCACCCCCAACTGGGGACCTGGCCCACAATCCAGGCATGTGCCCTGACTGGGAATCGAGCTAGCAACCATTTGGTTTGCACACAGGCTGGCACCCAATCCACTGAGCCACACCAGCCCGGGCTGATTTATTTCTTAATTAACTCAAATGTTTTTATATCTCTCAGTTAAGTTTTGTGGTAGTATTCATATTAATCATATATTTCTTACTCATTTAAAAAGTGTTTATTTCTAATTTAATCCACTTAATGTTTTAGCTGATTCTCCTGAGCTTTCTTGGTAGAGAATTGTATTGTCCACAAATAATGATTACTTCTCCTGAAATCAGAAATTTCTGGACATTAATAATAAAGAATGAAAATAATATACCTTTTTATTGTATTCCTGAATTTAATGGAAATGCTCTCCATATTTACTAGTAAGTATGATGTTGGCTTAAAATAATTTAAATCACTTTGAGGAAGTAGTTTTATAATCAAAGGGTTTTTTTTAATTAAAGGGAATGAATTTTATCAAATATCAAAAAAGTAATCTTTGAGATGATTGTATGCTTTTTTCTCTTTTGACCTACTTATGTTTTAACAAATTTTGTGTCACTAAAGCATGTTTGCAATCTTGTTGTGGCAGTTTATCATTTTGTTAATGAATTGTATCTCTAAAATAGAGACTAATCTAGAACCCATTTAGATTTTACTTTGGATTTTTAAAAATTTAGCTTTATTTTAGCTGTGGTCATCAAAGGCTTATATTAAATAAAATTAGCTTGCAGCTTCTGAGTATGCATAGATTGAATTCCAGCAGACCCCTTACACTTTCTTGAGAGTGACAGGGGCAGCTTCAGACGTGAGGAGCTGGGACACTGTTTATGTGGGAGAGGTTAAGGAGTATAAAGTGCCTATCATAGATTGGTTAATTAGGGATTGTGCTCTTGGAAAAAGTTTTAGTGTTAATCTAAAAGTAGCCCCTAAGTTTGTTCTTCCAGTGAGATGAAAATGAAATGTCTTAACGGATGCCTTTTTTAAAAAAAAACTGTGACATTCTCATTTTTTTGTACTTCTCATAAGATAGGATTGGAACTCTACTATTAGAGGGTTAGGTACCATCTTTGAGGATTCCCGACACTGAATGTGGATCTGTTTTTCTGGAGTGATTGGATGTTAAACAGGGCAGCAAACCTGAAAGTCAAAGCTTGAGCTACATCATTACCTTAGAATCTGATAGAGGTCAAATTTAATGTCAAGTCTTTGTTTAGGTGAAAGGTTAAAACAAAAACAAAAAAGTGTTTCAAAGGCATATGGAAAGAAAGAGAGAAAGCAGTTACATGACTTAAAGATATTTGCCCTGGCTGGTATGACTGAGTCGGTTGGAACATCGTCTGATAAATGAAGGGTTGTAGGTTTGATTCCCGGTCACAGCACATACCAAGATTTGTGGGTTCTGTCCCCAGTCTGGGCATGTATGATCCCTGATCCATGCATATACAGGAGACAACCCATCAATGCTTCTCTCTCCTTTCCCCTCTCTATAAAAGCAATGAAAAAGTGTCCTTGGGTGAGGGATATATATATATATGCAAATACTTTAAGTTTTCATTTAACCAGATCCTATAGAGGACTGAGAATCTGACCCAAAGATTTAGCTACTGTGTGGGTAACTTTGTGGAGAATTTGAGCAGAATCTGAGTCTAAGATATAAGGAGGTGGTTGATTGTTGCTTCACCTTGGTTTTCTTCAGACTCTTACTATTCACATGTTGTCCCTCATTCCCTGTTTTCCCTTTTTTTCTACAATTTTGTTTTTCCCAACCTATTTTCCCCTCATCTATTCTGTCCTCATACATATAGCATCCATTTTGAGTCACTCCTTTGTGTCAGTCACTATGCTGGTTGGTGGATACTACTGCCTACCTGAGCTTGCCTGGGTTTCTTGCCTGGATACTGCAGGTGAGAACCTAATAATTTCTATAATGTGTGAAATAAGATGTATTCACTCTCTGCCTTTCTCAATATTTCAGACATTTATTTACTTAGGGAAGGGTAGTATCAAACATCATGAATGAGGAATCATTTATAAGTTGTAAAATTTGATAATATTTTGTTGAAAGGGCTTGATTAAAGCTATGTGATTTGACTCATGGGAAAGAGGCTTCTATTGTGGCTACTTGTTTTCTCTAGTAAAACATTTTATTCTTTTTGAAGATATTTCTTTTCAACTTGAATTCTGGAAACAAGGGCTGCTAGGACTGAAGGCAGCACATTCCAGAGAATAGACTACAATGCACAAGAAGAGTCAGCGAGTGCTCACCTTGTGACTGGCTCTGTTCAGTGCAGAGGCTCAGGGGAAAACTTGGGAGAATGCCCAGGACATTGGTTGCTGTTGTACTGAGGAAGACATTCCGGTTCATCTGCAGTAACTAGTTCACTTAGATGCTCTGCTACTGATTTATTGCTTTATTATACTTTTATGATTTATTATCTTTGAAACTGAGTACTATTGGTTGGTTCTATATAGAGGATGTTGACTACATTTCTGATTTTATACTCAGTATTTGCCATTAAAGATCTTTCAGTCCACTTGGAGAGAGGGCACAAATACCTGAGATTTTCACCCTCCTTACCAAGAAACATCTGAGTCCTGGGCCAGTCGTTGCATGGCTGAATCCAGGAGAGGGAGCTCTGGGCTGGAGTTTTCTGGTGCAGAGTGATGGCTTGACTAAGGTAGGGTGTCTTGATGAAAAAGTTGGGAAGGTGTTTCTGCCTGGGGAGAAGTAAAGCAATCCTTGGAAGGCTTGTTCACAATAGAGCATTTGTTGGCCAGGTAGGCAGGGTCTCCTTTGAGGCCTTCTCTTTCCTTATTCACCCCACATGTATATTAGGGTACTTTAGAATTTTGACATCCATCTCCATGAGTTAAGGTTCACCTTTACATCAATGATTCCAGACCCTTCTGCAGCCTCACTCCTAAGCTCCAGCTTGCATATCTAGCTGCCTGTGTGACATCTCCCCCAGAGTAGTGTCTCCAGTTGAACTCATCTTTTCCCAAACCTATTCCTCTTGAGTTCTCCATTACAGTGAAAAGGACCTTTATTGACCCACTTGCCAAGACCAGAAGCCTCAACTCCCTGAGGTCATTACCACTGAGTCCCTGGTTTCTTAGCACTGGGTGCTTCTTGTTCCCAGTACTCCCCACATTCTGCTACCTTCCGTTTCAATGTCTGTCTTTCCGAATAAAGCACATGATTCATGAAGCCAGGGGCAGGGAGTCTTGTTGTTATTCACTTCTATTATATTCAGCCCCAGCACAATATTGAGCCTGTGACAAAGGTGCTCAATAGATATATGTTGATTGACTGTATGAATGGAACTTCCTGTTCATTCTGCTTCCTAAATATCTCTTTAGTCAGGCATGATCTGGTTTGAAATCCCGCTTTGCTGTTTACTAGCTGGGTAGCCTTTATTAGGCTATTTTTTAAAATTTATTTTGAGATAATCTTTGATTTACAGATAAAACTTTTTAATCTCAGTATGCATCAGTTTCAGTAAATAGTCATAATTGTAGTACTTATTACCTCATAGGTTTGTGGTGAGGTTTAAATGAAATAAAGCATGTAAAACATTACTGCTGTGTTTAATACATGGTGTATATAGTCTCTACTGTACAATGGTAGGTTTAAAGCTAGAATGTGGAAGATCCTCAATGCAGGTTAAGAAGTGTGTGTTTTATCTTCTAGAAGGTTAAGATCCATGAAAGGTTCCAATGGTGTGATGGGAAAACCATGAGCTCTGGAATCAACAGACTTGGTTTCAAATAAAAACTCTACCACTTAATAGCTGTGAGGCATTCCCCAAGTTACCTAACCATTCTTAACTTGAGTTTTAAAACCTCTAAAATTAGTATAACAATACCTTGCACCAAAAATTATTGTAAAGTATAAATTAGATGGTATATGAAAAGCAGCTTACACTAATTTTCTTTTTAAGTAAGTTTCTCTCTTCTAGTGATAAGCTCTGGGTTCCCTTGAAAAACTGACCTGTGGTCCAGAGTTTGTCTTTGGCTCATCCCACTTTAATGTTTTTATTAGATACTTGGATGAAGGCATAAAGCCTTATTTCCCACATCTTCAGATGGCTCAAATTTGGTAGGATAACTAATACAATAGGTGATGTAATGGAGGCCCGAAATGACCTGAATGGGCTGGAATGTTGGGCCTTCACCAAATGGCAAGTCAGGTGGAGCAAAGCAGCCAGGGCCAAGGAGACCATTTACAAAGTGACTCCACTAGTCTAGGTGATGGATAGAAGGGATCAGAACTGAAGTGGTGTCAATGGCAACAAAAGGGTTTAACAGTTGGGAAGAACTTCTTAGATGCATGGGTAAAGAGGGCTAGAGGTGACTGGGAAGTTTCTTTTTCTGGGTTCCTGGGAAAATGGAGGTGCCGATTAATAGAAAGGAGGAAGTTAGGTAGAAGAATTGAATTAGAGAGAGGAAGGAGGACAGTAGTCTGGTTTTGTGCGTGGGGTGTTGGCTCTACTCAACCCGAAGTTGGAAAGTCAGAACTGTAGCGTGTGGGAGAGGCTATGTCTGGAAAGAGGCATTTGGGAGTCATCCACAGAGAAGTGATAGTTGAAGCCAGGTGGGAGGGGATGGGATAGCCAAGGAGTGGCCAGTGCTATTCAGAATCATTAGCATTGTTGGCTCTAACTTGAGATAAGGTGGATAAACAAACCCTTGCCCAAGTGGGACTTGTTTCACTGCCTTCTTCAGCTTTTTAACTCATCAGAGCTAAATTCTACATGATGAAAACAATCTCATGTAATAATTTCAGGTTTTAAAAAATTATTTATTTATTTTTAGAGAAAGGGGAAGTGTGGAGAGAGAGAAATATTGATGCACAAGAGAAACATCAATCCGTTGCCTCTCACATGCCCCCGACCAGGGGCCTGGCCCACAACCCGGGCATGTGCCCTGACCAGAAATTGAACTGGCGAACTTTGGCTTTGTGGAACAACACCCAACCCACTGAGCCACGCCAGTCAGGGCTATTCATTTTTAATTACACAAGTAATGCATCAGTACATTCTTGGCTGTAAAGAATGTAAACACTACAGATAAAGTAAAAGCCTTTATTAATCCCTGTCTGATTTTTTCTTTTTGTAGAAATAATCAGTTACTGGTTTAATGGATGTTCTTACAAATATTTTTCTTTGTATTGATATGGTTTTACACATGAAGATATACTTTTATTTCTTTGTGTGTTTTGTTTTATGTAAGTGAGCTCATATTGTTTTGTTGTTGTTCTTTTTGAATCCTCACCTGAGGTCATTTTTTCATTGCTTTCATTGCAGGGGTGTCAAACTCATTTTCACCTGGGGCCACATGAGCCTCGAGGTTGCCTTAAAAAGGGTCAAATGTAATTTTTGGACTGTATAAATGTAACTACTCCTTAAGAGTTAAGTGAGAGCTTGGTGCTGCCGGTGGGTGGAAACAAGGTGGAGGGCCAGATTTGGCCCATGGGCCTTGTGTTTGCCAACCTATGTTTTAGAGAGAGCGGGAGAAAGAGACAGAGAGAGAGAGTGAGAGAAGGGGGAGAGAAACATCAATGTGAGAAAGAAATATTCATCGGTTGCTTTCTTGTATGTGGCCTGACCAGGGTACATGCCCCAACCAGGGTATGCACCCCAACCAGGGTACACACCCTCACCAGGGATTGAAACTGCAACCTGGGTATGTGCACTGACCAGGGATCAAACCCACAACTTCTCAGATATGGGACATTGCTCTAGTCAACTGAACCACACTGGCCAGGGCAATTGATGTTCTAGTCTATGCCTTACCTTGGGCTCCTCACTCTTCCCCAGCCCTCTTTTCTCTGTACATTAAATTCGGTTTGGGTGTCAATCACTCCAGAATACCTTCCCAGGCCTGATTCACTTCACTGATTTTGAGTTTTCCATTTAGTGTCTTTCTCACCCATTTCACTATGACAGTCTGTCACCCCTCTCTGGGACTGAGCCCAGACGTGAAATAAACATGCACTGAGTTCATGCTTGCTAACCCAGCTGATCCAGGCAGGGATTATCTTTGTGGTTCTTCTTCATGGTTTGCCTTCCTGCCAGATCCCTGACTTTCTGCGTAGCATCTTGTTATTTGAGCCCATTTGAGTTATCAAGAAAACTCACTGAGGGGCCTCACTTGTCATAAATAATATGGTTGCATTCTGTTTGCGTGGTCTGCAGCGGGGAGCATCATTTTAGATTCCCAAAAAGTCTCTGCCTAAGAGGGGTGAAGTAAGGAGGAGCCACACCACTGTGCGAAGGTCGCAGAAGAGGCCCCTCAGGTTCCTCAGGGCTTCCTGAACTACCCCTTCCTCTCATGAACCCCACCTTGTATAGAGTCTTTCCTCTTAAAAAGCATCTTGGCACACCTTATCTCATTTGACCTTATATACAAATCACCTTGGGGGGTAGAGAGAGCTGATTAGACACAGTGAAACAAATGAGGCTTACTCATTTATTTAATCTACAAATATTTATTGAGTTCCTACTATGTCTCCAGTGAGGCCTTGGGAAGCTGGCAGTGAACAAAACCAGTGCATTCCCAGCTCTCAGGGGTTCTGGTTCTAGTCAAGGGAGGGCAACAAGTAACTAGTGTACAAATAAATAATAAATATAATTTCCAGTGGTGGTAAATGCTCAGGAGATGATTGGGCAGGATAATATTACAGAAAGTGATGGGTGGGAAAGGAGGAGCAGCTGCTTTAGAGCAGGCATTTCTTTAGAGCCTTTCTGAGGAGATGACATTTGAGCTCAAGTCTGAAAGGTGAGAAGGAACAGGCCATGTGACTCCCAGGGATGTGGCTGACTTGCTGAAAGTCCAGGGTGGAGCTGGCACTGGAGCCCTGAAGAAGGCTCTTTTCCTGGTATTCCTTGGGCTCTTCTCTTCCCTCTCTGCCATGTCTGTGGACACGCACGAGTATGTCCAGGACAAGCTGTGGGCAGGCAGTAGATGAGGCATGCCTAAGTGCGGTGGGACCTCTCACAAAGCCAGCCCAGAGCTCAAGAGGGGCAACCCAATGGCCAACTCTGCTTCACCTTCAGTCCCTTTCTCAAGGGATCTCTTAGGATTAAACCTCACCTCTTTCCAGATCAGCAGGACAGGGTGTCCAAGACACCTCCCCCAAGGCAGCTAAGAGGTTAGCATCCTGTCATTTTTCTTTATTGTGGTAAAAATATGTAACAGGATATATATTTACCATTTTAATAATTTTTAAGTGTATAGTTCAGTGGCATTAAGTGCTTCACATAGTTGTGCAGCCATCACCACCATGCATCTCCAGAACGTTTTCATCATCCCACACTGATACTCTGTACCCACTCAACAATTTGCCACTTAAGCCTTGTTGGATCATAGGTGGTGAGGAAATGAATACCATTTACGAAAGGCTCTTCCTCTGATGGGTGGAGTCTCCTCTTGTTTAATGGAGTATCTCTCTGTTTAGTCCAAAGACAACTGGTATCAAAATCACCTGACTGGGGGTGGGGAAAGGGGCGGAGTGCCTATTAAAGATGCCCATCTCCCCTCCCCTTCCTGAGACAGAGTCTCTTGGGCTAGCACTCAAGTAAGTGTATTTTTCTCAAGTCCCCCACATGATTCTGATGCTGATATAAATGTGAGAATCACTAGTTTCAGCCTCATGGGAAGAACAGGTGAGGAAAAAATCTTAGCCAGGGCAGAAAAGGCTTGCTATGGGGAAGTTTCTATCTGGATTTGAGTATCTGCTTCACCAGTGGCTAGGTGAATAATTCTGGGCAAGTTGCTTAATCTCTATAAATCTCTTTTCTTATCTCTACTTTGGAAATTGTGATCATAGTATGTACCTCACTACAGTTGCTGTGAAGACTGAATAAAATTATACAGATAAAGTGCTCAAGTGGGTGACCTGCATGGAAGATCTCAGGTCTTATGTAGCATAGAGGTGGTGAAGTGACCCAAGAGACTGCTTTACACTAGTTATGCTTTCTTAATTATGGGTAAAGTGAATTCAGATTTACTGTTTCAGAAGTGCTTTATCTTTAGCTGTCACTTCACTGCAGGAAAGTAACCAAGGTTATTAGTCAAGATAGAGATATGTGTGTGTATATGCCTATATATAGATACATATATATATATGCCTATATAGGTGTGTGTGTGCGTGTGTGTGTGTGTGTGTGTGTGTGTATATATATATATATATATATATATATATATATATATATAAATAAAGCAGTTGAGAGGGCACAGTATTTTTTATTGGAAAATGTTTTCAGATATGGAGTCACATGGAGAAGTTCCTGAAAGGAATGGTTAGGTCTTAGTAATACATGTACTGCCTAGCTGTGGGGAATAAGAAAGGAAGTGGGGTTCTGGCACATGTTCCAGATACTTACCACCTCCCTGCTTGGGAACAAGGGCAGTTAAAGGTTGTCTAAGAATATTCTGGATGGTTGGTGCAGCAGTAGTTTGAGAGTAGGGCTCACAACCACTCGTCAGAAAATCTTCCTGAACAAAATGTGGCTTTGCAGAAAGGAAGGTGGAAGGGTCTCAGGAGTGAAGTGGGGTTGAATAGGCAGGTTCTGGGAGCAGAGGACTAGACCATCTTGGCTAGGTGGCTGTGAAAACAGTGGTTTGGAAAGGCTAGTTTTGATTAGGTCACCCTTAAACCTGGCCCCATTTGTCCTAGTTTAACATCATAAATTATTACCTAAACCTAGCAAATAGCCCTTCGATAAATTTCAAGTAGACCCAGCAGTTTCATGGACCATTAATACTTGGGGTCTACATAGCATCTGCTTTGTAGGGTCACAAAGCAGGTGTTCAAAAATATTTGTTGAATAAGTGAATGAATGAATCAAATCCTTTGGTTGACCAGTCCTTGGAAGAAAGATTGAGCAATCTAGAAGTTGCTATGCTCCAAGGATGGGACCATGCTTACAAATATATCAAACAGGTGAGATTCTACTTGATTTTAGGGGGCAGGGCATGTAGTTTTCCATGATCTTCTCCTTTTTAAAATAACATTTAGAACATTGGAGAAGGTATTGTTAACATTTATATAGATTTCATTATATCTTAAAATTATTCCTTTAGACAAAAGAATATTAAAAGAAGTAGGATAAGAACAGAATATACAGTATAATTTCAATTCTGTAGAAGATATATATTCAATGGGGAGAAAACTGTAAAGAAGTTATAACAAAACTATGGCTTACCTAATTATCTTTACTACTTTATACTTCTCAGCCTTTATTCAAATTTTCTTTTTTATAAACATTTTATTTATGTTTTTAAATTTTTTAAAAGATTTTACTTATTTTTAGAGAGGGGAAGGTAGGGAGAAAGAGAGGGAGAGAGACATCAATGTGTTTGCCTCTCAAGCATTCCCAAGTGGGGACCTGGCCCACAACCCAGGCATGTGTCCTGACTGGGAATTGAACTGGCGACCCTTTGGTTTACAGGCTGGCACTCAGTCCACTGAGCCACACCAGCCAGGGCTAAAATTTTCTATAGTAAATATGTATTGCTTTTATAATCAGAAAAACATAACAGGTGTCATTTGTTAAACAGTTAATGTAGAATGTGATTCAGCACTGCAGGCTGCTAGTTTAGGTCAGAGCAACCCTACTTGCTTTAGAATAGATTGTGGGCTCATCAAACAGCTCTGTACTTTGAGTTATGCTGCCCTGAAAAATAGCAAAAATGCTAAGGTATTGGTCTACAAATTAAACAGATTTAAACAACAACATCTCCAAAACTTGTCTGCTTCATTATATTTCAATCAGGTAAAAAGTATGAATAATATTGTTTCTTCCCCTTTGGATGATGACTTCTCAGTGGTAAGTCAGAGGCACAGCTAAAATGAACTTTGAATTTTAATGAGGTGTTCTAGTTGCATTTTTAACTCTACTGAAAACAAGACGTTAGAATAACATCAACTGTTTGAGTTAGCTCTTGGCTTCAGCTTCCACCCAGAATTTGATGTCATTGGTGAGGAACAGGATGATTTTTTAAGCTTGCTGACCAGAAGACCTCTGAAGACCTTCAATGGTGCTGGTGTTAAATATAATGTAAATATAAGAAGGAAAATGGCCATCTTATGCATTAAATACGTGAATGTAAAATGCTTTCCATCTGCTGGAGCTTTGTGGGGGAACCTCTGTGAAACCAAAGCATTATTTAGTCTGGAAATGTTTTACTTGGTGTGATGATGAAATATAGGCTAGATATCAGGTGGTAGGGAGTGCAAGAAGCACAGCCATGAAGAAAAGAGTTTGCAGGAGCTGAATCATATCTTATTTTGATTAAATCAGGATCATTTTACAGAGAGACTGTAATGTGAGAATGTGTTAGGGTAGTAGAGTGGTTCTATTATGTTTAGCCAACCAGAGTGAGTTAGTTTTCATCACATGTATTTTTAATTCTTTGGAAAGACAATTACATTAATTGAGGAATGACTTGTAAAATACCAGTTTGAAAAAGACATTTAGCAAATAGGTGTGTTGATGTTGTCTAACTCTCAATTAATTAAAAATTGCTTGTAACATGAGCTGTAGATACCCTAGCTAAATGGTGACCATTGGCTGCTTGAGGAATCCTGTTATATTTCTGATGTGTGGGGTGGGTAAGGCAAGGCCTTCAAGGAAGCCATTCTGGGTGCTTCCCACTTTTCTCTTTCCCTTCATTGAAAGGCTTCCAAACTGTGCTGTGTTGACCTGGTAGGAGAACTTTCCAGCACCTGTCCAGAATGGTTCTACTGTGTCTGTTGCTATTATACTTAATGAGGGCAGAGTAACCTCAATGTGCCAGCCAACTCACAACCTTTATCCCAGGTCCAAGAAGCAGGCAGGACTCCCTCTCTCTTCTGTTTTCTCTCTGGCTTCACTTCCCAGTGCGGAGTACTTGTTTATAGACTATGACATTCTCTGGAAGTCTTTGCTGATGACTTGAGTCTGTGCTGGTTTTTGCCATCTCTATCTTTATGTTTTTTATCTATTGCACAATTAGCATACACACAATTGAATGATTTTCCTTAGTTTTTAATTGGCTGGACTTTACAACTCATTTTTTTTGTACTTACCCGAGGACACGCTCATTGATTTTAGAAAGAGGGGAAGGGATGGAGAGAGGGAGGGAGAGAAACATCAATGTGAGAGAGAAACATCAATTGACTGTCTCTCGCATGTGCCCTGGACTGGGGAGCAAGTGTGTAATCCAGGCATGTGTCCTGATCGGGAACTGAACCCACAACCTTTTGGTTTATGCGATGACTCTCCAACCAACTGAGCCACTCCAGCCAGGGCCAATTCTGTATTTTTTGATATTAGTTCATATCCTTAGTTTTTTTTATGGCTCTATAGTAATGAATGTTTTCCTGTAGAAAGAGATTTTGCCTTTCTTGTGAAGTTGTGTGGTGCCTTGCACATGTGCTAAGCACTCAGTAAATTTGTAAACCTTAAAAAATTATTTAGTGGCATGCATTGGATGAAATAAGGAAAATTATTACATACCAACATATAAATACTATTCTATCCAAAGCAATAAGTAAGCAAATATTTGTTGAACCTTTATTATTATTGTACCAGAAGGTGATTTACAAGAATTGGACATGGTCCTACGTCAGGAAGTAATTTGTGTATAATTACTCTCAGGAGATTTTTATGATGATAATAAAAGATACTATTTTTTGAGGGATTGCCACTTCATAGGATTATTGTGAGGATTGCATGAAAACTATTATGTTTCCCCATGCCACATAGAAACTCTGCCTTAGCAAGGTTAAATGAGTTGTTTAAGGTCAGCCTATTAAGTGTCACAGACAGGATCAAAATTGAGGCTGATTTCACTATCCTGGTGCTGTGTGGTCAACTAAAAATTCTCAGCATCATTTGTACGATTGAATAGGTTGTTCACTGCTCAGAGGTTACTGGTTGAAGGTGCAAGTGGGGCTGAAATGCAGCCTATAGTCCACTTGAAATTTGATATGAGCTTATGTATAGAGGGTAGGGCAAAAGTAGGTTTACAGATGTTCATATGGAAAATATTACAATAATTAATAAGTAATAATGCAAGAATAAACTGTTTTGCATATTCACAACTGTAAATGTTTTCTTGTCCCACCCTGTATAGCTGTTATTTAGCTACTACCCCAGTCAAGATATCCAGCATTTCCACCATTTTCAGAAAGTGCCTTTGTATCCTACTATGGTCTTTCCACTCCTTCTTGCAAGATTTCCTTCTCCTCCTGCAAGATTGATCTGACTCTATCTCCATTGCTTAATTTTGCATGCTTTAAAACAGCACTGTCCTATAGAACTTCATGATCATGGAAATGTTTTATATATCTGTGCTATCCAGTACAGTTTCCACCAGCCACATATGACTATTGAGCACTTGAAATGTGACTACTGCAGCTGAGAACTGAATTTTTAATTCTACTTAATTTAAATAATTTTTTACTTAAACTTTAATAGCCACATGTAGATAGTGCCTGCTATAATGGACAGCACAGGTCTAGAACTTCAAATAAATGGAATCATTCAGTGGTTGGCATCTTTTATACAAGCTAATGTTTTTGAGATTAGTCCATGTTTGTTATGTAATCAAAAGACCATTTCTTTTATTGATGAGCAGTATTCTGTTGTGTGAATATACCACAGGTTGTTTTATTCATCTGTTGCTAGACTTTGGAGTGGTTTCCAGTTTGACACTTTTATGAATAAAGCTGATAGGAACATTTGAATACAAGTCAATTTGTGCATGCATGCTTTTACTTTTCTGCCTTGAGTAGAATTTTTGGGTTATATGGTAAGGTATGTTTAACTTTATAAGAAACTGCCAAAACATTTGCTGAAGCAGCTGTGCCATTTTATAGTCCTACCACAATATTCCACTGGCTCCACATTCTTACTATCTCTGGAATGGCCAGTCATTTTAATTTTAGCCATTCTAGTGGGAATGAAGTGCTATCTTATTGTGATTTTAATTGGTATTTTCCTGATGACCAATGATGTTGAACATTTTCGTTTCATAATCTTGTAGGTCATTTGTATTTCTTCTTTTGCAAAGTGGTTATTCAAATGTTTGCCCATTTATAATATAGGGCTATTTTTATTATTGAGTTTTAAGAGTTTTTTTATATATTCTGGATGTAAAATATTTTGTTCAATATTTATATTGCAAATATCTACCATTCTATGTCTTACCTTTTGAAGAACAGATTTTTTAATATTTTAAAAGATTTTATTTATTTTTAGAGAGAGGGGAAGAGAGGGAGATAGAAAGGGAGAGAAACATCGATTAGTCACTTCCCGTATGAGTACCAACCGGGGACAGAACTGGCAACCCGGGCATGCGCCCATCTAGAAATTAAACCAGAGACCTTTCACTTTGCAGGACAACATCCAGCCAACTGAGCCACACTTGTCAGGGCAGATATTTTTAACCTTGGTGAAGTTCAGTGTTTCCTTTATGATTTGTGCTTTGGGGTTCATTCTAAGGAATTTTTGGTTACTCAAATGGTTGTAAAGATTTTCTCCTATGTTTTCTTCTAGAAGTCTTATAATTTTGGCTTTTACATTTAAGACTATGATCCATTTTAACTTTTATGTGTGCTGTGAGGAAGGGATTAAGGTTCATTTTTTTCTGTTTTTAATAATATTTTACTGGTTATGCTATTACAGTTGCCCTGGTTTCCCCCCTTTCTCTCACGCCTCCTCCCAGCATAACCCCCTCTCTCAGGCAATCCTCCCACCATTGTTCATGTCCATGGGTGGTGACTACTAAGTTCTTTGGCTACTCCATTTCCTATAGTGTATTTAACATCCCCATGGCTGTTCTGTAACTACCTATTTGTACTTCTTAATCCCCTCACCTCTTTGCCCATTCTCCCACACACCCCTCCCATCTGGCAACCATCAAAACACTCTTGTATCCATGATTCTGTCTCTGTTCTTCTTGTTTGCTTAGGTTGTTTTTTAGATTCAACTGTTTATAGATATGTATTTATATTGCCATTTTATTGTTCATACTTTGGATCTTCTTCTTTTTCTTAAATAAGTCCCTTTAACATTTCATATAATAATGGCTTGGTGATACTGAACTCCTTTAATTTTTTCTTGTATGGGAAAATCTTTATGTGCCCTTTGATTCTAAATGATAGCTTTTCTGGGTAGAGCAATCTTGGCTGTAGGTTCCTGCTTTTCATGACTTTGAATATTTCTTGCCAATCTCTTCTAGCCTGCAAAGTTCTTTTGAGAAATCAGCTGACAGTCTTATGGGAACTCCCTTGTAGGTAACTTAACTTCTTTTCTCTTGCTACTTTTAAGAATCTCTCTTTATCTTTAACCTTCAGCATTTTAATTATGTGTCTTAGGGTGGGCCTCTTTGCATCCATCTTGTTTGGGATTCTCTGTGGTTCTTGGACTTGCATGTCTATTTCCTTCACCAAATTAGGAAAAATTTCTTTCATTTTGATAGAAAAATCTATTTGTTTTCAAATAGATACACAATTTTTTGCTCTTTCTCTTCTTCTGGCACCCCTGTGATGCAATGTTGGAATGTTTGAAGTTGTCCCAGAGGCTGCTTACACTATCCTTGTTTTCTTGGGTTCTTTTTTTTTCTTGTTGTGATGATTGGTTGTTTTTTTACCTCCTTATGTTCCATTTCATTGATTTGATTCTTGGCTTCATTTACTCTACTGTTGTTTCCCATGGTGTCCTTCATTTTCTGACTGGACCTTTTTTTATGTTGATAAGGTCCTCACTAAGCTCCTTGAGCATCCTTAAAACCAGAGTTATGAACTCTATCTGATAGATTGCTTATCTCCATTTTGTTTAGCTCTTTTTCTGGAGGCTTGATCTGATCTTTCGTGTGGGCCATATTTCTTTGTCTCCTCATTTTGGCAGCCTCCCTGTGTTTGTTTCTATGTATTAGACAGAGCTGCTTTGACTCCATGTCTTGGTAGTGTGGCCTGATGTAGTAGGTGTCCTGTAGGGTCCAGTGGCACAGCCTCCCCTATCACCCAGGTTAGGTACTCAAGGTACGCCCTTCAGGTGGGCTGAGTACACCCTCCTCTTGTAGTTGAGCCTTGATGGCTATTGGCAGGTCAGTGGCAGGGATTTACCCAGGCCAGTCAGCTGCAAGGATTGGCTGTGACCACTGATAATAAACCTCTACCGTCCATGAAGGAGCAGCTGTGCAGGGGCAGGGTGATAGTGCTCTGATGTGGTCTCTAGCTGTCCACTGCGTGCACTGGCCCTGGGGTTTCCTGGGTGCTGCAGGCCAAGGTCAGCCCCCATCTGTATTTTTCCTAGGGTTACCCTGCCTGAGCTATAAAGCAATCTGAGATGGCTGTTGCTTGTGCTGGGCTTGGAGATTCCCAGGAGAAATCAAGCTGTAAATCTAGGCTGGCTGCTACTGGTGCCAGGCCTGTGGCTCACTGAGGCCAACTGTTGCTTGTTTGAGAGGGTTTAGGAAGTTGCAAAGCTTGACCTAAGACCAGCCCTTCATATGAAAAAGCAGCTTGGGTGGGCCCCTAAGTTGGGTGGGGCAGACTCTCTGGAGATCCCCAAGATGGGTCAAACAGTGGTAGCCAGGTTGGTGGAGTCTCAGATATGGCACCAGCTTGCTCTGTCTATGGGGGGAGTGTTTAGGAAAATGGCAGTGGTCTCTGCTCACCTTGATGCCAGTATGCCACTGGTGCCTTTTAAGATGCTACCTGGTCCTGGAGCTCAGAGGTAGTGAGTCTGAGTAGGTGAGTCCAAGTGTGGGTTATTTAAGAGGAACTACTTGGGGCTCTGGAAGTTTCTTCCAGCAACCCAATCCCCACTGGCTTTTTAAGGCCAAAGTTGTGGGGACTTATCTTCCTGGCACTGGAACCCTGGGCTGGGAAGTCTGGTTTGGGGCTGGGACTCCTCACTCCCAAGGTATTCTCTCCCAGACTTTTTCTACAACACATGGGTGTGGTACCAGCTTGTTCCACATCTCCACCCCTCCTACCAGTCTGGATGGATGTGGTTTCTTTAATTCTCTCATTGTCAGACTTCCATTCAGCTCAATTTCTGATGGTTCTGAGTGATGATTGTTCTATATTTTAGTTGTAATTTTGACGTGGTTGTGTGAAGAGGCGAGCCATGTCTGCCTACGCCACCATCTTGACTGGAAGTACCTAGTTTGTATTTTAGATTCAGTTTTTGATAGTTGTGGATTTGTTGCCATTTTAATGTTCCTACTTTTGATCTTTTTCTTATATAGGTCCCTTTAACATTTCATATAATAATGGCTTGGTAATGATGAGTTCTTTTAGTTTTACTCATCTGGGAAGTACTTTATCTGCCCTTCAATTCTAAATAATAGCTTTGCTGGACAGAGTAATCTAGGTTGTAGATCCTTGCTTTTCACCACTTTGAATACTTCTTGTCAGTTCCTTCTAGCCTGTAAAGTATCTTTTGAGAAATCAGCTGACAGTCTTTTGGGGACTCCTTTGTAGGTAACTCTTTGCTTTGCTCTTGCTGCTTTTAAGATTCTCTCTTTATTTTTAACCTTTGGCATTTTAATTATGATGTGTTGTGGTATGTTCTTCTTTGGGTCCATCTTGTTTGGGACACTCTGTGCTTCCTGGACTTGTATGTCTATTTTGTTCACCAAATTAGGGAAGTTTTCTTTCATTATTTTTTCAAGTAAGTTTTTAATTTCTTGCTCTTCTCTTTCTGGTGCCCCTATAGTTCAGATGTTGGTATGTTTGGAGATGTCCCAGACGCTCCTTATTTTATTCTCATTTTTCTTAATTCTTTGTTCTTCTTGATGTTTCAATTGAATGCTTTTTTCTTTCTTATGTTCAAAATTGTTGATTTGAATCTTGACTTCATCCCCTCCACTTTAGTTACCTGTGAATTTTTCTTTATTTTACTTAATTAATCCTTCATTTCTGCCTGGATCTTTTATATGCTGTAGCAGTACCCAATGATTTCTTTGAGCATCCTTATAAGAAGTGTTTTGAACTCTGCATCTGATAGGTTGCTTATATCCTTTTCATTTAGTACTTTTCCTGAACTTTTGTTCTGTTCTTTCATTTGGGCCATTTTTCCTTATCTCCTCATTTTGGCAGCTTCCCTGTGTTTGTGTCTGTGTATTAGGTAGAGCTACTTTGACTCCCTGTCTTAGTAGCATTGCCTATGTAGCAAAGGCACCTATAAATTGTGTGTGGTGGAGCCTTAGGTAGTCACTGGGGTTAGGCAACCTGTTTCACCACTTTATGGCTCTGTGTGGGGTAGGGCTCAGAGAGGGTACAATGTTGCTGCCTGGCCTCTGGAGATTGCCCAAGAGGAAGCTATCTCCCCAGCACTCTCCCCTTGCCAGCAACTTCACTTCCTCCCCCTTCCCCCATATGCCACTTGTGCCCTTCTAGCTGTTGCCCTGGTGTTGATACCCAGAGAGGGTAGGTCTGCTTGAGTCCTAGGTCCGTTGTGGGTCCTTTAGGAGAAGTCTCTTGAGAATTCCACAGTGTCTGCTACTGCCCCAAACCCCACTGGTTTTTACAGTCAGAAGTTATGGGGACTTACCTTCCTCATGCTAGAAACCTGGGCTGGGTGGTCTAGTCTGGGGATGGGATTTCTCACTCCTTAGGTATCCCTCCCGATTTTTATCCACCACACGTGAATGTAGGACCACTTGTTTTACTCTTTTCATGCCTCTCCATGCCTTTGTTGTCTTAGTTGTAATTTTTGCTCTACTTGTACATGGAGGTGAAGTGTGTTTACCTATACATCAATTTTAGCTGGAAGTTTGACAGCCTACTTTTAAATAATGTTGCTTCAGTTCATGTCTGTAGTAATCTTAATGACTGTACATTTCCATTTCCCTTCTCTTGACCTTTGTGTTATTGTCAAATATTTTACTTGTGCATTTGTTAGAAACCCCATAATACATTGTTATTATTTTTACATTAAATGGTCAATTATCGTAAGTGATTTAAAAAGTAAAAAAAAATTGTACTTACCCACATATTTAATGTTCCATATTCTTTATTCCTTCACATAGATGCTATCTGCTCTTATTTTCTATCTCACTGGTACTTCTGATTGCTATTATTTTTCTTCTGCCTAAAGAACTTTTTTTCACTCTTTCTTGAATGCAGGTTTTTAGTGAAGAATTCTTTCAGCTTTTGTAACCCTAAAAAGTATTTTATTTTTGGTTTCAAAGATATTTGCTGGGTATAGAATTCTAAGTTGGCAGTATTTTTTTTCTTTGAGTATTTTAAAGATTTTTTGCACTTTCTTCTGGCTTGTATTATTTCTGATGAGAAACCTGCTATCATCCTTATCTTTGCCCCTTCTACTAAGTTTGTCTTCTTTCTCTAGCTTCTTTAACCTTGTTGAACCCTTAACATCCTTATTTTTTTAATCAGTCACACCATTGGGTTCTACCTAAATTTTACATTTCTCCCCTATAGCCTAGAAACGCTCAAGCTGTAAGCTAAGGCATTTATAGGGCTTTAATTAGTGTTTTCTTCTTTTAGGGATCACTACTCTGCGTTGCCTATTGTTCAATCTCTGAAAATCATTATATCATTTTTTCTGATTTTTTTCAGCTGTTTAAGAGAAAAGGACAAATTTGGTTCATGTTATTCCATTTTGACTGGAAAGAGAAGTTCTGAGGTATTAAATCAGAAAGATAAATACCTAAAACATTAAAACTAACCTCTTTTTTATTTTTTATAATTTTAAAAATCTTTTCATTTACAGTTCACATTACAATACTATACTAGCTTAAGGTGTATAACATAGTGATTAGACATTTGTATAACTTATGAAGTGATCACCTCCAATAAGTATAGGACTCATCTGACACTAAATATAGTTATTACAATATTATTAACTATATTCCCTATGCTGTACTTTACATCCCCATAACTGCAAAATTAACTTCTGGTTGTAAAACTTCTTCCCCAAACTTGGTTATATTTTGCATTAGCTTAGAATTATGAGTTCATTAAAAAATCCATTTAATTCCACAATGACATATCCCTTTTTCTTACAGGAAATGTTCAAACTGGATTTTTAAATCATTACAAGTCAGTGATGGATCAGAAGTTGCAATCCCAAATGAAAGTCTTCAAAAGAATTGCTTTAAATAACAGAGGAAAGAAAATTGATCTACCACTCTAAAAACCTGATCTAGAAAAACATTGCACATGACAGGAAGTAAAAACTAGGGACATTTATCTGGCTTTTAATGAGTCAAGGAACTGTCATTTTGTTTCTCAGAGGGATTTTACATCTGAGACCATTTTAATAGCCAATCGTTTTATCTTGACATGATCCCCCGGGAGGAGAAACAGAGCAATAGGTAAAACCCGTGTGCTGGTCAAGATGACTTCTGAAGAAATGGCAGCTTCTGTTCTCGTACCTGTGACTCAGAGAAAAGAGGTGTCTTCTCAGTCTGCTGTAGATGAAAGCAGTGAAAGAGTCTCGGACATCAGTGTTCCAAAAACACACACTGTCAGGCAGAGTGGGCAGACTTCTCACACCATCTCCAAACTGAACAAACTTAAAGAAGAATCTTCTGGAAGCAACTTGCCTAAGATTCTCTCAATATCAAGAGAGAAAATAATGAGTGATGAGAACTGTAATGAAAAGTGCTGGGAGAAAAGCATGCCCCATTCTGTGGAAAACCTTAACATTAACTGCAACAACATATTGGAAAATGATCTGCCTGGTCTTCCTCAGAGCCAGTTTTATGAAACATGTGATTCTGTCACAGAGGAAACTGGAATTCCTTCTTCACTGGAAAGAAAAGTGTTCCCTGGAATTCAACTGGAGATAGATGGACCTCCCATGGCCATTAGTCCCTTAGGAAATCAGTCGGCGATCACGGAGACTGGTGGGGCACACCCTGAGAGCAACGTGGAGGTATTTCACTTTCAGTATGAACTTGACAGAAGAATGCCAGACACTTTCTGTACCCTATCAGGTAACTTGATTTTGGATGATTGTGGAAACTGTGTTCCACTGCCTGATGTTGGTGGGGAACAAAAGAAAAATTATGTGGCATGTACTTGTAAAGTAGTGCAATTGGCAAAAAGCTGTGATAATGAGAACGGGCAGCTACAGTGTGATCACTGTGATACCTTGAATGACGAATGCTTGTGCTGCGAAGGTTCCTGCCAAAAGGCCAATGTGGTACGTTCCAGTGACAGCTTTTGCAGGGAGAATTTTACTGATAGTCCATCTGCCAAGACCTTTCTGAGCCATTTTGAAGACTTCCCTGATAATTGTGAAGATGTAGAAGATTTGTTGAAAAGTAAAAAGGAGCGGTCTACTTTGCTAGTGAGAAGATTTTGTAAAAATGACAGGGAAGTTAAGAAATCTGTGTATACTGGGACAAGGGCAATTGTGAGAACTCTGCCTTCTGGTCACATTGGACTGGCAGCTTGGAGTTACATTGATATGAAGAAAAGTCGTCTCTTACTGCCTTGTGGGAGAGTAACGGGCCAGCTGTCGACAGTGGTGGTTAGGCAAGATGGAAGCCAAAGTCTGCCAGAGGCCCAGTGGTATTCGGTAAGAGTTAAAATTTCTTTTGATCATTTTTGAAGCTTGATATTTTAAAATCTAAATTTTCATTGTCTTAATTCATGGAAACTTTTAAGTTCTGTCAAATTATGATTCATAGGGGAAATATTTGTATAGTTATTGGAAACAAGTAGACCTAACAGATACTCCAATTGATAGCTGTCAAGTTTAAGTTAACTCTGCAACAATATAAGTAACAAAATACAAATATGTATGTCATCAGGAGTGGAGAAATTACAGAGATTTCCTGGCTACTATGTGTGGAATGACAAGACAGAAACTCCTGGTAGTGGAAAAACTCCATCAGCTGAAAATATAGTTGTGTCCTTTGGAGATACATGCCTATGCCTTCTTTTGTTGTGTTTTTAGTTGGCAAGGCCTAAAGGAATTTAAAATCCAGTTTTGTCCATTTTCCAACCAGTGTTCCCCGTTTCTTCCCTCTTAACCTTGGACCCCCTTTGGCAATTTGGTGCAGCCTACAGACTCAGAATGCTTTTAAATGCATCAAATGAAATACAAAGCATTATAAAGGACACAGATTATGTGGATGTACATTTATCAAGATATTTTTTTAAATTGTGACATAGCAGGATAGGTGCTTCTATGTTAACACAATAGACAGTGGCATCCAGTGATAAGCTAACTGCCATAATTTCAAGTAGTGATGAATCTAAATTTGAAGTAGGGAATGGTTTGCCTGGGGCTTTACCAGTTTTATCATCCTGAGAAACTTTTCAGTCCTGGGCAAACCAGGGCAGTTGGTCACACTAAATATAAATATTATTTTAGGGTCTCTACTATGACTGTAATATATGGAAGTATCTGTGATTTCTATTGCTGATGGAATCACAGATACGGCTACTACTACTGAGGTTTGTTGCCTGTATTCATAATTGAAGAAAATGCAAAATTTCTAACTCTTACATTCTAGTGTTTCACAATTCCTTCAAACCTGACCCTATGAATAAATACCATGTCTAGAAAAACATCCTTTTTATTGAAATATAACTAGCATATTTTTACTTTCATCATCATCATTCATGATGGGTAATATTTATTGTGCATATACTTGTGCCAGGCACTGGGCCAAATAACTTATTCTTGATTTCATGCTATCATTTCAACTGCCCTTGGTACTGGTGCGATTATTAACCCCATTGTATTGTTAAGAAAACAATCTCAGAGAAGTAATGTGCCTTGCTCAAAGTCACTTAGCTAATAAGTGGTGTAATTAGGATTATAATCCAGGAAGCCCACACTCTTAGTTCTTCAAGATCCAGAAAGAAATAAAATTTAGGGTAAGCTTTCAACGGAACAGACAAGTCCTGTTCATTTCAGCATCTGTTGACTTGCTAGCCACACTCACTGATATCTCAGACTTGGTGTGTCAAACTTGGCTGTATTTGATATAGTGGTCTAACCCTGATTACATATTAGAATTACAGTTTCCAGTCCCCATCTCCCAGACCCTCTGAACCAGAATCGCTAGGGTAGGTCTCAGCATGAATATTGTTTTCAAAAAGTTCCCCTGGTGATTCTGTGATTCTATGGAGTTGAGAACCACTGACCAGGAGCTTAAACTGAGCTCTTTGGTTTTCATGAGGACATTTTGGGAATACTTCCTTTCCCCTAAAGACACAGACACTGCCTGGTCTCTCAGGAGTGTCAAGGGCGGGCCTGGGAGCCTGCGTGAAAAGAAACAGCCTACAGGTCCTTCTCTCTGTGCATCCAACCTACCCTTCACCTCAAGAAGTGTCAGTGGTTTGTTTTTGCATCTTCACCTGATACCTCATGAAACCTGAGTCACAAAGTGGTGTCAGTTACTCACATGCTCCCCAGCTCTTCTGACTGAGTTCTGAATTTTGTCCATGCAGGGAAAAAGGAGTTCATCACACCAATGTGTCAGCCCACTTAAAAATGCAGCGATTTTTAAATTCACATTCACCTGAAGTTGAACATTCAGAGCACAATAGAAATTTAAATATAGTATAGTGAGGCAAAGTAGATTGCCTGAGAACCATTATCATAGTTCCACTACACACTTACACAGGCATGAGGGCTGTGAATCTGGTGTAAATTGCAGTATAATTTTTGGCATGCTTGTTCTCCTCCTCCAGTTCCTGGAGCCTGGTGCTTCTTCTGAGAACATTCTCAGGTCCCTAGCTCAGATCTGCCCCTTTCTGTCAGTCAGATCCCCTGGAATGGTAATTTCCAAGGAAAAGAACCGAAGAGATGATGCAAATTATCTCCTCCCTTCTAGTCTCTGGAGGCTGGGAGAGGTTGCAACACATCTGTCAGAGTGAACTCCAGAAACTTCTCTTTCCTCCCTGACTGGGTTTCTGGGAGGCTGTGGGCATTTTTATTAAACCTTAACATGAAGCTCGGGGAGCAGCTGACTGTTCCCCTGTTCTTTCTCAAGGGAGATTTCTGAAAGGATGAGACCTTTTTGAACATCCATACCATGGCAGGAATGAGTCAGTATTATTTGAAGTATGTCATTCTCCCTGTATCTTGTTTGTAGTTTTGAGTCTGGTAGAAATCCTCAAAAGTTGTGCAGGTGAATTATAGCCACTTTCCCCTAGATCCTATAAATTGCTTCCTTCAGCTAAAAAATGCAGACTTGTGGTTTTTTTATTATTTCAGGCTCCCCCAATCAGATTGTAAATATAGTAGGGGCAAGGAATGGCCCCACCTTTTATCCACTCTCCATAATGCAAGCATAATGCCAAGTGTATAGTAAACAGGAGAATGTCATGCTAAGAACCATGGTCTCTGGCATCAGTTGGCTGTGCCTGGTGAAGAGTGAGTGCCACTACTCTCGCTCCGGCAATTAATTACATGCTTTGTCGTGAACATGTCCCCACCCTCTCCTCTTGGTAGCTTCTTGCACAGGCAAGTTTTTAGCAGCATTAATTTGAATGTATGTCCCTCAATCTGTGGTGTGGTCATTTGAACAATTGTTCCCACACATTTAAAGAATGTGTTATTTGTCCAATTAGTTTCTTTTTGCCTCACTTAAAATTTTTTTCCTTGTGCCTCTGTCAAAATGACCCAATTACTTTCTATTTGCACAGCTGTACAGAGGAGAATGGAGTTGAATGGGAGACGTTAATGAGGATTAATGCTGGCTGACTAATCATATTGGTATCCTCCTCTCTCTGCTTATAAAAAATTAAAACCCTATCCCTTATTTAGTTACAGCCACACTCCCTCTCTCCTGCTTTCAATTTATTGGCTCAACAAGACAGTATATTTTGGCAAATGGCTAAAGTCTCCAGGTTAAAGATTGGTTAAGAGTGTTTTTATTTTTAAAAAATTTTCTCCCTTCCTGAATTTTGGGAAATTTAGATACTGGAGTTATTCCAAATACGAAATGCAAGAAGTTCCTGCCTCTGCTGAAATCATTCGTGTAACCTGAGTTCTGCATGTGCTGAGTGATGGAACGTGGAGGAAGTGAGAGTAGCCAGGGCAGAAAGTCCATCAGCTCCTGTAATTATCACTTTATTTATTTCCCTGCTTTGATCCACAACAGGATTCAATGTACAACAATATGTTCAGCAAAACTGGGGAAAAAATGAGGTGTTATTTTAAAAGTGAGAATAGGAAAACTATAAATTAAAATGGAAAGTCAAAGCCAACTTCTATGGTACTAGTTCCTTTTCTGCTTTTTTTTCCTTCTAAAATGTATCTTTCTTCACATTTTTCTACTTTCTAATACAGAAAATTAAACTTAAGGGGCAATGGAGATTTTTTGAGTTTTAACATAAATATCTTTGTTGGTATATATGTCCTTGATTCTATATTTTCTGTTATGTATAAAGGGACCAACCAATTATAAATTCATTTTCTAAGTTATAACTTTTATGGGCTATCACATATCCCTTGAGCCCTGCCATTCAGTGTTGTAACTGATGGCTGTTGAAATAGCAACAAATCTTGTTTTTTTGTCTGGAAATTTGGTCTCCCTACATCTTGGGTACACTTTGGACCTTGAAATAGTTAAAATTCCACAGGCTGCACAGGCTAAGCTGAAAACCTGTGCTTGGTGACATGCCAGGCCTCTTCTTCTGTGACTAAGGTTTATGTCAGGTTCATGACATGGGTATAGGATGATGCTGGCCCCTTCTTGCTGAGCGCAGTGACAGGGAATCCAGCTCCCGCAGTCCCTGTACAGTTTAGTCACGTCTAGTGTATCAGTGGAATATATGACAGGCTGTCAGGAGCGAGCTTTGTGATAATTGGATGACTTCCACTTATTAGCTGCATTGGGATAGTTTAGGGTAAATTTCCTTCCACACTTTTTACAATGGTTACATCAGCTTTTTGTGTTGGAATTGCCAAAAAAAAAAGGAATGAAGAGCACTGATCCTGGACTCTAGTATAAGTTGAATGTATTCATGGCCACTGTTATTCTCATGTTAGCTTGGGACATATCACCATTAGGACTTTCCCCCCCCTTTCCTTTCTCCAGATATCCTGAATAATGAGAATTGGCAACTGGAGAGGCTCTACCCCTAGAAGTGGGCTGTGGTTAGAATGTAGCCTGAAAAGAATTAGAACCCATGGGCAAGGATAGGACCATCCAATGGAGCCCTGATCTAATCCACACCCTGCATTTTTACACAGGAGAGACTCAGGCTGCCCATAGAATGACCTCCCCATCATGATGAGTGATAAGAGTGTCCCTCTCCCCTTGATCACTTACCTCAGTGCTGGTTCAAGAACAGCACTCTAAGTCCCTTGGAGATACTAGGCCTCCTGGAGTGATACAGACCAAATGATTAAGCATTCTAGAATTGATGCATCACAGGGGGGTGAGGGGAGTGACCATCCTCTGACTCCCTAGTGACTAGACTAACCTGTGGCTCAGGCAGGGCCTTCCCTGAAAAGCTGTTCTCACACAATGGTGCTGGGATCATTTTGTGGCCCTGAAGAGCCCCATGACACCAAAATCCTGCCCTGTCCAGTGTTTCTTTGTTCTAACAGCCAGCCTGGATACATTCAGAGCCTCAGATTAAATAAGGGTCCTACAGAGCTTAGGCATCCAAGTCCCAAACTCAACACTTGGCCCTTGGACCTCAGCCCTTTCCCCTCATTTAGGCCATCACCCTTCAACCCTCAGAAAGAAATTAGAAAACCACCTCAGTCTTGGGCAACACAAAGACACAATCATCTTTCAGGGTGAGGAGAAGTTATTCTTTGAAACCCTTGGAGGGAAGGAGAAATGCTTTGATTTCTTCTTTTTAACAGCTTTATTGAGATATAATTCATATGCCATATAGTTTACCTGTTTAGAGTATACAATTTAGTATTTTGGTATATTCACAGGTATATGCAAACATCAGCAATTTTAGAACATTTTCATCACCTCAAAAAGAAACCCCCTCCTCTTTAGCTGTCACCCTCCATTCTTTCCATTCCTTCCCCTCTCCCCCAGCCATAAGCATCCACTCATCTATGCTGCGTCTATAGACTTCCCTAGTCTGGACTTTCACATGAATGGACTAATACAGTATGTGGTCTTTTATAACTGGCTTCTTCCACTTAGCATAATATTTTCAAGGTTTAAGATTCCATCTGTGTTGCAGCATGTGTCAGTACTTTGTTACTTTTTACTATATTCCATTGTGTGAATATGCTACATTTTGTCTATTCATTCATCAGTTGTTGGACACTGGGTTGTTTCCACTTTTTAGCTATTAGGAATAAACTTGTACATGAACATTCATGTACAAGTTTTTATGTGGGCATATGTTTTCATTTCTCTTGGGTTTGTATCTGGGAGTGGAATTGCTGAGTCATATATCTGTGTTTAATTAACCGTTTGAGGAACTACCAAACTGCTGTTTTACAAGGCAGCTGTACCTTTTCACGTTCTCACCAGTGGTGTGTGAGGGTTCCAATCGCTCCACATCCTGACTAACATTCCTTAGTGTTCATCTTCTTGCTTATAGCCATCCTGGTGGGTATGAAGTGATATCTCATTGCAGTTTTTATTTCCATTTTCCTGAACTTTTCTTGTGCTCATTGGCCATTACATCTTTTGCTTATTTTTAAAATTGGATTATTATTTATTATTATTTTAAAGATTTTATTTACTTATTTTTAGAGAGAGGGGACAGGAGGAAGAAAGAGAGGGGGAGAATCACCAATGTGTGACAAAAACATGAATTGGTTGCCTCTCGCATACCCCCAACGGGAGCCCTGACCGGGAATCAAACCCACCGACCCACACCAGTCAGGGATGATTGTTTATTACTGAATTCTGTATATGTTCTGGATATAAGTTCATTATCAGATACATGATTTGTAATATATATCTAGATATAAGTATAATATAGTTATAATGAATGAAAGTCAAGAGAGTGACAAAGAAGATTTACAATTTTAACCCACAGTAAAACTTGTTAATCATTTTCTTTGGACATTGCTCTCATTCTCAGTCTTTCTTCCACTACTACACCAGCAACAACTTTCAAGTAAAATTTTTTATCTTCTCTTCCAAATTCTCTGCAAACTCCAGTCTGCATAGTTTCTCCGTCCTCTTCTGCCTGATGTCGTTTTTCTTATCCAAATTCTGTACTCCAGAGCACTGACTGGGAACCAGATTGTCATCTGCAAACTTGTGCATTACAATCCAAGGCATTGATGGTTGAGGAGATGACCACTTCGCAGTAATGTACTCTATTATGCACAGGTAGGAGCAGGACAAAGCCTAGGGTGAGACACCTGAGATTCCTAGAGTGCAAGATTTAAGGAAGCACTCGCTCTTGGAGTCTTAGAAGTGTCAACCCTCTGCTTACTAGTGAATGCCTCCTTAAATTATGAGGCATAGGCAGCTCACTTGTCTCACCCTAGTCCTAGCTGTGGATATGAGGCTCTAAGGGAATATATGATGTAGAAATGCATATCATCTTGTTAGTTCAGGAATGACCTTGACTAAACCTCCATATATCTTTTTTGAAGATTTTATTTATTTATTTTTTATTTTTTTAAATTTTAGTTGTTGTTCAAGTACAGTTTTCTGCCCTTTACCCCCATCCCAGCCCACCCCCAGCCCTCCCCACCTCCCTCCTGTCTGCACCCCCCCTCATTATTGTCCATGTGTCCTTTATACTTGTTCCTTCAAACCCTTCCCCCCACCCCCTGAAATTTCTTCCCCTCTCCCCTCTGGTCACTGTCAGCCTGTTCTCAGTTTCAGTGTCTTTGGCTATAGTTTGCTTGTTTGTTTGTTTTGTTGATTGGATTCCTGTTAAAGGTGAGATCATATGGTATATGTCTTTCACCACCTGGCTTATTTTGCTTAGCATAATGCTTTCCAGTTCCATCCATGCTCTCACAAACGGTAGGAGCTCCCTAAGAACCCTGAAACACCAATCCAAAAGAATCTATGCACCCCAATGGTCATAGCAGCACAATTTACAATAGCCAAGTACTGGACGCAACCTAGGTGCCCATCAGTTAATGAATGGATCAAAAAACTGTGATACATTTACACAATAAGCCTCCATATATCTTAACAAATACAGATATTCTTAAACTATATAAGCTGTGAATGATTCCTTATTTTTAAAAGTGTTCAAAAAATAAAAAGAATAATATTTATGACATGTGGAAATTATATGAAATTCAAATTTCACTCTTCACACTCATTCCTCTTTTTTAAAAAATTTCATTCCTTTATCTGTTTTTTTGTACCTGTTTTCTCCCTGTGATAGCAGATTTGAGCAGCTGCAGTTAAAAACTATATGGCCTGAAGACTAAAATTTTTATTACCTGGTCCTTTACAGCATAAGTTAGCCTACTCCAGGCTTAGAACCCAACTCTCTTCCTGGCTATTTCCTACCCATCCTTCAGTTCTGAACTTGGATTTCACATTCCCTCTGTGGTCCTCCCTGTCAGCCTCCCCCCGACAACTACAGACCCCAGTTCAGAGTTTCTCTGCGTTCATGCATGTTTCTTGAATTATAAATGAATTATAAATGAAGAAAGGTGGTTTCTACCCACTGCCAATGTCTGCTTCTCAGTTTCCCCAGGCCAAATGCAACAGGCTTGTTAGCTATCCTCTCTGTGAACCTCGGAGTTTGGAACCAGTTCCTTTGTGTAATACCTAAGACAGAATCAGAATTTTCCATTGATATTCAAAAAGGTCTTTTTTAGTCCTGTGCACCCAGAGATACATGCTTGTCACCTCCACAGACCTGGCCTAAAAGACAAAGAAGGGACATGCTTGGACCAACTTGTTGCTGGCCACACACCCCTCCCCGTGCTGTTTCAGCTGGCTGTAAAAACCCTTGGGAAACTTTCCCTGCCCTTCAGAACTCCTAGTCCTTACAGGCAGGGGTTTATACCATGGACCAGAGGGAATCCAGCTTCTTTTTCTCAGTGGTGGTCAGAGGTGGGGTTGGTGGTAAAGGGATAGGGACAGCATGCTGTATTTGTTAGTTAGGAAGATTGTTTTTGGAGGTTGGGAGATGTCTGGCCAGTCCTTCAAACTGTCTGACTCACAATATTCTCATTAGTAGACCTGAGGCAGCACCTCCCCCCAAAAAAGACCCAGTATCAATTCCAGCTCTGCCATTGACTGGTTGACCTTAAGCAAGTCACTTTAGGACGTGGTTTTTCGTTCCTTTTGGCATAAGAGTAAAGGCAGATAGGTATTCATTGCCTTCTCTGTGTCAGACACTCTCTATATAATTTGTGTATATTCAATTAATAAATTACACATTTCCTCTTAAGTGTAAAAACCCATCATCTATGACTTCTTGATTTAAGTCCTGACCCTGGGTTTTGGGTGGAGTGAATATTCTACCTCTTCCAGCGGTGCCTCCTGGAAGTTTGATATGGAGAGAAACGTGTCTAACCCTTGGAGTGGGAGTGGGGGCAGAGGAGAGACACCTTTATCCTAGTCCTGGGTTAAGCCCTGAAATGCCTGTACCAACAAAACAGCAAGCACCTAGTGGGCACTTAACTGTGTGCCAGGCACTGGGCTTCCATACATCTTTCCTCATTTTTTCTCCTTTCACCCTCATAGCAACTGTCTACAAGGTTGGGTTTATGAGCATCCCCATTGCCTGCTCACTGTTAGTAACATGACTAAGGTTGCACAGTGTTAGGACTTGAACCCAGGTCTGGCTACCTCCAAAGCCCATGCTCACAATTGCTCCTCAGAAGTTCTTCTGAAAGACTCTAATGTAACTCACCCCTGTGACTTGGCAGAAGTTCTGTTCTCTTATTAAATGTGCAAATGTTGAGCTGGATGAGTCCCTGAGCTGTTTCTTTCTTCAAATGTGAGCTGGGCGTGACCTTGGATGAAATGGGAGACGTGGGGAACAATACCAATTCTTAATGTGAGGGGTGTGTTGGCTATTGAAATGGCTAAGATTTATTTTTATGACTCAGCCTGCTAGGGGAGGAAACCAAGCCCGAAGGTTTGAATTTTTTACTGAATTGCTGTAATTTAGAAGTACATTTTAAAAGTTTTATAAGCAAGTAAGCAAGGACAAATTCCAAAGAAAACTGCACACAGATTCTGACTCAGAATCTATAGCTTATTCATGATCATGCTGAAATGACCAAAACTAGTGGAACATAATTTAGTATTTTTCCATTGTAATTTAAAGTTTTCTGCGATTTTCAAAGATTCTGACCAACTAGCCTGAGTATGAAAAATATTAGTAACGTTTCTTTCCGCAGTCATACCACTAAAATGAAGTTTTCACCTGCTTCACAAGGTTGTGAGGCTGGAGAAAAAATCGAGCTGGTTTCGTATTCAGGTGCTTAGCAAACATTATAAAATGTCCCTGCAGTGATAACTTCTATCCTCTTTATTCTCTGAGCATTCAGAGTGAGATACCTGGGGAAAGGGACTCAAAAACTATTGCGGAGGCAGCTAAGCAAAACCAGAGTCAGCTGTTTCCTTTCATAAATGCTGCAAGTGTTGAGTCGAACCTGCTTACCGAAACCTGACCCTTTGGTTTCCCTTTTGTGGTGCTGGCCTAGTTTTAATAACTTCATTTTCAACTTGATATTAGGTAACTTTTATCACTGACACCTACTTCGTCTTGTCCTTCGGTTTTAATAGAATAAGGAATCAATTTGTCTGCAGACCATGTTGAATGGCCTAGCTTCAGAAAGATTTAGAACCAAATTATAAATGGTGACACTTTAATAGTGAGTGTGGATGTGTCTTGAGAGCCAACATGTGGGAGTTTGGCAGTTGGGAAGCCTCAGGGCTTCAGTTTTTCCAGATTGTGTACCCTTCCATCAAATAGTAATTTTTTAGCCTTGAAAAACTCTCTTCTACAACAAGGGAAAAGTTCATTTGAGTTCTAAATTTGTTCATCCAAAACTTATTTATGATAGTAGCAAATGCATTGTTTTTCTCTTTAATGAGGCCAGAAAATGGTTTTAGGCCCTGGATGGATCAGCCAGTTTTCCTTTTGATGGCTACCAACCAAATAAGGGCACTGTAATGATGGTGCGACTCTGGCATGTCTGATATTTTGTGAGGGTAATGCTATTATTGTGGCAACCATGCTTTCCAAATAAAAAGTTGGGAACTTTTTATTGAGAGGAGAGAGGGGCAGAATATTTGAAATTGAGACTGACCAGGAAATGCAGAATGAGTGTTCTTAATGGCTATCGATGACAATGAAAAGGAAAAAGGATGTGAGTGAACTAGTGCAAGTCTGATTTGCTGCTGGAGAAATCAGAAGCCTCAAAAGGAGTGTTGATAATGGTGGCGAAGAATAGTCCACGTGTAAAGACCACTAGAAGCCCAGAATGGAATCTAGCAAGTATTTTCCTCAAAGTTTTTGTTTTTCTGTATTTTGGGTAAGTACCTGGTAGCTACCAAGCTTTGGAAGTGTGAAGGTAATTAAATAGCTTTATTTTAAATACCAGAAAACCCTTCCCGCCAATTATCCTCTCCCACCCCCCCTCTGGTTACAGTCAGATTGTTCTTAATTTCAGTGTCTCTGGTTATATTTTGCTCGCTTATTTGTTCTGTTGATTAGGTTCTACTTAAAGGTGAGATCATAATGGTATTTGTCCGTCACTGCCTGACTTAATGCTCTCTAGTTCCATTCATGCTGTTAAAAAAAAAAGAAAGAAAAGAAAAATAAATACCAGGACAGGCTCAGCTAAATAAGTGTTGTCCGTATCTAAGGAGTCACATTCAAAGGCTGTCCCCATTTTCCATTTATGCTGCCATTATGCAAAATATCTTAACCCTTTGAGCTTGGATGGAGATTTTAGAAACAGTCTATTCAAAGCATCCTGGCTAATGCTGGTTTTGGTCAATATTGATGGATGATTATGAGGAATAGGATTTATTTCATTGAGGGTCTTATAAACTGACTGGAGGTGAACAAGGTATCTGGAAATGTTTTGAGCAAAGATAAAATTTTAAATTCTGTATTCAACACCATTTGAACACAAACTTGGCCGTTGTTTCGCAGTCTTGCTTACTACTTTCCTTCAGTGAGGATGGATAGGTCAGAGGTACCCACACACCCAGTGTATGCCTTTGATTTAGATTCAGCCTCGCAACACAGGGCAGATAGAAATTTAGCCCCATCTCCCCCACTTGTCTTGGACAGGTGCCCTTGTACAAGGCACAACATATGCTCATCCCTGCCAGGTGATCCTGGGTAGTACTATGTGGGATAGAATCAGAAGAGCTACTAAAACCCGAAGTATGTATTTTTTTTCTCTTGGATTCATGTATTATGTGCTCAGCACAGTGAAGTGCTGGATTCATTGATTTGGATTCATTGATTTCCAATGTTCTGAACTAAAAACAAATTAAAATGGTCTAGTGTGAATGTTTTTCTGTATAAATATAAAATAAGTATTTGGTAAACTGCATGGACTACAGAATTCTTGAGCTGGAAGGTTGATCTTCTATAGCTTTATTCAGTCCCTGGTTTTGTGGATAAAGTAGAGGCCTTAATTACATAGGCGATACTACTTGACCAGGTTCACCTAGCTAATGATAGAAGACGTAGAACTAGAATCTGGGTCTCCATAGACTCTGTCTTCTCATCTCTAAAGTAAGATAAAATATATGATACAGCCTGTCACATAGTAGGTGCTCTGTTGATGTCAGCTGATTCTGAACCCTATTACCTTTAGGGTGTCTGGGAGGCATAGATTCCTGATACAGCCACTGCCCTGGAGAGATTCATGGTGGGAAGGTGGGAGCCGACATGCCCATGCCATCTTTCATTTATTCAGTTTATCAGGTTTTTTTCTGTGTTCTCTGGTCCATTCCAGTTTTCATAGCTTATCCTGTCTTCAGTTCTTTAAGAAGCTGGCTCATTTTGTTGCAATAACCTTGTAAGTTCTTTAAGTATGCAGAGATGCCCTTTCAGTTTGGATGTAGCTAAGTTTTGTGAGTTCATTTCTCCCCTTAGTCTAATTTCTTTCCATCCTTCACTTGGCAGGTAGCTCTCTGTAGTTAACGACTGTAAGTTCTTCAAAGTGTACAGAGCAGCCATGGGATCCCTCCCAGTCTCTCAGGAGGATATTTTCCCTTGTTCTTTTTCTCTTATTTATGGGAAACAGAGCCAAGTGTGAGACACTGAGCCCAGCAGGAGGGGCCAGACCTGGCCCAGGAAGAGCCACTATGGTCTGGGCTGCAAGGAATTGAGCCAGGAATTCCAGGCTCATAAAACATCAGCATTAGAAGGGCCTTGGAGACCATCAGGTCAAACCTTTTATTTTACAGAGAAGGAAACTGAGGCTCAAAGAGAGGCACTGGCCTTGCCCAAGTCTGGTTAGGCATCAGTTTCAAAGCCAGGCCTCGCACCTTGGTTGCCCTGAAGTCAACTCTTTCCTACCCTGTACAAGATGCCAAACACTATTTCTGACTCATAGGTATGGCACTGAACTGCCTGTGTTGCAACAGTTAAATTATTGACAGCTTAAAGCTCAATAGCAGTTAAGTGAGTTCAGGCACCAGACTGCCTGGGTTCAAATTCTTACCCTGCAGTACTAGCTTTGTGACCTAATGAAAGTTAGTTAACCCCTCTGTGCCTCTGTTTTCTCATCTCTAAAATGGGGTTAATGATTTAACTTTCTTCTTTGGGCTGTTGTAAAGATTAATAGGTTTGTTATACTTTAAATAAATATTAACATACATGAACAAAAGTGTTCTTAACTTTAAAGCATTTGGACAGTACCTGGCACTACTCTTGTAGTTGGCTCTCAAACGTCAGTTTTTAACCAAAATTCTGTTTTATCTCCCTCTAAGTATAGGTATTTCTTTAGGAACTCTGATGGAATAAACTCAAATTATGGAATAGAGTATCTAAGTACTGTAGAATAAATAATAGGGGGATTTGTATAGTCTGAGAGGGTTTCCTGAAGAAGAAGGTGGGATGCCCACTGCGTCCTGCCAGGACCCGGGATTGCTCATTTTCTAGCAGTGAAAAGGCAAATGTCCCATTATAAGCAAACTGACCATCTGTTTCACGTGGAGGAGTCTATGTGACATATTCCAAATGTAATGTTGATTTCAGAGGCCTTTTGCCATTTCGCCTTAGCCATTTCCTCCCTAAAAACTTACTTAACATAAAATTTAAAGTGATCTAATTTTTTGTCATAGAATAGAAATTTTCCTGTTTTATTTTCAAAGCACCTATTGTGCAAATTGCTTTCGCTACTTTGCAAAAAGTTGTTAACAACATCTGTTAATACGAAGAGGCAAAGAAGACCAGTTTGTGTAGCTGGTCATTTTCAATAATGAAATAAGCACCCATAAACTTAGGCAAAACTAAAAATAGGCCTTGAAAAACCCTATCACTAGAGATGGGGTCTCCTCTTTTGGCCACCCCACACCTCTGCCATGCAGCCCCCAATCCCTTATGTACCTTCATCCTGAGTCCCATTTCCATCATTCCCTTACTTTCCTTTTTTTCTTTTAATTGTTGTTCAACTACAGTTTTCTGTCTTTTACTCCCATCCCAGCCCACCCCCCCCAGCCCTCCC
>CM052542.1:131763046-131816092 GCA_028533065.1 Trachops cirrhosus
CGATCTCCTATTTTCATTTATGGCGTGATAATGTTGGCTCTTTGCTCTGTACCTACGTAAAATGACTCAGATTTTTTTTCCCTGGTTGTGGGAGAGTAGAATCTGCTGCATCCTACCACGCCGCCATCTTCTCTCTCCCCAGTATTTCTTTAAGTAAAAGTTTCTGTTCCTTTCTGTATTCTTTTTATGGGATCCCTATAATGCAAATGTTTGAGTGCTTGATGTTATCCTAGAGGTCTCTTTAACTATCCCTATTTTTTTGTTCTCTCTCTCTCTCTTTTTTTTTTTGGACTGTTTTGATTGGTTGATCTCCGCTATTCTGTCTTCCATGTGACTAATCTGTTCTTACTTATCTCCATTTCCTTAGGGTTTTTTTTTTTGAGATTATAAACAACCCCTAAGGAAATGGAGGTAAGTAAGAGAGTAAAAGAGATAAGCAAATATAAGTAAAGGAGAGATTTTTTTCTCTCTTTTCATTTTTTGACTTTTTACATTTGTCTATATGAATTAGACAAAATAGCTATCTCTCCCAGTTTTGGAAAAGACTGGCCCTTATGTAGAAGTGGTCTCTGTGTAGGCTGTGTTTGCTGGGTGATTTTGGCAGGCTGGTAGGAGCCAAGGGCACTGGTGTCCAGGGATCTGGCCCACTGATTCTGAGTGGCTCTGGGTGGGGAGGCGAGGTATGTATATTAATGCCCTATTAATATACTGCTTGTTATCCTGCTTGTTCCTTTTGTTGGAGGCTGAAGTGGGCTTAGGTGATGAGGTTGCACTGAGCCAACCTTGCAGGCAGGCCAGAACACCTGGATAGAGCCCAGCCCACCCTTTGTAGGTAGAGGTGGACATAAACAATGGTGCTCACCTGTACCTCCAACTCTGGAGAATTCCAGAATTCCTGAAGTCCTTAGAGGGTTTCCATGGCTCCATAGCCTTCTCTATACAGTCTGTCTCTTGTTTCTTATAAAGAAAGTAGTCTTGTGTAGAAGTGGCCTCTGTTTAGGCTTTGTGTGCTATGTAGTTTTGGGAAGCAGGTTGGAGTAGGGCAGGTACTTATAGCGCCTGGGGCACTGGCCTCCTGCACTGGACTGGCTCCCTGCAGGGAAGTCAGGTGCTGTCTTGATGCCCTGTTGTTCCTGCTTGTTCCCTTTGTTCTGAGGCAAAAGGCTCTTGCGATGTAGCTGGGAATGCACTGTGGCAGTCTTGCAGGTAAGCTAAAGCACCCAAATAGAGCTTCTGCCCACTCTATCGAAGTGCAGGAGGATGTAAACAATGGTGCTCATTGACTTTTCCAGTCTGGAGAATTCCCACTGCGCCGGAGGGTCCCCGCAGTTTTTCAGCCTTCTCTATTCCTTCTCTTTCTCTTGTTTGTTGTTTAGAAGTGGTTTGTGTCTCACGGGAGTAAGTGCTCTCTGTATGTATATATTTGAGTTTGCTCGTAGCAGGGGATGAGTTCGGTGTTCTCCTCTGGCACCATCTTGGACCTCCACAATATTATAATTTTTAGTAAACTCTTTCCAACCTCGGTAGGTATGAATTTTACAAAAGGTACAGAAGATTCATTCTTTTGGTTCCATTTTGAAAAAGCAGAACCAAATGCTTAAACTTATACTTATTACTCTTGGACTTTTTATAACATTAATCAGAGGGGATTGAAAAAAGACAGTGTGTTGTACTAGATAAGTGTCTTTTAAATGTGGTTTGAAAATTACTCAGAATTTATGTTTTTTGTCACATATAGTGAAATTCTGTTTTATGAAATGAAACATTAAATAACTGGGAGTATCATATATACTAAATTAAATACCTTCTTAATTTTGATTCTGAGATAGACTGTGGTAGATAATATACAAATACTTAAAGTAACTGATTTTGCAGACTTTTATATTTACATGTCTATTCTACAAAATTGAAAATACAAAAAAGAGAGAAAGAAAAAGTTATCCGTAATTGAACCAGCAAAGAATGGCCAGTGTTAGTATTTGGCGAACTTCCAATCTTGATTCTATGCATATACTTAAAAATTTTTTTTGAGTCATATCATATGTAATGCTCTTCTTAGCATTTTTAAATAAAGCTTTATTAAGATATAATTTATATGGTATAAAATCCTTCCTTTTAAAATGTACAGCTCAGTAGTTTTTTGTATATTCACAGAGTTGTACAACCATCACCATAATCAATTTTAGAACATTCTTATCATTCTGAAGAAAATGTTCATACCTATCACCAGTCACTCCCCTACTTTCTGTGCTTCGTTTTGACACTTCATATAAACACAATCATACAATATGTGATCCTTTGTGACTGGCTGTTATTATTTAGCACAGTGTTTTCAGGGTTCATTCATGTGTAGCCTGTATCAGTGCTTCATTCCTTTTTTGACTGAATAATATTTCTTTGTATGACTATTTCACTTTTTACTTATTCACTCAGAAATTGCTAGACATTTGGATTATTTCTACATTTTGGCTATTATAAATAATGCTGCTGTGAATATTTTGTACAAGTTTTTAGGTGGATATGCTTTTAATTCCCTTAGGTATATAAGTAGGAGTAAAAATGCTAGGTTTTATAGTAATTCTATGTTTAAAATTTTGAGAAATCACCACACTAATTTTCAAAATGACTGCACCATTTTTATAATGTTTTACAAGCTGCTTTTTCACCTAGCATTCTATCAAGATTATTTGGAGGTGTTACTAAATTTTTTTGAAAATGTTTTTAATAGCTGGCCTATACTCTATCATACGGTTACACAATAATTAAGTTGACAATTTCCCTAATGTATCATCATTATTCTTATAAGTAATGATACAGTGATACTGTATACATCTCTAAATATTTCTTTTAGAGTAAATTCCTAGAAGTGAAGTGACTGGGTCAAAAGGTATAGATAGACATATATGAGACCCCTAATACTTACAGATAAAATTACACTAAAGGATTAGAGACCTACACTTCTACTAACTTGTGTGCATTGCCTTTGTCATGTCCTTTGCCCATTTTTCCAATGAGAAACTACCAAATATCTGTGTTAGTTTTCTGTTGCTGCGTAGCAGACTATCACAAGTGTAGTGCCTTTAAGCAATATGAATTTATCATCTCAGTTTCTGTAGAAGAGAAGCCTGGTGCAGTATGGCTACATGCCCTGCTCAGATTTTCACCTGGCTAAAGCTGAGGTATCAGCCAGGCTGCCATTCTCACCCGGGGCTCGGAGTCTGCTTCCAAGGTCACTGGTTGTTGGTAGAATTTCTTACTTTCTCATGCTTTCTATGCATTAAGTTTCTTTTTTTTTATTATTGTAAAAGGCACACTGTTTTTCACTTTAATAGTTGAATAGATATGTTCTTCAAGTACAAAGTTTGAGAACCAGTAGACTAGATTAACTTTAAGACCCTTTTATTTACAATATTTTACCATTCATTATCTGTTTGGTCATCTCTTTGCAACAAGAAGCTAACTATAATGGAATTGTTGTAACAGTCTTTTGGGGAGACCCCTTTTATTAATTGTGACAAGGAGATATTTTTTAATGGAAAGTAAATGCTTCATTTGCTTGTTTACTATGTGTTAAAATGCTTTTTTAAATTGTTAGGTGCTACACAAGCATTAATAAAGGTTATTATTGTTATTGGTGTGCACATTTGTGGGGAGCTCAGTATAGTCTGTTGATTCTCTTCCCTTTTCAGGATTGTGCCTGAATCTGGAATCAGAAACTTCAAAGGCAGCCCTTTGAGGATGTTAACTATAGCAGCCCTTTTCAAAAGTGTGTTCTGTGGAACTCCATCTCTGCAAAGTTTTTTTTTGTTTGTTTGTTTTGTTTTGAGCCAAGCATTCCATGATAACCAAGTTTGGGAAACATTACATTTCATATTTTCACTCTCCCTTTTGCTCCTATGGGAAGTCATAGTACATGAATATATGAAAAATTCTTATGTAAAGAATTTGTTTGAATTACTAGACCAAGTTTTCTTTGGCCACAAAATAAATATGCTATGAGCAAAGCTTATTTATGCATCTCCCTCCATTAATCAGGGTAAGCAGAGTTGAGTAGGTCTTCTAAAACTTGGGTGATGACCAAGAACCTGAAGGGGCAAGTCTGGCATCTAGAACAAATCACCTAACTTGTTTAGTTCCTCCTTGGTAAAATGAGGATAGAGGATTAATGATGCTTTAAAGTTTCAGTTCTAACATTATGGGATTCTATCATTTACTTTATTAAAAAACTATAAAGGAAAAACTTCTCATAAGCACAGCTTTGCCAAAAATAAATTATAACAAAAAAAATCTAAACAAAAAAATCATCAAAAAATTCATCTGCTGAGATGACTTTAATCTGATGAAAGTGTCTGAGAAACAATTAGATTTGGGGAATCTTTCCTCAAGAATTTTTTAATATTCCCATAGCATGACCATATGCACATATTGGTGTATAGCTTGTGTTGACCTAAGTGTCTAAATGACAAGATCAGGTGTATGTTCCCATATATTAGACCCATAGAGTGGTGACAATGTGAAAGGAAAAGGAAGAAAAGAAGTTTGGCTGAACAAACACAGTCATGGCAGAGAGCAAGATACGTGAAAATTAATATGTTGAGAACTTCAAATGACATGGGACTAATAGGCAGCCCCTGGTACTTCCTGAATGTAGAAATGACATTATTAATGGCCCAGACAGATTTCTTAGGCTGTGATACATAGGAAAGAACAGAAGAGAATTGCTGCAAAGACCAGAGCTGGGGCCTTGGTAGCAGCCTGATGGGCTTGTGCCAGGTGATGACCAGAGCAATGCAGAGGAAGGGTTGTAGGAACATGGTAACTGATGAGGTCTGACTGTTAGGGGAGGAGGAGGAATTATTGGTAACTCAAAAGTGGAAATCTCAGAAGAGGAAGTGATACCATTGGCAGTGACAAGAGAGGGTATGCAGAAATAGTGATTTAGAGGTAAAATGATGTTTCTCACTAGACATGTTGAGATTTTGAGAGGTAACAAGGCAGCCCAATAGAACTGGCCAGTAAGCAGGGCAGACAAGCACCTTGGGAAGTGTGATTAAGGAAAAATAACTCCATTGCTTCATTTATCAGAAATATCATGTCACACACTAAACTTATTTACTCAGTACTATTGCACTGGATAGGTACCTTTGTGTTCCATTTACCACACCTTTTAGTTTGTTTGAAACACTATTTTTGTTACAGTGCTTCAAAACATTTGATATACTGCTTTTTGAGCTCTATTTCATTCTTTGTGTTTTAGTGAGTATAATGAGCGGTCCTGGTTTGAGCTCAAGTACTGAATATTCCTTCCCTGCCCTGGATGGTTTGTTTGTTTCCATCATGGTTTTTGAAGAAGTGCCTGTGTTTGGTTAACTTGGGCACATTAGTAAATTACATCGAGTTATATTAGAAGCATTGTTTGGGTTTTGTTTGCCTCCTTAAAATAAAAAGACTGTTAAAAACAATATCCATATGGACACTTTAATTTTCATTATTTTAATGGCATATGGTATATGGGTCAGGACTCTGGTGGTATGGTTGGCAGTGTGGTTTTGAAATGAAGCTGACTACATGCTTGGCCTTGGTCAAATTACTTTCCTTCTCTAAGCTTCAAGTTTCTTAGCTCTAAAATGGACATAATCATACTTCTTATTTCATAATGTGGTTGTAAGACTTGAGTGACTTGATACATACAAAGGCTTAGCATGATGCCTGGCACCTAGGAAGTACTCAGTGGATAGGGACTATCCTCATCATGTCATCATCATCATCATAATCATCACCATCATCATTAGCAAGGGAATTTTGTGAAGTCTACAACTGATAGAACTGGTTGGAAATTTTAATTGTATAAAAAAGAATAAAGCCATAAAATATAGAAGAATATGGGAAATAAGATCAGCTTGCTCTAAATGTCTGTTTCTTAGTTTTGTGAGCTTGGAAAGACTTTACTTCCCTGTGCTTTGAAGAAATAAGCACTCTTGTGGCTTGCCTTACATGAAAATTAAAAGGGATTAGTGCATTTATATTGAACTCTGATTGCAAAGTAGGAAATATTTTTTGCAGCTGTGAAGCTTTAATGTTAGCATGAACCCAGGCACAATTACTGGACTTAGATATTTTTCTAAGTCCTTTATTCAATTTTTATGAAACTTTACTGTGTTTTTTGGTTGTGAGACTAAGGAGATTGCAGAGAATGTGCCTCCAAGGGTTCAGGGAGGAGGAAGCCACGAGACAAGGACACTGGATTCTTGGCATGGCAAATTTCAAGCAAAACCTGTTTTACATTTTTCTGGTCTGAGAAAACTAAATGTGCTCACTTCTCACTGAGACAAAGCTGGAGAAACCAGTTGTGTGGGAATATTATTACAGGTTGTAGTAAAAATGAAGTTCTTTTCTAGAGATCAAAAGATTAGCTTGAGCAGGTGATCTCTAACTGGTAGTTCTCCAGGAGTCCATGGAAATGGAAAAAAACATAGCAGAGCAACACCACATGTCTGTGGATGATGACTGAAGTGTATTGAAGATCTGGCCCTTAAGTAAGGTACCCAGGAGAAATAAAAAGCAGTGATTAACATCACACAGAACAGTAGCTGGATTTCTTATGACATGTGTGCCATTAGCCAAAGAGAAATTGCCTGGCTTTTGTTCTAGATGTTCAGTCTGGGATTATGGATGTGGTAATACTATAGCCAGGACCTAAGACAGATGATATTAACATCCTGTGAGAATTGGGGAGAAGGTGGTGGTTCAGTGTCTACTCCCAGCATAGGGCAATGAGAAAGCCAAATCTTCTGCTTGCCCAACAAGGTGAGGCTTCCATGTATGAAGATAGCGGAGTATGGGATGTCTGGAGTTAAGGATGAAATTGCTATAAAGGAATGACAGGAAGGAGAGTGGTAAATAAGGTGGAGGTACAGGGTCTGCACACAGCAAAACAGGTGTTCTGAAGAGAGCAGGAAGAAAGTAGGTGGGAAATGAGTCCAGATGAGAAAGGGATATGTTTTGGGGATTGGACCAAAGGGAGCAGGAGAGGGTGGGGCAAGGATTGTTGGGTGTGAAACTAGGGATGGGAAAGCAAATAGAAGGGGGTGCTTCCATGGTAGATGCAAGGAAATGAAAAACATCAGGGTAGAAGGATACTTAAAAGATCTGCTAATAAAATCACAGGTTTTGTGAAGTTCAGGAGTACAGAGTCTAGAGTCCCATGATGATTCATGTACTTTCCTGGAACCTGATGTGTTGCCAAGATTGGCTATAGAACACTGTGGTCTGGAGAGTGAATTAAAAAAGACAACAATTTACTGTGTTGTTCAGGAGCCAACATAAAATCTGGAAAGGACCTTCCAGCAATGCAAGGTAGAAATTAGCTTCCATAGCTGTTATCCTCCTATTTTCCAATTTTCTGCTTGAGGGCTAAAAATGTTGTCTTTGTAATGATGATTTTTCTGAAGACAAGAAAAATGAAGAAATCAACAGCTAACACTTACTGAGTATTTACTATATACTAGGCATTGTGTGAATTATAAAGTTAGTAGACACATAGTAGACATTCTTCTGATATGTGTTGAGTGAACTGCATGAATAAGTGAATGAATGATAGATTCTTCCTAAGGAGTTTAATTAATCAGCATATATTTTTGGCCTGCTCTAACCCTATTTACTTATCATTATTTATTTATTCACTCAGTGGATATTTATAGAGATACTAGGTCCACTACTTGTGGTGAACAAGAAGACGTATCTTCTGTTTTATTTAGACATGCCATTTAGTGAGAGGAAGATATATTGCTTAAATAAATTAATTAGAGTTGTGATAAGTGTTTGAAGAAAAAGTAAATGGTTCTATGGGGCCTAACCTAGTGGGAAATGGGGTGGTCAGGGAGGGTTTCTGTAAGGAAGTGAGGTTCAATTGTATACCATGAGGGGGAATAGTAATTGCTAAGTCAAGGTGAGTAGGAGGAGAGTCTTCTAGGCAGAATGAGTAGCATGTGCAAAGGCCCTGAGGAGAGAGGGATTGCAGCACACGTCAGAAGTACTGAAGGAAGACCAGAGGCAGAGAAATAGGAGTGGATTGTTAGGAGATAAGCAAGGGCCAGGGCTGGGGACTTTAACACACATTTTTATGATTGGTGATGTTTCTTAACATCATGGCCATTAACTGTACAAGGACATCCTTGGCCTTGCATGTTTCTATACATTTTTATTTCTGTAAAAACTCATTTTGCCTTATCTCCAAATCAGAGTGATCACAATGACCAGACCCCAGAGAACTTAATCATGGTATGGAAAGCTACCTTAATGACTAAGAACATGAGCTTTGCAATTAGCAGAGCTATGGTTCAGATCTTAGCTTCTTCTCTTCTAACTGGGTAACCCCGGGCAACTTATTTACCCTCTCTGAGCTTCCATTCTCTCAGCTAAAAATGATGATGGTAACCTTTACTATGTGGATTTGGTAGAAAAAATGAAATAAAAAATGAAATAGTGAACTAAAAGCACTGGGCACAGAAGTTGGGTCATATTAATTGCTCATTACATGGCTATGCTTGTTGAAGGATGAGGAGTGTTTAGAACCTCTGTGCTATAGGAAACAGTAACCCAGCCCTGTTTCTGCTACTTCTTGACCTTTCTCAGTAGAGCCTTGAGCAATAACTGGAGGGAGAATTCAGTGTGTGTATGTGTGTATGTTTGTGTTTTGTTCTGCAATTGCTTTCTTAGAGTATGATCCAAAGACTTTTTTTTATCATTCCTTGTTCTATTCTCCAAAGCATTTGACATCCACATTGAGTCCTGGCCTCTGCTTTTCATTCAGCATCCCTTAGGGAAACCATCTGTACTTAGACCTTCTACTAGCTTATCTCTGACTGTCACTCTCCACATGTATATTTCCTACCCCAGCTGGTCACTCACCCCTTGCCTCTACTAAACCTGAGTCTGGACCTTTGTCTGCCCTGGTCATTGAGATATCTGATTATCTTTGTTTCAACTATCCATTAATCTGGTCCCAAACTCTTGTATTACCCTGGATAGGTGATACCATGCATTCCTTTCCCCCCTATGACCTACTGACCCTGGCCTGTGACTCCTGCCATCTGGGGAAATATAAACCTAGTTTTCCAGTCCTGGATCCAGACTCATGTTCAGGCTTTCTTGGCCTTCTGCCCTATGTGTAAAATCTTACACTGTTGCTGCCTTTATTTCTTCCTAAATAAGAGGCATGAACTTTGGATTCCCATCACCAATTCTCTCTCCCAGCATACTGAAAACAAAATTCTATCTGCATCATCCTCTCTGTACTTTGGTCAGGTTGCAGACCTAGAATTTATTGCATCATATTTGCTTGCCCCATTGAATTATGAAATCTCTGAGGACAGCAATTGTCCTTAATTATCTCTGTGTTCCCAGCATTTAGTTCAAGTCCTGGAAAATAAAAGAAGACCTTTAATTAGTGATTTTTTAAAAATTAATTGGGAATTGTCACCCTGCCAGAAAAGCTAGGGTCAGCCTCTGCCATCGGGGAGAAATAGGACCATTGGCTGCTAGAGGACAGCAAGGATCTTGGCACAATTCACAGATGCTATTGTCAGCTTCACATCATTTGGGGGAAGGTTCCATGGTCAGCTGATAGAGCCAGTGACGTGGCCTCTCACTCTGCTTGGGGAGGACTTTCTAGATACCAACATGGCAAAAAACTTACTGTGTCAACATTCACAGCCTTTCTCCTCTTAGCCTGCTAAAGATAAGTCTGTGTTTGTTTTCTCAGTGTTCCATTTGCTCTCTCTTTCTAAAGAGGTAGTATTTTGGCTGGCTGAGAGAGAAGCTAAGTTCATTTATAGAATAATGGACATCCAAGAGAAAGGAAGAAAAGAACAGAAATCACAAAGATCTACAAGTTCCTGCACAAATAATGCCCCCTTTTTATTACAAAAATCTTTTATTACAAATCATAAGCATGTAATTCTATAACGTAACAACATCACACTCAAGCACACCATGTGACATTTTAGGTGAAATGTTCAAATTGCCGTCCATCTCATACGCGACATTTACGTACCCTACCAATCACACTCAAGCAGGTGTTACTTCTGCTGGACCCTGTATGTGGAGAGAGTGAACTTGGGGGAGGTCAATTTGCATGGAGCACTTGCAGCTGCTGAAAGGTGGAAAGGAATTGGAGAGGAAAGGGAAGGAGTGAATGGGCTCCTTCGATGTTCTTTAAGAAAAGCAAATGAAAGATTTGACTTGGGAATAAACTTTCTGTATATCTTTTATTGCTCTGTTCCTTACCTGGCACACGGAAAGTTCTCAGTCAATTCCTTAAATATTTCTTAACTATTGGAACTGTATCTTCAACAAATGATGCTACCCAGGCTGTAGGCTGTATTCATAGCAGTCACAGTACTATGGGGTTCAGAGCACAATCTTATGACACCATGAGTCTTATGTGGTGGGGTGTTATTGAGGAGCAGGGGAACATGTACTAACCCAACCCCAACCTTACAGTGAAATGACCGTGCCCTGGTGTGCAAGCTAGTTCAGGACCAAGGACAGCATTTATTGGCTGCTACCCCTGTGTTTTAGTTCTGCTATTCCCATGCTTGTGTCTGAGTTCAACATGCTGGTCTCCTTGTCTTTCCATTACACCTGCTCTGCCACCCTCCCAGCTGGAATCAATCCAACTACTGCCTCTTCCAATTCCAGACGTGGACTACCAAGTATTGCTGGAGAGAAATGACAAAACTTAGTCCTCACATGCCACACAAATTCACCATCTCTTACCTCAGCTTCACCAAGCAGTCTTAATATGTTTTTTGTCATCGTTTTCTACCCAGTGCCCAACAATGGCTCTTCAAACCTATATCACTCTGGCTTTACACCTTCACCTGCCCTTTGAATCACAGTATATGAATATGACTCTGCCTCCTACTTTCATGAGAAATTAAAGTTTACAGGTGAGAATTCCTTTAACTTCCTTTTTACACTCATTTTCTTTGTCCACTGTCAAAAGAGGTGTCCTTTGGCCTTCTTAAAACAAATTCCTTTGCCTTTGCTTCTGATTTCCCTCCCCATCCCTGCATGCCCTCCAGGGCCAGACCTTGTCCCATCAGCTCTCCCCCCACACCTGCCTCTAGATCTCTACTGGTTCCTGCCCAACACACTAACCAGTGTTCTGGACAACTGTGAGATTCCATCATAGTCACATGGAGTCCTTATTTAAGAAACAGATATAGGCCTATTCCAGGCCTACGAACTCAGAGTCTTCAGTGGTGGGGCCCTGGAATCTATATTTGTAGCAAGTATTCTCAGGTTGGAAAGCACTGGTGCAAGCTCTGCCTTTATCCTTGCTGACCCCAAACTGTCCTCCACCTAGGTGCCAGAAAGACCTCTCTGAAGTGCAAATCTGCTCATATCATTTTCTGTTAAAAGCCACTTGGGAGTCTTTTAAGTCAGGGTCAAGGCAGGAGGTACATGGCATACTCAAAATGGATAATTTGAAGAGAGTTTAAATGAAGGAGATGTTTACAATGGCATGGTGAGGAGCAGAACACAAGTAAAGGCTAGTGTAGTACCCCAGGGCTAGCAACAGGGCCCTGAAAGGGTAGGAGGAGGGAGAGGGTTGCCTGACCCTGGAAAGATGCATCAACCGGTAGCAGCAACAGGAAAGGGAAAAGAAATATTCCTCCTCTCTCTCCTTCTGAATTCTTGCCAGTGTTCCACACTGGATGAGGAGGGACAGGGAGCTGGTGTTGCAGTCTATATTGGTCAGTCCCCAGGGCATGGAGCATGGTAGAGAAGGAAGCAGAGTAGGATTTGGGGAAGTGCAGGGGGCGGGGTGAGGCACATTAATAAAAGTGACTTAGCATGGGTTTCTAACCAGGATAGGGGGCAAACCATCATGGTGACACATACTGTCCTCTTCTGTCAGGCTGTCCCTTCTTGCCTCTCCCCTCTTGCCTCTCATTCTCCTCTGCAGCCTCTGTAACCTCCTTTGTATGGAATGCCCACTCTTTTCTTATCCACCTTACAACTGCCAAAGTTTTTTGAAAGCTACTTAAGTAACACTATCTCTATGAAGACTTTCTTGAGCCTCCTCACCAAATAGAATTTGCCACTCCTTCCTTTTTGCTCTCAGAATAGCCCACACTTATTCAATCATTATAATAATAGTTAACATGTATGGAATGCTTACTCTGTGCCAGGTCCTGAGAAGTTTGCATGTGCCAAGTTTAAAACCTCATAGCACATTTACTATCTCCATTTTACAAATGAGTGAACTGAGGCATGCTGTGGTTAAGTAAAACTACACTAAGATCACCCAGCTAATAGTTGATGGAGCCAGGATGTGAAGCTAAGCAGTGTGGCTCTAACTATGAACCACTCTGCCATAGAGTCACATGCTACCAGTAGCACTTGACTGCATTAATTTATTTACATGGCTGTCTTCCTCTATTAAACCATAAACTCACCAAGGATAGGGTGGTGTTTTATTTATCTTTTCCTTACTACTCCCTTGCCTTTCTCCATTGCTTAGCATATAGCTTGGCAAATGGGAGATATTTAATAGACAGTAGATGAAAGGCATGAATGAAGAGTGGAGGAAAAAGAATCTCTTGCAAACATCCCTTCTTTACAATTGAGAAGACTGCAATTTAGAGAAACTAAATAACTTTCACTGTTATAACCTATGCTACAGATCCCATATCCGCCCCTCTCCACCTCTACTTCATATCAGGTAGCTTTCAAGAGGAATGCAAACCATTAGTGCTGTGAAATTGTCCCCAAATAAATACATGGCAAGCTGCCTGGTTCTTTTTATGGAACTGGCATAACTTGGTTAGTTCAATGGAGATGGAATAGCATTTGAGGTTAAGATCCAAAGCAACCTCGCCTTTAACAGGAACCTAAACAACAAAACAAAGAAACAAGTAAAATATAACAAAAGACACTGAAATAGAGGACAGGTTGTGAGTGACCAGAGGGGAGAGGGCAGGGAATTTCATGGGAATTTCAAGGGGAGAAGGGAAGGGTTTATGGGAACAAATATAGAGGACACATGGACAAAACTAGGGGGGTTGAAAATGGGAGGGAGGAGGGGAGGTATGGGTGGGTGAGCTGGAATGGGAATAAAGGATAGAAACTGTACTGAATAAACTAAAATAAAAAATTAAAAAGAAAAAGATCCAAAGCAAAAACTCTACTCAGGAATAATAAAATAGCCCTGATGGTGGATATCGAGATATGGGACAGGAAGAAAGTTCTAGATCAGAATTCATGGTGCTATTCAAAGAGTAGGTATTTAAGAACCACAGTTCTGGAAGCATGGGACAGGCATCTGACCCAAACCTGCCACCTTTTGAAGCCATGCCTTGCGGAAACAGAGGATAGCCATGATTTAAGGAATGTGTCTTCTAAGGAGTGGGATGGGGTTTTACTAAAGGCAGATCTACAGGGCAACTCTCTGGGGACCCCAGTTCTATCAGGGGTACTACATGAGTGCTGCAATATATTGGGGATAATGTACTTGTTAATTCAGCTTTCCGTAGTCAACTCCTAAAATGACTAGAGAAGGAGAAATTTGTCTTTTTTCATGGGAAGTCTTCTTGCATCAAGTAAAACCTGTTTTAAACCATGCCCACCAGTGCTGGCCAGCCCCAAAAGTGAGAGAGCATGCAGGCTGTACCTACAGCCACAGTCATCAGCATCAACCCAGCCAAGGGCCAGTTGTCATTGGCAGGTACCATCAACCAGTTCTGAAACTGAGTAATGCATGGCATGATACTGACATCTCAATTTGAAACTCAAGTTAAGATGCCTGGCTTAGGAAAAAAGAAAACACATGCCATCAATCAGTGTAATAAATCTCTTATTTAACATAAAGAATGAGGTATACATTTTCTTAGTGTTAGAGGGTCAGTTTTTGTCCTCGCTACAACAAATAAATGTTGAGCAAATATGTTAAGAACATCAGAGGAAGTGTAAGGGGTGCCCAAATGTCTGAGGTTCCTCCTCTGAGCCCACACGCTTGTTAATAGCTTCATCCTAAAGAGGCAGAGCTAAGCTTCCTTCCCTTCACCAGGAATGTCGATCCTCAGGTCAGGCCAGTTTGTTCTCTCGGTACCTCTCTGCCCCCCAACGCCCTTCCTCCCTTTTATCTCGGTATATGTGCTGCTTAAGTGAGTGTGTCCCTTCCCTTTCTCAGTTTAGGCTGTGATTGCCCAATTACTAGGTTGGCTGCCTCCATAGCATTCTAACAGGTTACTCCTTGGAATGGATGTGCTATTTTTGAGCAAAACTTCCAAGCCTTTTTACATGCCCCTACATATTAAACATTTTCTCTTACTATTCCCTTTATTTTCTTGTTGTTAAACTAATATTTAATTTTGATTTGCTTACAGATTTAAGTTTATTAGTTTGAGGCCAATTTTTTTTAATTTTTAATTTTTTTATTGTTCAATTACAGTTGTTCCCATTTTTCCCCATTACTCTCCCCTGCCCTACTCATCCCCCATCTCTCACATTCATTCTGCACCCTGCCACATTGTCTTTGTCCATGGGTCCTTTATACAAGTTCCTTGACTTGACCCTTCCCCTTCCTTCCCCCTACCCACCCCCACTCTGGTCACTGTCAGTTTGTATTTTATTTCCATGTCTCTGGTTCTGTTTTGCTTGCCTGTTTGTTTTGTTGATTAGGTTCTACTTACAGGTGAAATCATATATTTATCTTTTACTGCCTGGCTTACTTCACTCAGCATAATATTCTCCACTTCCATCCCTGCTGTCTTGAAGGGTGGGAGTTTCTTCTTTCTTTCTGCTGCATAGTGTTCCATTGTATAAATGTACCACAGTATTTTTAATTGTTGTTCTAGTACAGTTGTCTCCATTCCCCCCCACTCCCCCCACCCCAGCCATCCCCACCTCTCACCCTCAGTCCTACCCTCCTTTGACTTTGTCCATATGTCCTTTATACTTGTTCTTTGATGACCCTTCCCCTTTTCCCCCCATTATCCCCTTCCACCTCCCTTCTGGTTACTGTCAGTTTGTTCTTCATTGCAATGTTTCTGGTTATATTTTGCTTGCTTGTTTTGTTGATTAGGTTCCACTTATAGGTGAGATCATATGGTATTTGTCTTTCACCATCTGGCTTATTTCACTTAGCATAACACTATCCAGTTCCATTCATGCTGTTGCAAAGGGTAGGAGCTCCTTCTTTCTTTCTGCTGTGTAGTACTCCATTGTGTAAATGTACCATAGTTTTTTGATCCACTCATTTACTGATGGGCATTTAGGCTGTTTCCAGCACTTGGCTATTATAAGTAATGCTGCTATGAGTATTGGGGTGCGTAGGTTCTTTTGAATTGGTATTTCGGGATTCTTGGGGTATAATCCCAGCAGTGGAATTGCTGGGTCAAAAGGCAGTTCTATTTTTAGTTTTTTGAGGAAATTCCATACTGTTTTCCACAGTGACTGCACCAGTCTGCATTCCCACCAGCAGTGCACTAGGGTTCCCTTTTCTCCACAACCTTGCCAGCACTTGTTGTTTGTTGATTTGTTTATGTTGGCCATTCTGACTAGTGTGAAGTGGTACCCTACTATTCTGTTTAACTGGAACAGTTTTCACCCAATTGGTCATCACAGACAGAAGATCTGGACTTGTTGCTTCTATGCTTTCAAGAACTGCCTCCTCAATTCCTACCTTCCCCTAGCACTGCAGCCACAGTTCCTTTTTCTGAGTTTTCTTCAAATCTCATCCATTTTAGGCTCCTCCTTTTCTATAAAGCTTTTTTTTGAGTGTACTGCTAAACTTAATCTTTTCCTCCTGATGTGACCTTGAACATGCTATATGCCAAGATAGTGTGCTAAACACTTTACACCCATTGGCACACTTATCTTGCCAACCATTCTGGGAGGAGACATTACTATCCCCATTTCAGCGATGAACAGTGAAGTTCAGGGAGGCTGAGCAACTTGTCAAGGTCAGATAGCCAGCAAGTGCTATAGCTGGGATTCAAGCTGTGATCTTGGACTTAGAGTCCGTTCTAAGAAATTAACACCTTTTCTCTCTGGGCAAGACCTTTCTGGTGTCCCATGCAGACTTGAAGGGCTGGAAGGGTTGTCAGTTCTTACATCCTGCCTCCCTGCTCCTCTCACACCTTGAAGCCATCCTGGCTGGGAAATGTTTCCTCTGTGCCAGTGGCTCCACCTTGAGCCCAACTCCTGGCTCTTCCTCCTTCTCTGTCTGGGAAAATGTGTCCATTTCACATATCCTCTCCCCGGCACCCCCACCATTTCACCTCAGCAGTATTTCCCGCTGTACATACACACCTTTTCTTAAATCTCCTTCCCTCTCTTTCTGCCTGTCTCTTTCTCTTTCACCCTGTCTGGTTATATCAGAAATTATCCTGTGTCTTTGCCATCTCACTGCTTCCCTTCCTCCCTCTTTGTTATCACTCTTATTTTTGCCCTCTCCTTTACGTTAACTTTTGCCTGCCTATTTCCATCTCCTCTTTTACTTTTCTCTTTCACCATTTCATTCCATTGAGGTGCTAAAAAATACCTCACTGGTGGCTGATTTAGGGAGCCGTGCTCCAGTGCACTGTTTAAGGGGATGGGAGTCATTCTGCCTGAATTTGGCTCAGCTGTACCACTTTTTTGTCTTGGACAGATGGCTGAATTTCCCTTTCTCAATTTCTTCATCCAAAAGATGGGCATGAGAGAAGTTACTAAGGTTGAAAGTCAGTATTCCTTTGATGCTGGGCTACTATTGTCATTATTGTTTGAATTTAAATGTGAATGTGAATGTTGTTGTTGGGGGTCCTTGTCCCTGTCTTTCACCTTCCCTGCTCCCCACTTGGCCCCATTAAGCATTCATTTGTCTGCTTGACTCCTATAGGTATTCAAGTTTGTGATCAATACAAACCAAAGCTTCAAAACTACTCAGAATGTCTCCATTTATTTATTAATTCCAAATTTATTTCTATATTTTATTTCTTTATTTTCCTACAAATAAACCTTTTTTTCCTCTCAAGCATTAACAGTGACACTTGTGTTATTTTTTATTACATTTGATTCCATGAATTGCAATGAGTTTTCTGTTTTTATTTTATGTGATGATGAGGGGTACAGTGAGTATCACCTGATATCATAGGTGGCCCTCCTCTTGGGGCTGTCCCCCAAAACTGCCACTCTCCACACAGAAGCATGGATGAGCAACGTGGAGGTTTACTAAGGAGAGGGTTGACCTCACCTTTCCCTTAGCAACAACTTGGACCCTACTCTGGTATCTCCAATGGCAAAGTCTCCTCTGCCAGTTGATTCCAGTTCTTTATTCTCCCCTCCCTATCCCCCACTTCTTGCACCAGAGAACACCCAGCTCTCTGGCTCCTGTCTTCATTTTTCCCTATCCAGCTTCCCACCCCAAGCTTTGGGAATTTTCTTGGAGTGTAATTCCCCACCTACACACAGACACACCCGCCCTCGCAAGAGCAGCTCATCCCCATTCACCTTTACATGATGAATATTCTGACAAATACATTTTCCCCCATGTCATTACTTAGGGATCTTTAAAAAAGATTTTATTTATTTATTTTTAGAGAGAGAGGAAGGGAAAGAGAAAGAGAGGGAGAGAAACATCAATCAATTGCCTCCCATATGTGCCCAGAACAGGTACTGAACCCACAACCCAGGCCCTTGACCTGGAATTGAACCAGTGACCTTTTGCTTCGTGGGTTGATGCCCAGTGAACTGAGTCGCACTGTTCAGGGGATTAGTATTCAGGGATACTAATCAACATTTATATATCTTTTCTATGGGTAAACTTACTCTGAATTTCAAGTAACTGACTTATAAACTTGTAACTGATATGTTTAAAGTCATCCAGAGTTCAGTGAAGACTGGAAATCATCAGGAATGGCTACATAGAAAGTGGGCCTTGAGTTACACCTGGAGGAATGTGTAGAATGAGTTCAGAGAGAGAGAGAGATAATCCAGATAGGGGCATAAAGACACTAAAGCAGAATTGATATGGGAGTAAAGAAAGGAGGAAGCGTGCTGGGAGTGTTTTTACTACTCAGTAAATAGACACCAATTGAATGATATTATTTGTTTCCTCTTCTCTTAGCTTTCTTTAATTTTTAAGTCAGACATGGCAATACTGGGGACATACGCTGTCATTTACCCACTGCATCCACGGCAGGTCTCACTAATAATCATCATGACACTTACTTTTGGTGAGCCCAGGCCTGACCTAAAAATTCTTCATGATAATACATCCCAAGTACTTCTAAAAGGTGATTAGAGCTGGCATGCAATATGAAAATCCATTTGCTATTTGTGTCCTGGGTTTAGTCAACCTGGTGATTTTTATCTCTAAATGGAAATATGTTATGACTAACTTTATTTAGTGAGGAGTGTAAATATCCATTTATAACAGCATAATATAAGTATTTGAAAATAATATGATACTGTCTTGCTAGGATATAAATTTCACAGTGATACACCAAAACTCTTTTAAGTGATGCTTAAATCCATTTGCTTTTGGAAGGTGACATTAGGCCAGTTACTGATATTAATAGATTTATTTCCTGAGATTTCAGTTTTGCACTGATCCATTTATTGGATCTTAGCATTGATTTTTTTCAAGGAAAAATTTTTATAATACCAAGTGGAAAAGCTTTACCAAGTTCTGCTCCTCTCTTATTAAATAGACAATTTACGCCTGGACAAATGGGTCTATGCATAAGGTTTTCCATAAAGACAGTAGGATTTCAAGTGTCTGGGCCTCTGAATTCCCTTCATTGCCTCTCTTTCTCCCCTTCTCCTCCTGGCATTCAGTTCTTATTTTTCAAGAATCATCTTCTTGTGAGATCTTTGCTGAACCGCCAAGTCCACCACCAGAATCAGTCTCTCTCTGTCCTCAGTTCCACAATATTTTGTTTTTGCACCTTCAGCAGAATGGCTAGTTGGCCAGGGACAGGCCCACATCTCCAGCTGGACTGGGAGCTCTTTGAGGGCAGCTGTGTGCCTTGCCTTCATCACCCAACACAATGTAGGCACCAGATGCATCCTTTATTCATTTATGTATTTAAATTTCCAATTCTTTAATAAGTGTGAAATTAATCATTTATAATATTTTACATATTTTTGATACTTTATAATTTTTGTATATTTTCTGTTTAATTATTTTATTGTTCAATTACAGTTGTCTGCATTTTCTCCCCACCCCTCCCCTACACCCCATCCAAACCCACCTCCCTCCCTTGCTTCCACCCTCCCCCTTGGTTTTGTCCATGTGTCCTGTATAGTAGTTCATGAAAACCTTTCTCCCCACTGTCCCCTTCCCCCTCCCCTCTGGCTATTGTTAGATTGTTCTTAATTTCAATGACTCTGGTTATATTTTGGTTGCTTTTTTCTTTTGTTGATTATGTTCTAGTTAAAGGTGAGATCATATGGTAATTGTCCTTCACGGCCTGGCTTATTTCACTTAGCATAATGTTCTCCAGTTCTATCCATGCTGTTGCAAAGGGTATAAGCTCCTTCTTTCTGCTGTGTAGAATTCCATTGTGTAAATGTATCTTTATTTTTGGTTATAGCAATAAGTCATTTAAAAATACTAGGCCAGTAGGATTTTCATTTTTGTTTGAATGTATCAATGTTCATGATGTGTTACCTGAGAAGGCAAAATTGGTGGACAATTAGGTGACACATCCATAAATATGGATTTGGGGAGCCATTCGTTTTAGAAGACTGAATACTTTTTTCTACTGACTAATAATTGTTAGTATCCTGTTTTTTACAATAAAAGTGCTATGGGGTGAAGGCATTGGTATTGGTTCTAACTGACTCAGGCTGAGCCTACCTTTGCACAAAGGGAATGTATTTGGATCCTATACTGGAAACATGCATGTCATGAGACAAATATGCCAAAATTTCTGTTACGGCAACAGATGATATCTTCTTCCTGCGTAAAGTGGGAAAACCGGGGATTTCAGGAAGACCTGCACCATGACCTGGATGGGGGAGTAACATTCAGAATGGGTCTCCATGTCCAGTTCCCTTCCTCTGAGCATCACTCTTTGCCTCAGTTTTCCATATGGGAAATGGGTGGAAGTCAGTGGAATTATTGTATAACAAAACTAGCTAGCACTCATTTCCTGTTAGTCAAGTACTGTGCTGAATACAGGAGCTCATCTAATACTAATGGCCTTATAAAATGATATCATTAGGACTGCCACTTTGCAGGAGAGGAAACAGCAGCTTGGAGAGGTTAAGTGACTTGTTCAAGGTTAACTGCTAGTAAATGGAAACACCTGTAACTTGAACCCAGGTCTTTCTGACCTCAGAGACTCTGTGTGCGTGTGTGTGTGTTTAACCTCCACATTATACTGCTTTGTGGGAACTCTGGAGGGCCTCATAGAAGAACTATTCTTATTAGAGAGGGTCTTCAGTAGGAAGTTAATGAAAGTAATACTGCATATGTTCTTGACAGCTCTCTCAGCCCAGAGTGAAGGCGGATACAACATAAACTGTAGTGGTTGATTTAATCAATAATTCAATTTTTTGAATCCAGTTAACGTATATTATTCCAAGACTTTGATACATTGTAGTAGGAGTTCAGAGAACAAAGGTCTTTATAAGGGCTGGACAGGGAGTCAATGTGAATTGGGTGTTTGAGGGTTGCACTGCCTTTTCTGAACTCTGCATTGTTGTCTTTTTTCCTACCAGTAGGTGGAAATAGAACTGAATCTTTCAGCACTTGTCCTTTCAGCTGACTCCTGGCAGGATTCCTTTAATTTCTGCCTCAGAAGAATAACAACAAAAAAAGCCCTCAGGAGAAGTTGGGAATGTGCAGTTAGAGGATTGTTATTCTGCAGAACAGTTTTAGTCTGATGGTCAGATAATGGTATTAGCCTCTTACAAGGTCAGGGTGCTGGACACAGCCGCTGGCAACCACCAAGTCTCCTGTGAGTCCTGCTGGACACCCATCTCGAGTGGGGGTTTTCTCCTGTCCTGACCACACGTCCTTTTCCAAGACTTTCATTCCCAGTTTTAAACCCTTGCACTTACTGTCAAATTGTGTATCATGATTTTATTTTTCAGAAAACACATTTTTTGAAACAAAAATTTACCACATGGAAAGTGTATCAGTGGGTAAAGGAGGAAAGTCTCCACCCATTTTGGATGCCCCACCTTTCTAAGTTTGTTGTATATAAAGCTATTCAGACATTTTTCTATATGCATAAATTATATATGTACATTTAAATAAAACTGGAATTGTGCAATAAATGTTATTCTGTATCTTGATTTTTCCCCTCCACTATTTGATGGTTTAGGGCTGCCCATATGTGTGATTAGCTCTAGAACAGTTCCTAACTGGGGGCAGTTTTGCCCTCCTGCTGACAGCTGGCAATGACTGGAAGCATTTTTTTTTTTTTGTCACAACTAGGGTAGAGGGTAGGATGCTACTGGTATCTAGTGTATAGAGGACAGGGATGCTGCTAAACATCCTATAATGCACAGGAAAGCCCCCACTACAAAGAATTCTCTGGCCCCTAGTGTCAGTAGTGCCAAGGTTGAGAAACCTTTCTCTAAAGAATGTCATTCTTTGTAGTGTGTGTATAAGTATTCTACCCTGTGTATTCGCCATTTTGTATTAATCCATTTCCTAGTGGCAGTCATTTAAGACTTTCCAACTCTTTGCTACTGAAAGCAATATTGCAATAAACATTGTTTTACAATGTTGTGCACTGAGAGATTTTATTTCTTCAAGATAAGACACAACAGTAAAATGTCTGAGTATAGGAACTTTATTTTAGAAGGTAAAAGACCCTAAAAACTGAAAGTCTTTTCTTAGGTTCACAGTGAGCTCGTTTGGTAGCTGACTTGAACTGGCATGAGGCTAGTTACAGTCTTTATTTATTCCACTTAATGTCAATATTTAGATGTTTTGTGATTGTGGAATGCTGCCCCAGTCTCTGATGCAGATGTTACAAATTGCATGGTATCAGCACTTCATTGAGTTTTTTAATCTGAAAAAAATTTCAAAGCCCTTTTACCTTTTAAATAAATATTTAGTCATGTGCAGCATTGAGTCCCCAGAATCTGCATGAGTTGGAATGAGCAAATAGTGGAGACTTGGATAATATTGTTTTCAGTCTCTAAAAACCCTCCTTTTAAAGGTGACTTTGTTCCTATAAAAAAAAATGAATGTTACCAGGTCATAATTGTTGCCAGTGCCTTGTGATTTCCCAAGCAAATTAGCCCATCAGAAAACATCAGGCATGACTTTGAGAAACATTTTTGCCTATCATTTAAAATAAGAGCAATAACTACAATTGAGTGCTTACTGTGCTTCATGCTTAGCAAGCATTACCAAGTCTGACTTTAACAGCAACACCTCTAGGAGGTAGGCCTTTTAGCTTTGTTGATACTTCAGGGAATGAGCTTTAGCAACTTGATGACTTAGACGAAGTAACAGATCCGGGAAGAGGCTAAACCCAAGCCTGTAGTGGTGTGTGTGGCATCCTTCCTCAGTGTTATTGCAATTCAGTTTCCCCCATGTGGAGAGAATTTTAGTATTTCTACATTGGTGGCCATTAACACTTTTCTAAGGAAAAAAATTAGTCCGAAGTTGCTTTTTGTCTCAAGGGGCTGCACTTGGACTTGAGGGCAAAAACGCAAATGTTATTCAAGTCAAGTGAATATTTTCATCACAACGTTAAGAGAAAGACATTGAAGCAAATCTGAGGTCACATGCTCTCCCACCAAAGAACTCCAGCACCGAGCGTTGTTTGAAATGAGAAAATGTTAATGTCCTCCCTAGAGCCTGGATTTGATATGATATTAGGGAAAAGCTTTTAGTTATATTTATTTCTCTTGGTTTACTCCCAAGAAGATGTCAGTTTCCATTATGAAAATTGCAGGTATAAAAATATTATCTTCTGTTCTCTATAGCAGAGCCAATCCAAGAAACCTCAGAAGAAATTCCTGCCCCAAGCCAACTGGAATTTCTGATTCCTGAAATTTTTCTGTGTGACCAGCTTAGGCTGAGGTAGCATCCAAGAAGGATGCTCCTACATTGTTGGTTTTTAGCTGCTGCTGACATGATCTACTTTGCTGCCTCCTGGCTCTTGGAGTTTCTGCAAAAATTGATATGCAAGGAATGTTCCCATTCCTTCTCAGCAGATTTCCATTCCTCAATGCTCCTTTCCTACTGTGTCCTCTATAGCTCAACCTACGGAGTTGCTTCATTTATTTTTAATTAATTTAATTTAATTTGCAGATATCTTTTATATTAAAATTTCTTTTTAATTACAGTTGATATTCAGTATTATTATATATTAGTTTCAGGTATTCTAATAATGATTAGACAATTATATAATTTATATAGTGAGCCCCCTGATGGTTCAAGTACCCACCTGGCACCATACATAGTTATCCCAATAGTATTGACTATATTCCCTGTGCTGTAGTTTATCCCTGTGATCATTTTGCAACTACTGATTTGTATTTCTTAGTCCTTTTACCTTTTTCACCTAGCTCCCCACCCACCTCCCATCTGGCAACACTAAGTTTCTTCTCTGTATCTATGTGTCTCTTCCTGTTTTACTTGTTCATTTATTTTGTTCTTTAGATTCCACATATAAATGAAATCACTTGATATTTATCCTTCTGTGTGACTTCATTTCATCTAGCATAATACCCTCTAGATCAGGGTTATCAAACTCATTTTCACGGGGGGCCACATCAGCCTCACTGTTGCCTTCAAAGGGCTGAATATAATTGTAGGACTGTATAAATGTAACTACTCCTTAACTAGGGGCAAGGAGCTCTACATTCGGCCCGTTGAATGCAACCATGAGGCTGATGTGACCCTTGGTGAAAACGAGTTTGACACCCCTGCTCTAGTTCATCCACATTGTCGCAAATGCTAAGATTTCATTCTTTTCCATGGCATTCTTTTCCATTGTATATGAGTATATGTACCACAACTTTTTTACGTACTTGTCTGTTGATGGGCATTTGGGTTGCTTCTGTGTCCTGGCTATTGTAAATAATGCTGTGGTGAACATAGAGGTGCATGTATCTTTTTTGAATTTGTGTTTTGGGTTTCTTTGGCTATATACCCCAAAGTGGAATCGCTGGGTAATAAGGCAGTTCCATTTTTAATTTTCTGAAGAACTTCCATACTGTTTTTCACAGTGGCTACACCAGTTTACAATCCCACCAACAGTGCATGAGCGTTCCCTTTTCTTCACATCCTCACCAATGCTTTTTGCCTGTTGATTTATTGATGATGCCGTTCAGACAGGTGTGAGATATACCTCATTGTGGTTTTAGTTTACATTTCTCTGATGATTACTGACATGGAACATCTTTTTTTTATGTCTATTGGCCATTTGTATGTCCTCTTTGGAGAAGTGTCTATGTAGGTGCTATGCCCATTTTTGAAATTGGATATTTTTTGGTGTTGTATGAGATTTTTATAATAGTTGGATATTAACTACTTATTGGATATATCATTGGTGAATATCTTCTCCCATTCAGTAGGTTGTCTTTTCATTTTGTTAATGATTTCCTTTGCTGTGCAAAAATTTTTAGTTTCATGTAGTCCCATTTGTTTATTTTTCACTTTTGTTTCCCTTGACCAAGGAGACGTGTCAGAAAAAAATACTACTAAGAGTAATGTCAGTGAGTTTACCACCTATGTTTTCTTCTAGAAGTTTTATAGTTTTGGATTTACATTTAAGTCTTTAATCCATTTTGAGTTTATTTTTGTATATGGTGTAACAAGTTTGTCTAGTTTCATTTTATTGCATGGATCTGTCCAGTTTTCCCAACACCATTTGAATAGACTGTCTTTACCCCATCATATGTTCCTGCTCTTTTGTCATATATTAATTCCAAGTACAGGTCTTTTGCCTCCTTGGTTAGATTTATTCCTGGGTATTCTATTTTTTTTGATGCAATTATAAGTGAGATTGTTTTTTTTTTTTTTAATTTCTGCTTTCAAGAGTTCATTAGTGGTGTTTAAAAGAGCAACTGAGTTCTGATTATGAACTTTCTATCCTGATACTTTACTGAATTAATTTACCACTCCAGTAGTTTTTTGGTGGAATCTTTAGGGTTCTCTATATACAGTACCATTTCATCTGCAAATAATGACAGTTTTACTTCCCCCTTTCGAATTTGCATGTGTATTATTTTCTTTCTTGACCAATTACCATGGCTAGGACTTACAGTACTCTGTTGAATAAAAGTGGTGAAAGTGGATAACCCTGTATTCTTCCAGATCTTAAGGAAAACACTTTTAGCTTTTCCCCATTGAGTATGATGTTAGCTGTGGGTGCATTTATATGTGGCCTTTATTATGTTGAGGTATGTTCCCTCTAGGACCCACTTTGCTGAGAGTCTTTATCATAAATGGATGCTAGATTTTGTCTAATGCTTTCTCTGCATTTATTTATATGATTGTATGATTTTATTCTTTTTTTGTGGTGTATCACATTAATTGATTTGCAAGTATTGTACCAACCTTGTATTGCTGGAATAAATCCCACTTGATCATGGTGTATGATCTTTTTTTTAATGTATTGCTGAATTTGATTCACTAATGTTTTTGCTGAGGATTTTTGCATCTGTATTCATCAGAGATATTGACCTATAATTTTTTTGTAGTGTTTTTTTCTAGTTTTGGAATCAGTTTCATGCTAGCCTCATAAAATGAGCTTGTGAGCCTTCCATCCTCTTGATAGTTTTGGAATAGTTTGAGAAAGACAGGTGCTAATACTTCTTTGAATGTTTGGTAAAATTCACCTGTGAAGCCATCCGGTCTAGGACTTTTGTTTATTTAGATTTTTTTTATTACTGATTCAATTTATTTGGTAGTAATCAGTCTGTTCAGATTTTCTGTTTCTTCTTTCTTGGAAGATTGTATATTTCTTCCTTTTTTTTTAATTCTCACTGGAGGATATGCTTTAGTGATTTTAGAGAGAGAAAAAGACATCGATGTAAGAAAAAATCATTGATCTTTTCCCTCCTTTATGTGCTCCAACCAGGGATTGAACCTGCAACCTAGATATGTGCCCGGACCTGGAATGGAACCTGCAATGTTTTGGGTGTTGGGAGTGATACTCCAAACTCCTGAGCTACCCAGCCAGGGCATAATTGTATATTTCATTGAATTTACTTGTTTCTTCAAGAATGTCCAATTTGTTAGCATATAATTATTCATAGTATTTTTAAATAATCTTTTGTATATCTGTAGTGTCAATAGGTTGTCAATTTCTTGCTCTCTCTTCTCCTTTTGGTACCCCTCTGATGTAAATGTTTTTACACTTGATGTTGTCCCAGAGGTACCTTACACTATCCTCATTTTTAAATTCTCTTTTTCTTTTTGCCTTTCTGATTGGGTGTTTTCTGCTACCTTGTCTTCCAAATTGCTGATTAAGTCCTCTGCTTCATCTAAATTGCTGTTGATTACTTCTAGTGTATTTTTCATTTCAGTTATTGTAGTCTTCATTTCTGAGCAGTTCTTTTTTTATGGTTTCTTTTTTGTGCTTACTATCTCTTTGTTGAATTCCTCACTGGGTTTATCTAATCTTCCCCTTAGTTCCTTGAGCATCCTTATAACCAGTGTTTTGACCTGTGTCTGGTAGATCCCTTGACTCTTTTTCATTTAGTTCACTTTTCTGGAGGTTTCTCCTGTTCTTTCATTTGGGACATGTTTCTTTGCTTTCCTATTTTGGTTGTCCCTCCATGTTTGTTTCTATGTATTAGGTAGGTCTTCTATGTTTCCCACACTTTGCAGGGTGGCCTGACATAGTAGGTGTCTTGTGGGGCCCAGTGGCGCAGTCTCCCTGATCACCTGAGCCAGGCGCTCCAAGAGTATCCCTTGTGTGACTTGTGTGTGCTCTCCTGTTGTAGTTGAACTTTGATTGCTTGGCATATCAGTTAGTGGGATTGATCCTCAGCCTGGTTGACTGTGAGGATTGGCCACAATAACAGCATATGAGCTGCTGTGCAGGGACTGACCCCATGGAGTGGGATTTGCTCCATCAGGGACTGGTGCCTGCTGAGACCTCCTTTTGGTTGTGCTGCATGTAGAGTTCTATTGTGGTCTGAAGCCCTTCGCCCAATGTGCTGGTTCTGGGGCCTCTTGGAAGGGACTTTGGTACAGATCAATGTCAAGCACTGTCTATGACTAGCCTGGGACTACCTGTTGGGAGCTATGAAGTGATCTGTGGTTGGTAAGCTGCCTATGCTGCGTCTAGATTCATGTGTGAGGGACCACATTGTGAACTGACACTGGTTGCCGCCAGTACCAGGCCTAGGGAAGGCCAGCAAAAGGCCCAAGACACATAGAGACTTGCCACTGCCTGCTGGCTATTGGTAAGTCTCAGCCACTGAAATAGCCTTGGACAGTACCCGAGTTGTGTGAGGCAGGGTCTCAGGGAGTCACAAGGGTGGGTTGAGTGGTGTTTACCAGGTTAATACAGATTCAGATTTGGTGCCAGTACTGGGCCTGGGGCCACCCAGCAAAAGTCTCAGGATACACCAAGGCCAGCTGCCACCCACCTGGAGCCTGCAGACCTTTGTGGTGGTATGGAGGTTTCAGAGTTGGTGGTCTCAGAGAGTGGTCAGTATGCAGCTAGTGGAGTTCACCAGGCTAATATGATTAAGATTTGGTCTTGTGGAGGGATGGCTCAACACAGGAAAGATGGCGCTGTCCCTCTAGACCTAGCCCTGAAGCCATACAACTCAGTTTCTCCCTGCCTCTCTGGCACCTCCCAAGCTTGACTGGAATTTCTTGATGGTTTTTTTAAAAAACTTTTTTCTAATTGTTGTTCAAGGACAGTTGTTTCTTACCCACCCCTCCACAACCACCTACCCCAGCTATCTCCACTTCCCACCCTTGATTCTCCTCCCCTTTGGTTTTTTCCATGTGTCCTTTATAAATGTTCCCAAAACCTTTCCCCATTTCCCCTCATTATTCCCTCCCATCTCCCCTCTGGTTACTGTCAGTTCATTCTTAATTTCAATGTCTCTGGTTATATTTTAAAGACTGTAACTAGGGCTCAGGCTAGTTGGCCCCAAGTGAGCCTCAGGCCATGCAAGAGCTGGGCAGGGCGGAGCCAGGGAGTGGAGATGGTGGAGTTCCTCAGGCTAATGCAGATTTAAGATTTGGCCGCTGGCTGGGCAACAGGACAGCTCAGCACAGGGACAGTGGCAGCCGTCCCTCCAATCCTTGTCCTGAAGCCACACAACTCAGTCTCACCCCGAATGTCTCTGGTGCCCTTCAAGCCATTGCCCCTCCACCGGAGCCCAAGGTGAGTGCCTGTGAGTGAGTGAGAGTTTGTATGCTGGCCTTTTAAGGGGAAGGCTGGATTTCTAGCGGCCCTCTGTCTTACCCAGATTGACAGGAATTCCCACTGATTTTCACAGCCAAGTGTTATGTGGGCTTCTCTTCCCAGCACTGGTGTTCTAGACTGGGGAGCCCCACATGGGGCTGAGATCCCTCACTCCTCAGAGGACGGTCCTCCATATTTTCAACCACCACACGAGGGTGCAGGCCAGCCTGTTTCTGTCTCCACGCCCCCTACCAGTCTTGACATTGCTTCTTTTTGTCCATAGTTATAGGACTTCTGTTCAGCTAGTCTTCAGATGGTTATCCAGGTTGATCGTTTTATAATTTAGTTGTAATTTTGATCTGGTCATGGGAGGAGGTGAGTGCAACTTGCACCTGCTCCATCAATTTGATGGGATCACCTACTGACATGTCTTAAAGTTCCAAGTTTATAATTGATTTTACTTTAGTGAAAGGGAGTATCAGGGTATGAACTGTTTACAGACCAGTGAAGTACTTCCTGTTTTTTCTTTTCCTGCCCAGCTTTTATTGTTCTTATTGTCTTTCAACTTTTTATACATGGTCCTTATTCCTGGGTTAGTTCTTTCTTCTTCTTTGGTCTTTGAGGAAGACATTGGTACACTCCCCCTGACCCCTCATTGCAGTGTCCTTCCTCACATTTTCCCAGAACCTGTCATGGAGGTTTCTAGATTCTGCACTAACACCTCATAGGCTTGGACTCTTTTATGCTTCAGGGCCTTTGCACATGCTGGTTCCTGCACCTGGGACATACTTTTCTACCTACTATCCTCTTTGTGTCTGTAGTTAACTTCAGTTCATAAACTAAGGGAAGCCTTCCCAGAGCACCACACCCCTTCTACTCAGCAAGATCAGCCATTATATGCAATTACTTCATAAGACTGTCTCTGTCATAAGACTGGATATGGTATTAGGCTAGAAATCAGGTAAAATGTTCCAGTGCAATAAAGTTTATATAGTTGAGTGGACAAGCCAGGTCTTTACTTCTGGATTTCCAGAGAAATAGTTCCTCTGCATTTAGACTTTACTTTTTGAACCAGTGTTTTCTCTAAAATGTATATCTTTCTTCACATTACTCACCTGTCCTTTTCACTGTCCCCACCTGCTGGACTTTGCACTGTCCCTCTTTTGAGCATCCTGTTTCCCATTCTGGATCTAGCCAGCCCTCTCAGAAACTGATTTATTTAGTCACTTTTCTATTCTGTTGTTCCTCCTTAATGTCAGCAGGTTGTTGTAGACATTTTTGCTTGCATTCACTCATTGAAGGTATTTCAAGCATGTGGGAAAGCATAGAGAAGCTTATGGCAAGTAGCCATGTACCCATTGCCCAGAACTGCAAGTGTCAACATTTGTCATATTTACCTCATATTTTTTTTAAAAGACATAAAATGTTGCAGAGACTATTGTGGGTCCCATTCCCCACTCTTTCCTTCTTTCTTCAAGGTAGAGGTAACCATTAATTGGACAATGGTCAGAGATCAGTAATTGGAATGTTGTATGTGCAGGAAAATAAAAAATTTGACAGTTTGGCTGGCCTAATGAATGGAAAATATTATCTTACTCTTATTTTTATTTATATTTTCCTGACTACTATTAAGGTTAACATTTGTCATGTTTATTGGCTACTTGGGTGCTTCTGTGAATTGCTTCTTTATATCTTTTGCCATTTATCTGTTTTGTTATCTTTTTCTTATTGATTTGTAAGATTCCTTGTATAGTTGTATTATTCCTTTTCCTGTTATATAGGTTGCAGATACCTTCTTCTAGCCCCTAATTTATCTTTTCTCTTTTTTTATATTATCATATATTACATAGAAGTTTTAGATTTTATGCTATCCAGTTAACGTTTTATTTTATGATTTCTGCTTTTTATATTTTGATTAAGAAATCCTTCCTTACTCTGTGATTATAAAGATGTTCTCCTCAAAATATTTTAGATATTTTGGTTTTATATTTTGAATTTTAATTCATCTACTTTATTTTTATCAGGCTGCCACAGACAGTTGGTATATTTCTTCCTTTGCCATATTTATAATTCTTGTTTGTTTTTCTTATCTTATTACATTGCCTAGTAATTTCAGTACAGTATTAAATAGATGTGTCCTCAGCCGTATGCTAAATATCACTTAATTTGCTTACATTAATAATCAATAATGTAGATGTTAACTTTATAGATGAAGTAACTAAAACTTAGAGAAGATAAATTTTCCAGAATCACACAGCTAGTATGTAAATGATAGAGTCAGGGTTGAAACCCAAGTCTGAGTGACTTCAAAGTGGAATTTTTTATGCTGCCTCTTGGTCACAAATGACTTAGGGTAAAGATATCTCCCTGCTCCCTGCCTACTCTTGCCCAGATTCTCAGTGTCTAATAAGGGAAGGAAATTTTATTGACGTGATGCCAGAAAAGCACTTCTAGTGTGTCTGAACAAAACTAATAGACTTTGTTTAGTTAGACCTGCCAAAAGCAGATTAAAGAAATTTTAAGTATGAAATTATTTCAGATGGTTCTTACTCCAGATGATATAAGCATTCACTCAGGTAATAAAATCACATTTTGATGGAACTTCAGAAATAAGGAGTAGACCTTCATAGTAAGTTAATATTGTCAGGAATATTAACAAGTAACTGAAATTTCCTTCCTTCCTTCCTTCCTTCCTTCCTTCCTTCCTTCCTTCCTCACTTCCTTCCTTCCCATTCTCTATCCATAACAGATCTGAGACAGCTTATAAAGCTCTACCCAAAACAAGACAAAATAAGAATTTGGGAAAATCAGGGCAAACAGAAAAAAATATGGCAAAATAAAAAAATAATTTTTTACTTAGTATCATTTGCTAGAGTTTGGCCACAACACAGCTTTAAGCTTCCTAGCAACCAAAGCAAAGAAAACCTGTCCAGCTACACAATTCACAGTGGGCATGCATCAAAATAGAATTGTTGCTAAGGGGATACACAACATTTCCTAATTCTGAGATAGAAAGGAACTTCTGCCATAGTCCTCATGCAGGGACCCTGTGTGATGATGGAGCAGTGCTTGCCGGCATCTACTAGGTGATTGGGAAGTGTACTTTACCTGGACCCAGTTCTACTGTTCAACCTCAAGTCCTTGATGGGGCAGGAACCATATCTATTTTATTCTTCATTTTATAACACAGCCCAGCACAGTGCCTGACACATAATAGGTACTCAAAATGTAGTCTTTGAATAAATGAATGTTATTTGTACAATGCATCATAAAAGCCAATCACTGGATACCAGATTAACATAAAAAAATCAATCATATTTCTTTACACTAGCAATAAACAATTTTAAAATGGAATTAAGAAAACAATTCCATTTATAATATCATCAAAAAGATTAAAACATTTAGGAATAAATTTAACAAAAGAGGTGCAAGACATATACTGAAAACTACAGAACATCATTGAAAAGCTAGTGGCAAAACATTGTAACAAATATATTAAGAGCAGTTTTATGTGAAGTAAAAATATTGATATTTTAGGTATGTGGTTTTCTGATGATTGACTTGATCAAAGACTGAAATTTAAAATCTTAAGAGGAATACATGGACCAGATATACTTTTGATAATTCCTTATGATTATTACTTTTTATTAAAATCCAAGGTTCTGGTAAGAAGGAACAGTAGAGAATTTGAGTTTACATTCTTGGTCAAGAATCTGAAGAATAAATGTTATATGTTGTGAATAAAGGGTGCTGCTAAAAGCTTAGATGAACCATAATATATGGTACCATAATTGCTTTGTGAATTGGAAAAGTGTTTATTAGATAAAATAAAATCAGGATGTATGCAGAAAATGGGAAACTGCTTCAAATGTTTAGTAGCAGCTAATTCATACTAAGGACTATTGTGTTGCTGATTTCAACCACTGATCTGGATATTTTTTTATCTGCCTTAAAACATGTATGTGCTGTCATTAACTAATTTTTATTGAGCCCATAAAAGTGTGCCTGACACTTTTCTAAACAACTTTACTGCTGTTAGCTCACGTAATGCCAACGCTGTATAGAGGTACTGTTCCTATTATCTCCTTTTACAGAAGAGGAAATTGGGGCTCAGAGAAGTTAAGCCACTTGCTGAGGGTTACACATGAGCAAGTGATAGTGCCAGAATCCAGAAACTGTGCAGCTTGTGCACCTAACCACCCTGCCATATTGCTCCCTCTTATTTCTTATGAGAGCAAACCTCAGTTTCCTGTTTGGCTAGAAGTGATTTTTCCTGTTAAGTGTGGTACATGGATATACTTTGGGGGCCTTGTTTTGATGTTGTCCTCAGGATGCCACAATTAAATCCATCTTTCCAGAAAGTCCCTTGGATCTTCAGGAGAACCAACTACAGTTTGTATGACATTTGCCAAGTTTCAACCTCAGAAAATGTGTTCTTAAACAGGTTGCTAGACTTTGTTCCTATCTCATTAAGACTCCCATTCTATAAAGGTTACTCAGGGTCTGTAATTAAGACCTTGGGCTCTGGAGTCAACTGTTATGGTTCAAATCCTGGTTTAACAATAGAACCTTCCTCATAGTGTTGTTAGAAGAATTAAATGAGGCTATCACTTAGGGCACTTTGCACACCATGGGACACTTAGAAAGCTTTTAAGGATGGAAGCTGCTGAAACCCACAGTCTTTTAAAACTGGACCTGTAGTAAGGCGTGCATCTCGACAATCAACAGACATACCCAACAGCTTAGAGCCGAGAGTGGCTTTGTGCTGCAGACTCCTGAGGCTACCTGGAAGCTCTCCAAGCCAGACTTACATTTTCAAATGTATTTTTAACCAAACTTAAAGAGAAGGGATTCCCACAGTGTGAAAGAGGCTGCCATTTCCCAAGGGGAGAGGAGCCGAGGGAAGCTTCTTTTTGTTGGTGGATGAAATGAAGGAGAGGGTGAGAGAGAAGCACTGGGCTGGGGGCTCTGAGTCTGGGTCCTGGGCCAGGTGTCCTTTCAGCTCCCTGGCCATTCATTCTACTTCTATAAAACCAGGGGCTGGACTGCAGGCCCCTCTAGTGCTGACATTCTGAGAGACCATAAAGCCTCTCTCAAGCTAGTTTAATGTGAGCCCTTGGCTTTTATGGAGGGGCCTTGTAAGTTTGGGCCCTTGGAAAGATATCTCTGTGTCTTTTAGGCAAATGCTGGGGAAGGCATTGCCCTTATATCCCAGCTTATAAATTTCTATTGAAATTTGGAGCCCGGAAAAAGTTTGTCTCTTGGCTTGATTCCTTACGTTTTGTTCTGATTGGATAACAAATCCATCTGTGATACCTCCTCAGTGTGTTTCTCTTATTACTCCATTTGCCCAGAAGCTGAAAACTAAATGCAGTGGTTAGCAACAGTGGCTTCCCTCACACGACTCTGGTCTCTAAATCCTTCTTGGACTGGATCGTGCTGTTGTTTTGTTTTATGTATTTTAATATAGAAACCACAGCAGATGCTTCTGCGGCATTAAACAGGGAATAAATCATTCATGCAAAATGGCATAGTAAATAAATGCAGAAACACATGAATGCTCTTTCTCCTATCAGCTGGGTCCAACGTCTGGCTCTTTGCTCACTCCCAGTGAGTCTGAAACAGCAACACCAATTGATAGATAGTCAGGACACACTCTGATCCTGGCACTGAGTCCTTTATATGTGTTTGTTCATTCAACAACCTTGCATTTGGGGAATGCTGTTTTTATCTTTATTTAAAGATGAGGAAAGTGAGCCTCCAAAAGGTTAAGTAGCCAGACAAGTTCTCACAACTAGTGAGAGATTACCCCTTGCCTTCAATATTGGTGGACAGGCAGGCCCAGGGCGAGTCACATTAGACCCAAAAGAATTCCTTTTGTCCTGGGAGTCCTGAGTCCATCTCAGATTGGCTTGTTTATGTTGGTAATTAGTAAGCCACCCACAAACACACACCAGGATGTCCACACTTTTGATGACCATAGAAGAACAGAGAAACCTCTCAAGCTTCTGGTCTCCTGAGATCTATTCTGAACACCAAATGGTCCTATTGATTTGGGGAACCCTCTGGAGTGTCAGAGTTGTCAACCCATATTTTGGAATGCATGGAATTGGGCTGTGGTTGAAGGATGGTTCCTCCGACAGCCCAGGTTCCCAGGACAGCCCAGGTTCCCCCAGACTTAGACCTGGTGGGAGGTCAGTTTGGCTGCCCACCTGATGGAGTTGTAGAAGTATTCCCCAGTGTTGCCTGACTTCCAAAGCTGGCATTAAATGGAAGCAGGGGGCTCATTTGGCTATAAGCCCTAAGCGGATCCTGCACGGTGGCATCATTAGTGCCTTGTGCTCACTCCTCTTTGCACTGAATGTAAAAACGGGCACAAGTAGGAACAGGATGGGAAATTGTTGTGGACAGTCATGGCCAGGCTTACCACCCAGGACCTGGCCTGTAGATCGACCTGGTAAGTACAGTCTTAATTTGGCCTCAGCTGGCCTCATTGGACTCAGCTGGGAATGTATCCATGGTCAATATGCAGATGCCTAAATGTGACCAAGTAATACAACAGTTTTAAAAAACAAATCCAAGGTTTTTTACCCTCAAGACTATCTCTTATTCTGACAGTCAAATATTCATTGAGCCTCTCCTTGTGCCAAGTACCATGGCAGATGCGGGGGGCACAGCAGCAGCAAGCTCATCTGTGGCTGCTAATAGGCAACGCACAGCGGATAACTCTGCAGGACTGTGCCTCTAGGTGGTCAAGTGCTGTGCTCAGGGAAGCTTTGTCTTTTGGAATTGCTTTGGGTAGCTCTGCCTTTAATCTGGAGATGGTATCATTGCTTGAAAAGCTGCCCTTTAGGAATTGCCTTCAGAACTAGTCTGGGCCACACGGGAAATTCATCTCACTATTTTATAGCCACACCTAGTGTGTGACCAAAAATGGTATTGCCCAGCTTGATGACCCACTTTATTCCCCAGACTTGGCTCTGATTGAGTTGTCTGTGAGCCAAAATCACATCCAACCTCTAAGGATGGATATTTACCACCACTGAGCATAATCTGGTTAGTTTTGAAATAATTTCTCACTTGCCCAAATTCCCACGGTCTTTGGTGCCTCTGTTGTAACACTTAGCCCATTCTCCCTGGTAGAAGAATAACTCCCTTCTGCCTCCATTTCTTCCCCTAGTTTGAGAGCCTTTGGAAGGTAGGACTGTATGTACACACTCTGCAGTGTCCAGCACGGAGCAGATGTGCAGAAATACTTATTTACGAAAATGGATGTATGGCTCTGAAGGGGGTTTCCAAAAAGGTGTTCCAAAACTGTGCTGAGTGACAAGTGTGAGTGGAACAATGGGCAGTATAATGCAGAAGGTATATGTGGGCTCTGGAATTGGTCAGGGCTGCCTGTAACCCTTACTTGTCTCCTTTAGCAGCTGTGTGACTGGCCCTACACATATTGTTTATTCCCTCTGAGCCTCTGTTTCCATATCTGTGGAATGGGAATAATAATACTGCCTTAGGGGGCACTTTTATGAGGACAAGTGAGAATATTCATGAAATGTCCTAAGCACAAAGGGCATTTACATAGTACACTAGCTCAGTAAAAGGGGGTGATTATATTGTTGTTTTTTCCCTATGGCTTCTGTAACAAAGTACCACAGACTGGGTGGCTGCCATTATTATTATTATTATTACTATTATTATCATTATCATTATTATTATATTGGAGTGAATTCTTACTCTTATTTGGATGCATGAATTCTGGCTTTTAAAAAATATCTTACCCAGCATTTTCATCATTTAAAAGCATATGTCATAGAAATTTTGTGCTGGAAGGAACCCTAGAGCCCATCTAAGTCTAACCTCAGAAACTTCCTGAGATCCATAAAGGGAAGTGGATTAACTAGGTTCATACAACTGGGTCAGATCAGAACTCCCTTTATGTAGCATTTGATTTTTGTACCTATATTTGAAGGTCTACCTTTCTTCCAAGGCCTTGCAAGCAGCTCTGGAGCCTAGCACTCCTAGGCAGCAGTGGCCAAGGATTTGGTACGTGCACTTGGGGAGCTATAAGCACATGCTTCCACATTGTTGTATAGTAACCATCTGTCACTTTGCCAAGTGCAGAGCTCACTTACAGTGGTACAGTTGTGTGGCTGGCAAAGCTGGCAGGAACCATAAACATAGGTGGTTAAGGAGCACACCAGACAAACCTGGTACCACTACTTAACCATCTTACTCACTACTTAACGTCTCTGAGCTTCAGTTTCTTCATCTGTAGAACAGGAACAATAATAGTATTTACTTACAGGGTTCTTATGAGGGTTAAATGAGGTATTCATGTAAAGTACTTAGCATATGGTAAGTACTTTTTAAAATATGCCGTTATGATGAGTAACACATCCAAAAACAAACAGTCTACTTCTGGAACCCCCACCAGTCTCAAGCCAACCTCTGATCATGTCTCTCTTCCTCACCTGTTCTCTCTTCTAAGCAGGTGCTACTGGCGAACCCTTTCCCTTCTTCTAACCCTCTTCTTACCCAGCATTGACATGACCTCTCAGATCTTCCCATCCCTCCTCAGTCAGGGACCATGGGTCCTTAAAGTAATCAATAGCAGTTGCCCATCAGGAATGGTTGGGATCCCCTAGGCTTTCTCATTCACCAAAAGTTTATAGAATGAAAACATACTAAGGGCTTAAAGAAACACTGCCTTTCCTGGGAGCTGCCTGTACTTTGAAGGCATTTGCACCTCTGGTACCCTGCAGCACATCAAGGCTCCCACATCCCTGGACTAGTGCTTCCCACCATGTCCCCCTTAACTGCCACATTTTTGTCCACAAACACACTTTGGGTTCTGTTTGCTACCATTTTTCTCTCAAGTAAAACTATGGGCATTTGAGAAGTTCTGAATTTCTACTTGGAGAACACAATACTCTTCATGAGACCAGAATAATCCAAATAACCCTAAATGTACAGAAGCCAGATGAATAAAACCCAAGAGTGAATTTTTTTTTCCATCCAGAGAAGTTGTATTTCACAGCAGTTCTTACAATGCCCTGACTCTGGATTGAGGCCCTTCCTTGATTCTGGATATTACATCATTTCATTTCGGCTAATGTAAACACTCATCACCCTGCGCGTTGCAGGATTCTTCAGTACTGTTGGAGATTGGGCTTCACTTTGTGGGTCGTTGTAGTGATTAATGGTTTCAGAAGGAAGTGCTGCAGGGAGAGGCTTTGCGGGAATGGAAGAGGTGAGGCAGCTCCATGTGAGATTCTGCAAAGGGATTAAGATTTGGCACCGGACTTGGTTTCTGTGCAGCCTCTGAGGCTGAGAGTCTCAGGAGAGGGAAGCAGGCTGTCAGCTGGGGCTTTGCAGGCTCTCATCCTGCCTTGAGGGTTGGTTGGCTCTTCCCTCTCTCTGCAGTACCCAATTTTACCTTCTTAAAGGATGGATGCGGATGCTGGAGGCTTAAAGGAGACAAGGTAAGAGTTCCCGTTGTCCAGGAAGTCCCCCAATGTTCTTACTGCATGGGATCCTGGGGCTGTTGCTTTACTCACACTGCTGTGCAGTGTTATTCAAGACACAATTCCTCTGAGACATTTCACAGAGAGGATCAGGGAAGTTTCTCTCCTGGTTGAGAAAGTTTCTAAGATGTTTTAACCCAAATACTTAACTATAGAGACTCAGATTTTTCTTTCTTTAAAATCACATTTTTAATCTACAGGGTTTTGAAAAGAATCCTGTGGGTTTATTAGATGTTTGTTTTTTCTTCCTTTTATAATAGACTGTGGTGGTGAATCAACATCTTGTTTAATGGAAAGTTTTATATTCTTCAGGATACTAGCTTTTGAGTAAGTTGGTCTTCTTTTACAGATTTGATTTGTTTTGTTTTTCCCTTTTTTGTCTTTTGGCTTTTGTGAATATTATACTGGTCAGGAATATCCTTAAGTATAACTAATTTTTAAAAGGAAAATACTATATGTAGGAGTTCAGTGTGATCATATTTGATAGCATCCCTGGTTGAAATGAACTACATGTTTTTTGATGTTTCAAATATACTTTGTTTTAAAAATTTTCAGTGTAAATGTCCATAGTTTATGGGAAAGGTGATGCAGTCTATCTGTGTGGTTAAACTGTTTATTCACAAGCATTAAAAGTGTGTTAGACTTTTCATAAGGTGGCTTAAGAAGAGCTCATTAGAACAGTAGTTTTCTGCTCACCACCAACTCAATTCCAAATTCTGTTCCTTTTCTTAAAAAAAAATCTGAGTTAAAAATAACCTAGAATAAAACTTGAAAACTGTTTTGTTTCTCTGTATTTGGCTAACTTCATTGCAAAGTACTATGTTTAAGGAATTCAAGCTATGAATACTACTACTCTCGAAATGGTTCACAGTTCTTTCTGTAAATTTCTATAACCCTTTTCAAGAGCATATGATGTTTTATCAGTATTAGGATTACAATTTCAATTGAGTGTTTGTTCCTTCTACAACCCTAGGAGACATATAACAACACTAAGAAAGTAACATGAGAAATCCTGTTAGTTTCCTGACACAAGATCATTTTTCTTGTGTCTACAGTGTGGAGTTGTCAAAGTGAGGGAAGGGGGCCACTTGGTACCGTGAGGGTGTGTGGTGGGAGTAGATGCCTGTGGCAGTTGTGGCAGCAGGTAGATCCAGGGACTCCTGATCCCTATGATTTATTGAAAGTAATTGCTTTTGCAGAAGACTCCGACCCTGCAACTTTGGTTAAGTGAGAAGAAGTCTGTCTTCGCATCCAGTTGTTCTTACTGTGTTTGTTTGCTGAGCCTCTTTAGTTCATGTAGTCCTCTCTTCTTTCTTTGGAGAATAGATTGGCAGTAGAGTTTTTGCATTTTGTTTTACTTTAACCTAGCATTTTAGCCATTGTGTTTGCTTTTAGTGGCTAGTAAGAATTTGAGAAGGCGTGAGAGTAGTTGTAATCTTTAGGAAAACAAAATCAACCCAAGGGTTAAAACAGTCAAACTCTTAATTGTGCAGTGTCCACTGTCTTCTGATTATTGAAGAATCTAGAAAAGCTACTGTTACAAGTGCTTCCCATAATTGAGCCTTAAAAATCATCATTTTGTATAGTGTGTAAATGGTAAAGCCTGATGTTGTACTGATTTTACTCATTGTCATATCAACATCCTATTCAGGGGTATCCTTAGTCCTCTAATATTTTCAGAAGACCAAAATTAAATCTGAATTTTCATTGTATTACCTTATTCATGTTCTATCTTCTTCCTCTTGTCATTTTGGAGAGAGGGGAAATTCTCTAGGTAAACAGTCGAAGAACAATTGCCATGAGTTACCCTTTCCTTCTTAAAGTGCTCTGGGTAAAGCTTCCACTTATTTGTTGTTTTTATATCTATTGAAACAGTAAGACATGGGATGGGGTTGGCTAAGGAAAAAGTTGAACAGTACAAAAAGGTAAATAATGAAGTCTCTTTCAGGGATTCCAGACATCTAAGCAGTGTCTGAGAGAATTTGGAAAAGGAGTAAATAGTGCTTTACAATCCTACCCCCACACTTCATCAAACGTAGAGTGCATAAGCTATGCCTGCAGGGTTGGTGGAAACACAGCTTCCTGGGTGCCATCCCAGAGATTCTGATTCTAGAAAGCTGGGGCTAGGCCCTTGAATTTGCACTTCTAGCAGTTTTCCAGGTGCTGATGCTGCCATTGGGACCATACTTTGAATGGCACCGGTTTAAAGTGGAGACCCCCTTCTTCTGTGTCCATTTTTCACTTTTCCATCTCTAGTTTTCCGAATGCCTTCTACTGAAATTAATAGTCACAATAACCTACTAGGAGAAAGCTGCGGCAGCAAGTAAATCCCACATCTGTAATTAGAATTTGGGTGGAGAGGGAGGTAGTGATGGAGAAAGATAAGTCTGTGTGAATAACTATGGTACATGACATACACACACTCAGTGAAGGGCATTGCCTTACAGCTGGGTCATGGTAGGTTCTAACCTCTGTTACAGTCTGAAATGATTCCGTCCACTCATGTGAGCATAGCCTCCATTAGAAATCTCTTTTTATAGGCTGTAATTCTGAAAACATTTACACTAATGATATGCACACACACGTGCTTGAAAAATGACCCTGTCTCTGCCCCTTCACCTCTGCTTCCCCACGAAGGCCATTACATCTGCTTTGTCCTGTGGCAAATGACACAAGTGGATATGCTTCACACAAATGAACACGGGTGACACTTTGGTATTGGGCAGAGTGTTTTTTAACATGAGACGAGCTGGAGCTGAAAGTAGGTTTGTTCTCATTGATGTATTGGCTCAATAAATGTTTCCTGGAGGCCTTATGTGCTACACAGTGCTGGGCCCTGAGATGCAGCAGTGAGGTGGACAGACATGGTCCCTACCCGTATGAAGCTTTGGGTATAATAGAGACTCTTGGAAAAGGAGGTGAGTAGCTCAGCTCTGGGTGGAGAAGGGAGGAAAAGGGAGGACCACACGTGGTGTGCGCACAAGTGCTATTGTATGGATAGATTGCTTCCAGTTCATGTGGAGTTGAATTAAATAGCCACACAGTACAAGTCATAATGTTAACACTACAGGGGACACCCCAGAGAGTAAATCATAGTTTTTGCCCTCAAGGAGTTAGCCGTTTAGGGGCAGGTGAAACAACTTCAATGGTCCAGCACTGTATCATTCAGAGAGCTTCCCCATACATTGTGGGGCCTGGTGGCCACAGTGACAGTATGACATGGGTTGGATAATAAAATATAAGCACTTGTCTCTGGTACCCACTTCTGCCACTTCCCAAAGGAGCTGTTGCCACAAGAAGAACAAAGGTAAAACACCTACCATGTTTTATTTAATGTTCATTTCACTCCCTGACATGTTTGGCCACAAGATGTTAGTTGAATGCAAACTGCTCAGACAACTAATATAAATAATTTCCATGTCCTCACCTGCAACATGGGAAGCAGCAGGTGTGTGTGTGTTGTGTGTGTGTGTTGTGAGGATTTGTATATGTTGTGAGGGTGTATGCATGTATTGGGAGGGGAGAGAGGCTTTGCCAGAGGCTCTGTATGTTCAGTGATTTCTCTGCTGGGGTCAGTCCAGCTTAGGATTCCAGTGGGGTCGGCAAATTGCACCTATGAGGAAGGAACTGTGGCAACTACTGCTTAAGCAGGTGAAGTTCACAGTGAAGCCTTGGGGTACTCCAGAACAGTGACTCCATTTTTGCCACAGCTGTCAAAGGGAGTTGTTAGACTGTAGCACTAACTGGGTAAAGATCATCTGGTGAAAATGATGAGAAGTAGAAAATCAATAGGATGGAAGCTGTCTCATGCATGTCCCAAGGATAACATGTCCAACTCTCCCCTTTGGTCCCAGCACTACAGCTTGGGAGCATACAATAGGAGGGTTCTGAGGGCTAACTTGGGAAACTGAAGAAGGGGCTGGAGATCAGAACCTTTTTTGGTCGTTATGTGCATAATGGACTATGTATAATACACTTTATATACACACATAGCTTTAATACATAGCATCCATGAGGCAGGTGGGATTTGAGGATCCTAGTGAGAGCAGAGACAGGGCTGTTGAGTTTTCCAGGAATCGAAGACTCTCATAAGACAGCTGGCAAAGAAAGTAAAAAACCAGGGCCATGAAACAGATTTTCAAAGTAGTGGAAAAATCCAAGGAGACTCAGCATGAAAAAGGCCATCAGGAAATGCCCAGTGAGTGGAAATAGCCAACAGTTAATGAAAATATGGCAGTAGAAAGGGTTATGGGCCACCTGACAAGGATAATGAGATTGAGCTGGAAACTGAAATAGGACTGGCTGAGCTAAAAAAAAAAAAATCAGGCCAATTAGTAATAATAAGGGTGTTTACTAGCTCTTAGATTGGCAAAATACGTCCCTGGGATGAATTAGGACAAATGATCATTTCCTGTGTTAATGATTTTGCAGGAGGAAAGGAAGAGAAGCCCCGTGGAAGGTGCAGGGAGTATCTGTGTGTAACCACTATAATTTAATGGTACTAATAAGTTTAACAGTCTGCTGCAAGGGTAGAAAACCGAGATAATATGTACATAACAGGAGAACTAAGAAAAACGTGAATAGTAATTATGAAAAAAATGTCAATAAACCTCAAGCATCTTGCCAACAAATTAAAAAAAAATTACCAAACACTTTTTTGGGAAAGCACAAAGCATGACAAGATGCAAAAAGCCATTTTGAGAGGTGGGATTGAGAGCTAGTTTCCTTTTCCTACCCCACCTTCTTTGGTCAAGATGATAAGAATAAATAACCACTTGCAAAACACTCTGTTCCAGGCATCGGGCAAAGCACTCGATGTGCTTTACTTCATTTGACCCTCATAGCCCTGGAGGTTGGGATAATAATCACTATTTACACATGCAGCTCAAAAAGGCTTGCTTAAGGGAGAGACATATTCACAAGAAAGAGACATTCTCAGAAGAAATAGGAAGTTAATTCAGTTGGAAAAATAAGGGAACCCACCCAGAAAGCCTACAAAAAGAATCTGTGTATAATTTAAGAAGCATTCTATAAGGATCAGACATTAAAAATAATAGTGTTCTTTTTCCTTTTTGCTCAATCAACAGTGTGGTGATTGTGGAGGGGTGGGGTATAAGGGTACTAAATGGTATCGAGAAAAACTAAAACTAAAAAAAAAAAAACCCCAAAAAACAGCCCAGTGTCTTTTAAGGTAATTGGAATGAAGGAGCCAGCCAAAGACCTGGTGTAGAACTTTTACAGATGATCGGAACACTCCTCAGGATATATGAAAAGAAGCCAGCAGGCATAATAAATTATTTGCCTTGATCTTTTCAGAAAAATTTATCAAGATGAATATCACTCTTAAATCATCCTTAGAAGCAGAGGTATTAGATCAAATAGTAATAGATGTGCGCAGTTTTCTAGGCCTAGTTGACAAACTGGATGTAGATAAGTCATGGGGACAGCTTGGCATTCATCCAAGAGTTCTGAAGGGATTCAGGGGTGCAGTCATGGGGCTGTTGGTTAAAGCAGCTAACTCTTAGCTTCAGAAATCCGGCAACCCCCTAAAATCTTCATTGTCTGATAAAATTGCCCAGCTCCGTGTCTACACTACATTATCAGAACATAAATTATAATATACACATAAACATGAAATGTAATAAATCAAATAAGAAAACATATTTTAGACAGCAGTGATTTTGAATTTCCAAATGCTGCCATGTCACAGTCTTGAAAGTCTTTGTGAGCATTTCATTCTTGAAATTGCTGAGAATTAACCCAGCCCTTTTTATGATCATGTAAAATAAACTTATAATTATTCATGTGAACTCAGTAGCAAAAGCATGAAGAAACAAATGGGCAAGTGACTCAGTTTTTCAAGAAAGTGTTCATCATACGGCGTTGCTTCAACAAAGGGGTAGAAGATTCCTGCAGCCTTGGAAATGGACGCTCACTGTCCATCAATTAAATAAAAGGCATGTGGAGGATTTGGAAACTAATCAGCTTTTGAGCCCCTAACTGCACAGTCCAGCTGCCCAATTTGCCTGGTGGTCTGGCTCTGCTCCCAGCTAGCTCAGGCCTTCGTCCCTTTCTCATGGTCTTGACTTCATCTTGCACTGCTCAATCAGCTACTCCAGATGCCCTGGTCTCTGCTTTGCTGCAGGTAGCCCTGTTCTAGCCCATATCACACATGGCCTGCTGTGCACAGAGCAGGAGTAGAATTGGGTGGAGGGGGCACAGTTAGCCTAGAATTCATGCTAGGTGAGCAGAGAGGCCAGTACAGGGAGCTGGTCAGGGTCAAAGCAAGCTGGTGTTATGGTCATTCAGTTGTTTAACATGTCTTTTTTGAGCATGTAGATTGTACTGAGGATACAAATATAATTGAGTCAGCCATCGTGAGAAAGATACATAAGTAAACAATTACACTAGAGCAGAGTTTTTCAGCCTCAGCACTGGTTACATTTTGGGCTGGATAATTCATTGTTATGGGGCTGTCCTGTGCATTGCAGGATTTTTAGCAGCATCCCAGGCCTCTGCCCACTAAACATCCAAGTAGCATCCTCTCACACACACCAATGCAACAGCCAAACATTTCTCCAGATATTGCCAAATGTCCCCTGGAGGCAAAATCATCCAGGTTAAAGTCACTGAAGTAGGGTATGGTAAGTGCCTGAATGGAGCAAGAACAAACTATTGTGGGAGCTCCTGGTAGTTCTTCTGAACCCAAACCTGGCAGGGAGAGGCAACTTCCTAGAGCAAGTCCTGTCTAAGAGGAGACATGCAGGCTGAGTAGCCCTTGGGTGAAAGTTTGGAGGAGGTGCGTCAGGAAGTGCTCCAGGGTGAGGGAATTGTCAGACATGGAGACCAGAAGGAGGAAGGCCCAGGCCAGCTGGGTAGTTACTCATGAGTGATGGACTCTCCTTTCAGTACACAACTTGATCAACCCCCAAGAGGCAGCATTCACACCTGCCAGCAGGTTAACACCTTTTGGATGCCTTGCTTATGCACAAGCAGCTGCTGCCAGATGAGGAGCAATGTTGATTTAGAGATGCTTACCTTGATGGTTATAGGAACAAGAGGAAGAGATGGGTATCCAATCATTTTCTTGGTGAATTTTCTGTAAAAGTGGAATTCTGACTAATTGTCCCTTTCAGGTCTAATGTCTAATCAAATCAGAGCAAGATTCAAAATTTATTAGCAAAAAAACTCACACGGCTCCTCCAGGAATTGTTTCCAACTGCTAGTAAGGAACTACAGACTGTTTCAGCAACTGCTTAACAAAGAATACGTTTTAATGACCTTTAAAAAATGCCTTTCTTCCCTCTACTCCCTCTATAACTGCCTCTTTTCTTAGAGATTGGTTTTTATTTATGCCAACACAGCCCTTGCACCCCATGCTGGGTCCGTCTCAGGCATCACACAAGAATGAGTGCACTGGGGAAAGATGCACTCTGTGCCTTTGTTTTCGTGGTAACTCCTCTGCAGCTCACCTCTCCTGTAGGCTCCTTAATCACCACTGTACTTTGTGGGAGCCTCCATTCCTTAATAATAACTGACACTGAACACTTGTGTGCCACAGACACAGAGCTGTGTAGGAGAGGAGAGGAAGTCACTAGAAGGTGGGGGAAGGGAAATAATCAGTCTGGCACCATACTAGCTGTTTTCATGTAAGATATATCTTTAGTCGGTAGTATCATCTTCATTTACAGATGAATAACAGGCCTGATTTCACACAGCTACTAAGGGGTACATGTGAGATTTGAGTCCACCTATTAGATTCTGAGTCCATGTTCCTTCTACTATATATTCTGGAGGAAGCACCCAGTCCATGGGCTTTTGGGGGTCTAGCTCCCATGCAATTAGGATCAGCAGATCAGGGTCTTCATAGGCTGCAAGGCAAATCTGGACTTGAGTGCCCTCCAGGACTAAAAAGGAGGCTGTCATCTCCAACTGTTCTTGGAAGCTTCTTATGATCCAGATTCAGCCTTATTTGGACCATTGCTTCATTGCTTCATTCACAAAATGCTGGGATGGCTTTATAAGCCAGGACCCTATTCTGTTCACCTTCTCAGCTGTCTTGCTGCCTGCTCCCAAGGGCAGTATGGACTGATGCTGAAGAGTCCAAGACCAGGATAGGGGACCTAGATTCTAGTTATCCCTGCCTTACCCTTGCTGTTGGCCTTCAGTGTGTTGCTTATCCAGCTGACTCATTTGCAAAATGATGAGCCAACTGTAAACCCCACCTGGTTGTCTCCACTGGTTGCCCTGGATATAGAATAACATGGTGGTCATAAAGGCAGACTGAAAAGATGTGTAACTTATTATTGTTAGGAGGTACCATGTTAGCAATAGGAGGAACAAATTACCATTGAGTTGGTGCATTGTAGGAACTTAATACATATGTACTGAAAAAAAGAATGAAAGAAACTCTACCCGAAGGTGAATTCCACCAAGGAGCTTCGTATCAGTGAATCTAATTTTCCTGTCAGGAAGTAGCTAGAACCTAAAATAAAGAGGAGGCTCTTTGAATGCTCAGGTATATGACACATTAGGCACAAGGCATTTTGACTTTTATAAAAGAAAGTAACAAGATTATAACTGACAGGACCCCATACTAACCACCCGCCTATCCACCTCCTCCTTTGACATATGATGAAACTGAGGATCAGAGACATTGGTGGCTAAATCAAGTTCAGATGTAGTCAGAGATAAAGCTAAGATTATTTAACCCATCAGTTAAGGACTGTTTAGACTGTGTATGTGAGAGAGGGAAATCCTAGAATATCTCTTACTTGGATTTTCAAATGTCCTTTGTTAAGGTCTCCTAACAAAAGTTCTTGAAGATTTAGCCATCATAGGCTTGGGGTAGACAAAATTTGGACCCATGCTTAAGAGAGCTCTTCATAGTTACATGGAGGGAGAGGTGAAGTCAGGATTTTTTTCACAGTATTTGTTCATTCATGAATCTATTCATTCATTCAACCCGTATGTACTGAGCACCCACAACTGTGTGCCAAGCATCAAGCTAAGTGCTGGGGTATAGTGGGGGACAGACAAGTCCCTGCCCTGATGAACTTCTGGTCTAGTGTAACCAGACTTTTTCCAAAGTGGCTGGAGGAGGCACACAGTGAGCTGCTCAAGGTAATAAGATAGAGCTCAGCCATAAGAATTTCTAAGAGGGGTAAGTGGACAGGGACAGAGCAGATGGGTTTCAAAGTGAGCCATTCCAAGGAAAAGCATCAAGTATGTCAGTCTGGAGTTTTGCACATTCCAAGGGTTTGCACAGAACGAGAAAGTTCAAAGGAAGGAGACCGATGCAACAATCTGAGTGTGAGGGACTAAGGCTCTCTAGACAGGGCTGGAGCAATCAGAATGGAAAGGAAGATTGTCTGTCTGAGTCATGTTGCAAAGTACCTAGGCTGCCTGGCCTTGGGGATGAAGGGGAGGAAGGAGGCAAAGGTGATGAGGTTTCTGCATAAAGAGTGGAAGGAGATAGCAATGGCAGGGCAGGGATAGCAGAAGCAGTGTGGTGGGAGATGACAAGATTAGTTCAGAGCAGACTGACTGGGAAGAGGTGGCAGAATGGTCCAGATGAGCTGTCATCACAACAGGTGCTTAACCTCTTGGATGAGTACATCTGGGACCTTGGGGAGAAGATGACTTTTCACATCGCCGAGGAAGCTGAGCTCTCTGGGAAGAACAGTAGTGGCAGAACAAAACAGAAAATTGCTGGGGATTCACCATTCATTCATTCTTTAAAAAGAAAACAAAACTTTTTATTGTGTAAGTTTTCAAACAAACACAGAAATTTTGAGGATAGTATAAGTAAACCCCATGTACCTGTCACCTTGTTTCAGCATTTACCAGAACTTACTAATATTGTTTCATCAATATCTTCTCAGGAGTATTTTCCTTTCCTACTGGAGTATTTAAAGTAAACCCCAGGTTTATACCATTTCATCCACTAATACTTCATTATGTAATTTTTACAGATAAAGACTTTTTAAAACATATAACTACAATATTATCATACCTAAACAAATAATATTCCAAAATATTATTCAATAACAAGCCTATATTCAGATTTTTCTAATTGCACCAAAAATGGCTTTTAAAATTTGGTTTTTGGAATCAGGTCTAAATATTACATTAGATAGCTATGTCTCTTGAGTCTTTTCATCTCTAACAGATCCCTGTCTTTTTAAACACCATTTATTATGGAAGAAGTTGTGGTGATTATTCAGCAGAACATTGTCTTTTTAAAAGCACCTTGAATTGCTATTTGAGATTTACTTCTCATAAGTACAATGGGCAAAAAATTGTTAGGAGACCCTGGAATCACTTTCTTAAATCCCTCTGTCTTATGTGTCTCCATCATCATAGCTGAAACTGCTTACGGTTTTGAAGAGGGAGCAGGGTGCCAGGCTGAGCAAGGGCATCAATTGTTTCCTTGACCAGTGGTGTGTTGAGAGCACCCCATGCATGGTGCTGTGTCAGACTATTTAGCAAAACACAGGCAAAGTGGAAGTGGCTTTGCTTGGCTCAGAGGAGCTTGTCACTCATTTGGAAGGAAGAAGATTGCATGAAACTAACAGATTAACATAGGCAGCAGCATGGTGTTGGAAAGTCAAGAAAAGCTGCACTTGGCTCAACGCTTAGCCTTGACACTTAACAACTGTATGATCTTGAACTAGTCACTTCACCTTTCTGAACCTAATTCCTTATTGCTAAAATAGGGATAATAAACTACATATGTCAGGATTGTATGAAAAGCAGACAACATCAGTCCTGGAGTAAGACAACAGGGGTTGACTTGAAGCTCTGTTTCTTCCTAGTAACATTAAGTACTCTCAGTCACTGGGCACTTTACTCTGTGTCAATCATGTGCTCAGCACTTCATGCACATGACCCCATTTTATAGATCAAAAAACTGAGGCTTAGAGAAGCCATTTGTGCACATTTACCTACTTAGTAGGTAAGTAGGTAAGAGATTGAATCCAACCAATTAATAACAAAGTTCACACTCTAAACTGTTAGGATATATTATTTTCTCAGATAGAGTCATCAAGGCTCAATATCTTTTTTGTAAAGAGGGAGACACATTTATTTTTTTAATTACCATGAAAATTAAACAAGAAAAATATATTTAGAAAATGCTCAAAAATATTCATTTTCATGTTTGTTATAAAATAATAAATTATTATCCACTGGTTGGACAATTCTGTGAAATATTACCTTTTGTGGAGCCATCCGCAAACATAATAGGAGTATGGAGAATGAGAATTGAATTTAGGTTGAAGTCTCTATGGTTAGGAAGGAGGCAGATAAGACCCATGGATATTTGATCATCACAGGAGGTAAAGGTTCATTCCAGGAGTGAGGAGCAGGCCAAGCAGGAAGACTGGACAGAAAGGAGTGTTAGAAATACCCCATTTAAACTTTCTAGTTGTCCTATTAGTACTATGAGTATTTAAATGGCTCAGGAGAACATACCTATATACCTGACCCTTTTATGAAGACTCTAGGAAATTTACAAAAAGAGATAGTAGTTAAGAGCCTGATGCTCTGGGTGAGTGTCAGCACAATCTCTAACCCATCTGTCTAGGATCTCAGGGAGTTAGTGAGCTTTCTATTTCCTTGTCTTTTTCTGGGGGAGATTATAAAGGACTTACATCTTAGGTTGTTTGTGGGTGGGGATTACATGAGATAATGTGGGGAGAAAAATCAGAAAAGTTGATTCCCAGAATTATTCCATTCCTATCTTCACATCACTCTTTCTGCCTCTAATGGGGTCCAGTCTTCACCTCTCATTTCGTCCTGAAGGGCAGCCAGGACTCTGGGTCACCCTGGGTTGAAGGCCAGGCTACTTAAGCAACAAGGGGAGGATGTTCTCAAGGGCTTATTCTTTTCTACAGAATCAGGGCCCTAAATAAGAACAGGTATGAATCAAGAGGTGGGGGCTTAGGTGTGCTCATCTGGGCCTGGTTAATTGCTTTGTTCTCGTCACATGCTTGGGTAAGAAGTTTATTTCCAATGTTTTGAAAATTTAAAAGGAGAGTCATTCAGTCTAAAATTGTGAAGTTGTTTGTCCTTGGGCTTTTTCCTTGGGACTCTTCCCTTATTCAAGGGCTCAGCCCCTAGGTCTCAGCAGGTAGGAGAGATTTTAGAAGTCACTAGCACTTGGGTGTGAGTTAAGTGTGTCTTTTCTGCCTTCATGCTGCATTCAGACCTCTAGGGAAGGTGGGTACAAACAGGTAATGATCTGTTGCAAGACTGGTGAGCAATACCTAGCTCAGAGAGAAGACATACAAGGCACCACCCAGAACACACTAGAGGATTCCCTGCTTGGAATTGGAGGATCAGGTGGGCTTCCTGGAGAAAGCTCCTAGGAAATGAATGTGACCCAGCCAGAGAAGAAAGGGAGAGGAATGAGTCCGTGATGGATTTGGGACATCTGGGACACCTATTCCTGCCAAGCTACCAGGCCCCTCACATCTCTCCATACAAGGAAATGCCATCATTGCCATGCATTACCTGGGCTTGGTTTACCAAGGAAATGGGCATGCGTCAGGCTGAGGGGTAGAAGGAGCACTTCCTAGGAGTGTACAGTCTGCTTTCTCTCTCCTGAGTACCTCACCACTGAGTGACCACAGTGAAGTTTGCCCCTAGAAACCTCAGCATTTTCATGAATGAAATGAGGACTCCATGAGTTCCTTTCAGTTCTTTGGTTCCATGGTTCTCTGAAATCATTTTTAAAGCTGAGGAAAAAAATCAAGTAACTACTGAAAACAGATTTCAGTCCTTATTAGGTTGCAAAATGGGAACAGAAACAGACCCTGTTACTGAGAAGGAATTGAAAGAAACATTCAAGAGGAGACATCTTTGATGTTGAGTAGATAAAGGCTCCATGGCAATTCAAGTCAATGCTGAGCTTAAATTATCAAAAAACAAAAGCTGGATCACAGGAGAAATCTGAGAAAGAAGAGTAAAACCCTCTTCAGAAGCAAATGGACGTTTGAAAACAAGTACCTGAGGGCCTCCCCAGGGGGAAGGGTGAGTTATTGGGTAAATATGGTGGCTAGAGGCAGACACAGAAGTTCCGGGTGACGGAAGCAGCTGACATGTGTCAGAGAGGTTGGACTCTCGGAGGGCCTGGGCTGTGTTTGCTTGGAGGGAGATGCAGGCAGACATTGTGCGGGCACAAGGAAGATGTCACTGCCTGCTGTGTGTGCAAGCACTGGAAGGGTCTGGCCCAAGAGGCCAGAGTCTGTTTATAAAACTGAGGGAGAATCATAGAGGCAGGGCAGGACTGGCATCTGACTTGTGGTAGTGCGTGTGCTGGGGGTGCGGGGTAGGAGTAGTTTGTGTAGGCATGTACTTGGACTTGCCAGGGATCCTCTGAGACCGGGGGTCAGAATCCCATAGGAAATTAGACCAGCGGGGCTGCAGCTGAGCATCTGTGTGCTCTGCCTGCCGCAAAGTCAGATTCTGACAGGGAATCCAAGAAAGGAGAAGAGAATGGGTTTTCTCTCCAGTGGCATTATAATATGAGCCAGGCAAAATCAAGCATCATCTTCATCTTCCTCATCATCATCTTCATCTTCACAATAGCATCTGTTATGTGCCTAACAGTAGGTTGGGTCCATTATTGACATAATTTCTAAACCTCACAACAACCCATCAAGTGGGCATTAATTTATTTTATTTTTTCCCAAAAACCCATTTTTTAAAAATATATTTGATTGATAATGCTAGTACAGTTGTCCCATTATCCCCCTTCACTCCCCTCCACACCCTCTCCCACCCACATTCCCCCCTTTAGTTCATGTCCATGCATCATAAGTTCTTTAGCTTCTACATTTCCCCTACTATTCTTGCCCTCCCCCTGTCTATTTTCTACCTACCATCCATGCTACTTATTCTTCGTACCTTCCCCCCTCTCTCCTCCTCCCACTCCCCTGTTGCTTACCCATGTGATCTCCATTTCTGTGGTTCTCTTCCTGTTCTAGTTGTTTCCTTAGTTTCTTTTTGTTTTTGCTTTAGGTGCAGTTGTTAATAATTGCGAGTTTGCTGTCATTTTATTATATGTGTTTTTTATCTTCTTTTTCTTAGATAAGTCCCTTTAACATTTCCTAAAATAAGGGCTTGGTGATGATGAACTCCTTTAACTTAAACTTAGAAGCACTTTCTCTGCCCTTCCATTCTAAATGATAGCTTTCCTGAACAGAGCAATCTTCAATGCATGTCCTTCCCTTTCATGACTTGGAATACCTCTTTCCAGCCCCTTCTTGCCTGTAAGGTCTCTTTTGAGAAATCAGTTGACAGTCTGATGGGAACTCCTTTGTAGGTGACTGTCTCCTTATCTCTTGCTGCTTCTAGGATTCTCTCCTTCATTTTTACCTTGGCTAATGTAATGATGATGTGCCTTGGTGTGTTCCTCCTTGGGTCCAACTTCTTTGGGACTCTCTGAGCTTCCTGGACTTCCTGGAAGTCTATTTCCTTTGCCAGATTGGGGAAGTTCTCTTTTATTGTTTGTTCAAATAAGTTTTCCACTTGTTGCTCTTCATCTTCTCCTTCTGGTACCCCTATAATTTGGATGCTGGAATGTTTAAAGATGTCCCGGAGGTTCCTAAGCCTCTCCTCATCTTTTTTGAATTCTTATTTCTTCATTCTTTTCTGTGTGGTTGTTTCTTTCTTCCTTCTGGTCCACTCCATTGATGTGAGACCCAGCTTTCTTTCCATCACTATTGGTTCCCTGTGTATTTTTCTTCATTTCACTTATTGTAGCCTTCATTTTTTCATCTAATTTGCAACCAAAATCAACCAATTCTGTGAGCATCCTGATCACCAATGTTTTGAACTGTGCATCTGATAGGTTGGCTATCTCTCCATCACTTAAAAGGATGGGTTTTGGGTCTTTCATTTGTTCTTCTGTTTGAGTCATCTCTCTCTCTCTCTCTCTCTTTTTTTTTTTTTTGGTCTGGTTTCACCTGTTACGTATGAGGGGTGGAGCCTTAGGTGTTCACCAGGGCGGGGCAACCCATGTTGCTGGGTTGTAATGTTGTACATGGGGACAGGGTCCAAGAGGGAACAATGGTACTTGCTCTGCTCTCTGCCAATTTCAGTCCCTTCCGCCATTTCCCCCAAGCAAACTGGACCTTTGTGGTGCTGATTCCCGTGTGGGTGGGCTTGTG
>CM052542.1:131816592-131831901 GCA_028533065.1 Trachops cirrhosus
AGAGGTGTACAAATAATGAAATAATAATAATAGAATTATGCAATTACTTGCAGGTCCAAAAAAAAAAAAAAAAAGGAAGGAACCAAGCAGACGATGGAAGGAAGAAGAGATAAATTTGGAAAGGAAGGGAGCAGGGTCAAGACCAGGGTGACAGAAAGAGAAGCATAAAGAATTGATAGATCAAAAAATAATAGGAATTAAAAGATGAAAGGTTACTTTAAAATAATTAAAAGAAAACAAAAACAAAACAAACACACAAAAAAACAAACAAAACAAAACAAAACAAAAAACACCTATTGTTGGTTTCAGACTGGCCAAACTGGTTTTCTAGCTGGCTTCAGCACACTTAGGGGTGCCTGGAGACAGTTTTTCTCTGTTCCCGTTCAGGACTCAGTCAGCCTCTGGCGTACTGTTCATAGTGTAGGTGCGCATTCTCCCCTAAGCCGGTCTGGTGCTTCCTGGAAGGGATCTGTGTGTGGGGCCTGGGTGCAGCTATGTGCGTCCTTGGAGATTCACTGCCATGTGTTCCGATGTCCCGTGGAGCGCCCGTGCCTTTTCCGGATTCACGGGTGCACACTCTCTGGGTCCCAAGAGGCGCCCACTTCTCCTACCTTCAGGGCCTGGGCCTCACAGGTCCCGCAGAGCGCCCGTGACTTTTCCGGATTCACGGGTGCACACTCTCTGGGTCCCGAGGGGCGCCCACTTCTCCTACCTTCAGGGCCTGGGCCTCACAGGTCCCGCGGAGCGCCCGCACCTTTTCCTTTTTCAATGCTGTGGTTTCCGAGACTTTCACCAAACCACGCTCTCTCTGCATTGGGGGTGCGGGCGTAGAGGTGGGTGCCTTTGGATGCACCGGGTGGGTTGCACACTTTCACCAGGGCTTTGCGTGGGTGCTTACAGACCCTGTGTGGTTGCCTCTTTGTCCTCACTCCTCTCTTACTCCTCTCTCTGTGCTCTCCGGTAAACTGGCCTCCCCCAGTGCTCCTCAGTCCTTGTTTGGCCAGGGAGGGAGCAGATGACTCAGCTCTCTCCCGGGAGCCCAGCGGCCGACCCTGGTGAGCCGGGCCTGGAGCTGCAACCTCCCTGGTCCCCGCGCTGATCCACGTAGTCTCCTTACCGTCGGGTTTTTCAATGTCCGCTACAATTTGCAATCTCCTATTTTCATTTATGATGTGATAATGTTGGCTCTTTGCTCTGTTCCTACCTAGAATGACTAGGATTTTTTTCCTGGTTGTGGGAGAGTAGAATCTGCTGTGTCCTACCACGCCGCCATCTTGGACTCCCCTTCCTCTTTTTTTTTTTTTTGGTCTGGTTGCACCTGTCAGGTAGTGAGGGGCAGAGCCTTAGGTGTTCACCAGGGTGGGGCAACCCAGTTGCTGGGTTGTGATGCTGTATGTGGGGGCGGGGTGCAAGAGGGAACAATGGTGCTTGCTCTGGTCTCCATCAGACTTCAGTCCCTTCTGGTACTCCCCCAAGCAAACTGGGCCTTTCTGGTGCTAATTCCCATGTGGGTGGGCTTGTGAACCCCATGGGTCTTTCCAACAACCTCTCCTGTGAGGTTGGGAGTCTCTCCCTGTGCCTCAACCCCCACAGGTGTTTTCAATCAGTGCCCTGAGGCTCTATTTCCCATCGCTGGGATCCTGGGTTGGGCACAGTGCCTTGCTTCACAATCACCTCCTTGCTGGGTCTGCCCGTTGCCACCCCTCGGCCAGGGTCTGCCCGCCGCCGCTTGTGCGCCCAGGGTCCGCCTGCTGCAGTCTTGCTTGCCTGGGATGCCTTGGGATGCCTTACGTGCCCGGTCCCAGCGCTCTTTGTGCTGCAAGCCCTCTCCACCCGGCTGCCAGAATCTGCCCCTCCTACCTGTCTGGATGAACGTGTCTATTTTAACTCCTTGGTTGTCCGACCTCCATACAGTTCAATTTTCTGTCAGTTCTGGTTGTTATTCTGTTTCTAACTTGTTGTTGTCCCTATCTTGGTTGTGGGAGGAGGCACAGTGTGTCTACCTGTGCCTCCATCTTGGCCAGAAATGGGCATTATTTTTATTATCCCCATTTTACCTCCAATGAGGAAATGGAATCTTGAAAATTTGAGCCTCAAAACTAGGGAGTTGCAGAGATGAGAATTTACATTGATGTGTACCTCATTCTTTTTCATGAGACACAATATGAATTGTTTTCTAATCCCTAGCCGTTGTACCAATTTGCGTGCTCCTAGTAATGCAAAATAATTGTTTTTAAAGTCTTATTTTAATAATGGTAAAAAATGATGTCTTTTATTCCTATAACTTGCATTTCTTTGATAACTAGTGAAGGGAACAATATATATAGTGTTCATTTTTCTGGGAGAATTGTCTTCCTGTTTTTGGCCCATTGCTAGCCCTCTCATGTTACAAATGAAGATAGTACAATCTTGGGAGTGTAAGTGACCTGTGCAGTGTAACATCGCTAGTTATTGGAAGGGTCAAAGCCAGAACTCCTTCTTTGGGTTCTCCTCACTGACTCCTCTGCCCTGCTGCCCTGGGTTGAGCTCCCAGCAGCCCCACCTCCCACCCCATCCTGCCACCTCGGGGGGAAGTACTTGAAACCCATTCATTCCAGGGGTTGTCCAGGGAAAAGAAAGAACAGCACAGGCAGCTCCCTGAAGAATGCAGCCTGACATGAAATATTCCTTACAATAAGCCTTGGAATCTCTTCTGATGAATAGTAGGCAACCACTTACACACACCTCAAAATAGCTGATTTGTTCTGAAATTTAAAGAAGGGGGAAGAAGGAGGGGGGAAGAGCAGCAGTGGAGGAGGCATATGGCATGTTTAAAAAGAGTTCTCACTGGGGATTTTAAAAGCTAATATAAAAACTAGCTAATGAACTGCCCATCACTATCCAAAGATGAATGTACCTAAGATCTCACAGTACACTTGGGGACAAGCACAGTTATTATTTAATGAGCACTGACTGCCAGGCATCATGCTAAGTGCTTCTCAAGTATCCTCATTTATTGCTCCCAGCCACCTGATAAGATATTGTTATCATTATCACCGTTTTACAGATAGGCAAACTGAGGCTTAGAGAGAGGGTCAGACATTTTTTCAGTGTCACTAGATAGTGGCAAAGCCGGTGTTTGAACACAGGGCCTGAATCCAATGTTTGTGCTACTAATCTCTTATGCTACCAGATACCTTGAAGTCCTATCTCAGCAAGCAGAGAGGCAGCAGCCTGCAGGGGGGCACTGTTATGAAAACAAATCATACCAGCCACTTAGAATAATAGGTCTTTGTCTAGAGAAGAGCACCCAAAAGACCACTTGTCAAAACCATTTTTCTGTTCCAGTAATTGAGGCTCAAGAAATTAGGTAATTTGTTCTAGATCACAAGTCTAAGTGTTGGAGCTAGAATGACTCAGACTCAAACATGGAAGCATTGTATCACCATGTGGCTTATTACCCTTTCCCCCTATTGTATGTGCGTACACACACATACAACTCAATCACTCACACACCAGAACATCTAAGAATAAAATGGGTTCAAATAACTCAAGCAAACAGTTGGTTGAAATTGCAGACTCTGAGGCTGGTGGGCATTGTGCCAGGGCATTCTAATTTCATCCCTATCGACAAACTCATATCTCCTTTTTAAAGAAAAGTCATTCTGATTGCAGCCATCCAAGCAGGAGGTTTTTTAGTGTAGATTCCTCCCAGCCATTTCTAAGTAAAAATGAAAAACAGCTGATCCTTGTCCTGTCTAACATATGGTTTTCCATGGTAAACTCACTTTTATAAGTAAGTAGGATGAGCAGAGAGGAAGTTATCCTTTAAGAGAATCAGTGTGTGACCACTCTCAGCTGCCTTGTGTTGCCTCTAGCAACTAAGATTTATTTTATAAACACATATATTATGCTTACTGTACAGCAGACACTATTCAAAGCAATGTAGAAATAGTAAGATCCTCATCACAACACTATGAGGGGGAAACTGAGCCAGAAAGGAGCTAAGTAACTTGGCCCTAAGTCACTTAGCTAGTAAGTGGCAGATCTGAAATCAGGGCTCCGGGAGCTTGGCTTCAGTGCCGGTTACTCATGGGTACAAGACAGTTACAATTATCTTGATGCAGAGCTTTTCTCACACACAACAGAGCCTGAAGTGCAGGCATCCCATGACCCCGGGTCGGGGGAGGGGAAAACCAAACTCCAACAAGCAATGGGAAAAAATGGGAAATGAATCAGTCTGTTTATTTTGGTGATTTATTTTGTGAGAGCGATTTGTTGAACGAATGAATAAATGAAAGGTGAACTTCTTTGTGGCTTCTCTTTGCCACTTTGATATTCCATGATTTACTTCTTTTGGTATTCTAAAGCATCTTATTTAAATGCCCACAAGTTCAGAGATTAAGATTTATAATTGGCCTACCGCCCCTGTCTGCATCTGGCACAGTGGACTCGACTGCATTTCACCCCTTGTGCATTTGACCTTTTACTCTAAAAATAAGGGCCAGATGAATGTTCATATTCTTTATGGAACAGATGATGGTTGTACTGGATGAGTGTGGTTTATGCTTTAGAACAGCTGCGTGTATGGAAGGCAATTATTTGAGTAACCCATTTTCAGACCTTGACACATACATTTGGCTTAAAATTCAGTATGCACTTTCTCAAAAAGGAAATGAATGTAAACAGTCTTTTCATACATTATCCTGCACATCTGAAGCCTATGTTTTAGTGGTTTCTTGTTGACCCTGCTGTGTAATGCTTTGATAATGGGAAAGGAAGTTCCATTCATTTTCCTCTTTGTGATGACATGAAAACTACAGAATGTTAGAGCTGACAGGGGCCCTGGAGATTATCAAGGGTGACCCTCTTGTTTTCTGTGAAGACTCAGGCCCAGAAAAGTTTGGTTCTTCAAGGTACCCTGGGTCAGTGGAAAACATGGGACTAAAGCCAGGTCACCTGACTGCAGGCCAGCTGAATTGGCTGAGGCTAGGATGAAGTCTGAGAAGCTGGTGTTCAGAGGTTCTTTGGCTAGCCACAGCTCCCCCCACCTGAAGCTTGCACACGTAGCCACCTTGCCTATCCTAGGGATTTGTTACCTGAGGCCTTAGATACCTTTTCTGGGCTTCAGGCCTGATTTCCCTGTCATGTTTCAGGCCCTCATCCCCCTAACAATGCAATGGCTTCCTGATTGACAGCCCCTCAGTCTTCCTGATCATCTTTCTCCAAACACATGCACACAGCAGCACTTTTAAGATACACATCCATTATATCCCTCCAACCCCAGTCTTGATTACATTGGTACTTTTCTAAAATGCTGGTTTCCACTTCATTCACTGATGTGTCCCAACTACCTAGAACAGTGTCTGGCACATAGAAGGCACTCAATAAATATTTGTTAAATAAATAAATGACTCCTCGTTTCCTGCCAAATAAATTAATTCTCACTCCTTAGCCTGGTGTTCAAGGCCCTTTATCATCTGGCACTAATCTTTTCCCACCTTTCCCCTTCTGTCGTCTGGTAATGTAAAATTATTTTATTTTTACATGCTTACTATATGCCAGGCCTTTTCTCATCTCTTTATTTGTACTGACTCATTTAATTGGCACAACAACTTACAAGGTTGGTACTATCATTATTATCATTTGATAAATAAGGAAACTGAGTCTCAGAGTGATTAATTTACCTGTCACTTCTAGGACAAGGCATAGTAGGGATTCAGACTCAGGTAGTGTGGCTTCAAAGACCATGCATATAACCACTGTGCTACAGCTAGCTATCCTGTTTATTTTTAATTACAAATTTCAGCAATCTAGAAGTACCTCGAGTAAAAAGTTAAAGTTCACCTCTCCAAAAAAAAAAGAGATAATCCACCTGTAACCTTCCAGATGGCTTTCTTATATTTATGTGAATATTTATATAATTTCAAAACTGACATAACCTCATATTATATAAGTTACAACTTACCTTTTATACTTACTGTATCTTTGTTAGATTTTTTCATGTCAGTACATATGTATATATTGCTACCTCATTCTGTTTTTCACTGATATACCATAACTTACTTAATCAGTCCTTGTTGATGAAATCTTAGGCTATTCCCAATATTTTTCCCTTACAAACAGTGCAGGAATGAACATCATTCTACATCTGTGTATTCAATGTTAATATTTTTGTAAGTTTAGATTTCTAAAAATGAGATTGCTGAATTTTAGGCTACACACACTTAAAACTGCAATGGGTATTGATAAATGGTCCTGTCAAAATGTTGTGCCAATTTATCTTCCTGCCAGTAGTGTCTTAAAATTTTCTATGATTCTCTTTTCCTCCACATACAAGTTCAGGAAGAGAACTCTAGCTCCCTTCCTACCAGTTCCAGTCCTTTCCAAGAACTCCTGCTGAGGGAACTTCTTTCTTCTTCCCACATTGCTTGGCTGTATCAAATCCTCCCCTCTCTTATGCCTCCCCTCAACCCCTACTTCCAGCCCCACAATTACCCTCACCCTCACCTTTCAGGCCAAGGTTTCTTTGCTACAATTTTCCTGTCAAGGACTTAGAAGCTACAATACAAAGATAAGAGTGAACTGGGTGTTCCTGACTGTGAAAATGCTTTATATAGTACTGGTTAGGGTTGGTGCTTGTAGTCTTGCAGTATCATCGGTTGTGTTGGTGAAGATAACTCCACCTTGCCCTCCCCACCGCCATTTAGGGCACAGCAGAGAGAAAGGAGCAAAACATTAAAATGGAAGGCAAAACTAGAGAAGAGCCTCTTAAATGATGAAGGAGATGGAAAAGGAAGGGTTAGAGCATAATACTTGCTGAACCTCTCCTTTATGCCACCTCCCTTGCTTGATGCTTTACATACATTATTGCATTTAATCCTCCAGTGAGAACAGACTAAACAGATTAGGAATGTCCTGTATGGAAAGAGGGGGAGAATGTGAACAAAGTTTCTGAAGTCATAAATAGTTCTAGTGTAAATACTAGGAGTCAGGGATGATGTCCCTTGAAGCTGGAGCAGAGCAAGTCTAGAAGAGAATGGTCCTAGACTTTCTCTTCTCCTGGTACTTGTGAAAGGGTCAGTAAAGAGTGGATGGGTTCTGTAGCCAAAATGGGATGTATATGGAAAATGTAAATAGATTTTATTTTAAGTTTTGGAAAACTAACAGTTTGCTACTGGAGTCCTCAGGAGAATTAGAATGCTTAGGGTCCTTAGCCATTCATGTTTATGTCAAAGGGTACACCACGCTTACATGACAGTATTATATTTAGGGTGGAAGGAGGGCATTCTGGGCTTCCTTCCTCTCTTTAAACCAGAATTTCTCTACATTGTACCTTTTGTAAATTCTGGGCTTCCACCTAAGATTTCTCTAAAAGAATAATTTGTTATTAAAAAGGAAGTTCACAAGCCATTACATTAGTTGTTGATTTCACTGTTGGAGATGAGTGCTGGGCCGAGTGGACTGCGGGTCCGACGCACTGTGGCAGGTTGTACCGGGAACCAAGGCTCCACCATCATTTCTCTCACCTCTGTAGTGCAGGCTAGATGCCAGGTGCCCAACCTTGCGGCCTGTGGGCCACATGCAGCCCAGGATGGCTGTGGATGCAGCCCAACACAAAATCGTAAATTTACTTAAAACATTATGAGATTTTTTTAAAATAAACTTTTTTTGTGATTACATGTCACAGTACACTTAGTATGTAGCCCAAGGCAACTCTTCTCTTCCAGTGTGGCCCAGAGACACCAAAATGTTGGACACCCCTGGGAGCCTGCTGTCCTCCTAGTCCCGGTTCTTTTTGACCCGGTTATGGGGGATGGCAAGAACGAAAGGGCAACTGTAGCAGCAACAACTGTTCCTGTTACTAAAAGAACAACCCCATGCTGTTGGTACGACCTGCTGGCCATCCCACCCAGCCCCAGGCAAGGAGTGAGCTCACCCTAGCTGGGGCCATAGCCTCCACCTGGCTCCCAGGTTCTCACACCTTCTGTGTGATGTCACCAAGCTCCTCATTCCACTCCTACTTTTCCCTTGGACTCTGAGAAAACAGCGTTGAACTTTCTGCCATTTTGCAGTGTTAACATTTTATACTACACTGATTCTCTCTCTTCAGTCTGATCTCTGTTTCTGTAACAATGCCTATTGGGCAGTTAATGAAGATTGACTGAGATAATGCAAGTAAAACACGTAGAGAGTGCCTGCAGTATGGTAAACCCTCAGTAAATGGTGGCGTCAGTGGTCCTAGTTGCTGCTGATGTTATACCTCCCAGCATTATGGCTAATATCCTGTCCCCAGAATTGTGACATGGAAGGGACTTTTGGTTCCTGCTGTGATAACTGCTTCTGAATCACAGACTCCCCACCCAAACATCTGACTGCTTCTCTCCAGTCCCACAGCTCACCTGATGAGTACCAATTTCTGTGCCCTTGGTTACACCCAGATTGCCATCATAAAGGATAGTTCACAGTACATGGGAACACAATAACAGCTCTCTTTGTACTGTTACTGCATTTAGAGAAGTATGTGTATCTCCCAAAGCACTTCACATAAACTGTCTCATATTCAATAGTCTTCTTTTTTGAAATTCAACCCCACAGATGTCAATGACTTGCCCTGTACTAGGGGCTTGCAAGTGGCATACACAAGTGGAAGCCCAGATCCTCTAATTTCTAACTTCTTACCATTCCTGCCATCACTGAGTTTACATATCAAGACACATTGTTTTGCTTTGATTTATATATACTTGTAGGTTTCCCTTTGAATCTGGGAGCAAGAAGAAAGTGAGAGTTTAACTTCTACTGTGGCCATGCTGTAATCAGATGCTAAAACTTAGAAAAACTGTTTGGATGTTAATTAAAAATAAAGTTTTATCTTCGACCTATTCTTGTTTTAAAATGTTCTGAATTTATTCCAACAAACATCTGTTAACATGCTTGTCAAAATAAATGCATTACCAAAGATCTAAGGAAATACCTGAGATAAAGAGAAAATCAACAAAAAATAATAGAATAAAATAGCTAAATACTTTAATGAACAGAAAATGGCATTATGCTGATAAGAAAGACATTCTAAATAAAATCATTTTGACTCTGTAACCAGCAAATCCTACCATCTTAAAGGCATATTAGTTATGTCTCTGTGCCAAAAATCACAAAACCTTTCATTCTTGTTCTCATGATCTGTTGCAGTGCTCTATTCAGAAAATTCTGAGATGAATTGTTTTTCTGGCTTCTTTCATGCTCCTCAAATGGAGACACTTTAACTTGCAAGTTTGGAGTATGTTTTTAGACCAGAACAGAGCTAGGGTCCAGGGGAACATTTCACATGGGTTTTGATGTCAGAATCCTTTCGCAAATCCTGTTTACCTTTCAAAAATTAAGTCAGGAGTATAGACCATCTGTAAGATTTATCCTGGACATAACCGCCCTTGCAGAAAGAGTTTTATGCACAACTACGTGTTCACAACAGCTTTTATAATAGTGAAAATCTAGAAACAAGTTAAATTTACACTAGTAAGAGAAGAGTTCATTGCACTGTGTTGATCATGGGGAGGAATCTTACATAGTATTGAAAGTGATACCTTTCAGTAATATGTATGTAGAAAAGATGGTTGTCATGTAATACTAAAAAAGCAGAATACAATCACAACTACATAACACACACAGTGAGAGTGGTATCTTTTGCCTTTATTTTATAATATTTTTATTATGAGCATGAAATTCAGTAATTGGAAAAGGTTTTGTCTTGTTTTGGTTTTACTGAAAACAGAAGCATTATCCTTGTTAATTTTTAGTTTGATTTAATTTGTAGCACTACAGAAGATTTCTTTTATTTCTCTAGAATGATGTTTTTTGACCTCAGCCAATTTTGGATTGGATAATGTTTCATTATAGGAGCTGCCCAGTGCATTGCAGTATGCTTAACAGCATCATTGGCCTCTACCCATCCGATGCCAATAGCATGCCCTCAATCATGACAACCAAAAATGGCTCCACATATTGCCAGATGTCCCCTGGAAGGCAAGATCACCTCTGGTTGAGAACCACTGTTCTAGAATCATGTCCTGATACTTCCCCAAGTGCCCACTCCCCTATGCAGTGTGTGAGACACCAGAGAGATTGGGGAGGCAAGGAAGAGAATGTATGGAGGTTAATAGGGAGGGTTTTGGTGACAGAGTTGTGCCTGGAGCTGTAAGGCCTTAATCAATGCAGTAAAGAAGAAGGGACAGAGAACGGGAGGAGGCCTGGAGACCCTTCCAAGGGTAAGCCAGTGCTGGGGCACAGCCAGGAAGGCCCAGTTGATGTTCAAAGCACACGGCTTTCACTAAGAAGTCATGGCAGCCAGCAGTCCAAGGGGTCAGCTGGCTTAGAGTGACCCACTAAGAGGCAGCAGTAGCTGTTCAATTGTGCAGAGAAATTGAGAAATCTAGGAATTCATTCATTCATGAAACGTTTGATTGCCAGAGATGTGTTTGGCATCAAAAACGTGTTGCAACAGGTCTCAGGATTCCTTCTAGCTACGGCCTGGGATTCAAGAAGAGAACTTCAACCCCTCGTAGGCAGAGGTGGGGTGAGCAAAGAGTCTGGCAAGCCACAAGGCTCAGAAGGACTGAGATATGAGCAGTTCTGGGTACAGGAAGGAGGTAGAAGCCCCACTTTCCAGCCTGAGATGGAAATGAAAGCAGAAGTGCAATAGACTAGACTCTGTGGAGCCTGCACTAGAGAACTAAAGCTCCTTAAATTCCTCCTGACTCTGACAGGATTGTCCTCAGAACCTGGGCAGCATGCAGCTTATGGGTAAAAGGAGCAGAGCCTCAGATGAGGAGGTGGGGAGGGGGCGGTGGCTGGGGACAACCCAGTCGGAGCAGGAGTGTGCAGTCTTGAGTTTGGACAAAGACTTTTTTTTAATTTTAGTTTATTCAGTACAGTTTCTATCCTTTATTCCCATTCCAGCCCACCCACCCATCCCTTCCCTCCTCCCTCCCATTTCCAACCCCCCTAGTTTTGTCCATGTGTCCTCTATATTTGTTGCTGTAAACCCTTCCCTTCTCCCCTGAAATTCCCTCCCCTCTCCCCTCTGGGCACTGGACAAAGACTTTTATACTTGGTCCCGCAAGGGGAGAAAAAAACAGAACCAGTTTTCCTTTAGGAAAGATCACTAGAAGTGAATCAAAGAAATGTGCACTTTTTGAGTTTTGATGGATAGTGCTAAATTACCTTTTAAAATGAAAATATGATAATCAATGGGTAAAATATAATTTTGGTGTTTTATGGTACTTGAGTAACAAATTTATTATTTTAAATGTTTATGAAGGTTTATAGTTCTTGCAGCTTTGCTTTCATGATCTGTTGTTGATCATATCTCTGATTTATAGGATGTCTGGTCAGGAACACAACCCCTAATCATAAAATTTTTCTTATGGGAAAATATAACTTGTTTTATGACAATCTACTTTATGACATGCTTTCCAGAAATAATGTGTGGCAAAATGTGAAGGGTGTCCATAAAGTTAGTGTTTGTTTTATCTGGTTTTGAATTTTCATGCTTTTATCTTCCCTAATGGCTAATTTATTTTTCTTCCTCTACTATAGGTATATATTTAGTAAAGCTTAAAATGTTCTTTTTTAAAAGCATGTGAAGCACAAAGAAGATAAATAGGTGGATTAGAAAAATGGTGGTTCAAACTGAATATGATGCATCTTTTATTTCAAGAAATAAATGCATTCATTTAGGTTGAATGATATGAAATTTCATTTATTGCTCAAAAACAGTCAAATATCAGCAATTTCATATGGTTTAGTTTTACAGTAATGTTGGTTGTAAAAAAATTTTTGTGAAATGAGAGTCTGTTTTTGAATTGCTTTCTTCAAAATTCAGAGATTCATTTCCCTGAAGACAGAGTTGAAAACTTTGGCTGCGTGTCATTCTGGGCATGGCTGGAATTCAACAAATCATTCTTGCTTAGAAGGGTTGTTTTCTTTGGATAAAGAGTTCTCAACCCTGGCTGTTCATAGAATCACATTTAAATTTGGGGAACATTTAAAAGATATTCATGGGCCCCACCCCAGATATAACTTTGGACAGGGTGGGTAGGGGCAGGGCTCAGGGCTCAGGATTTTTTGTTCCCCAGGTAACAGTAAGAAACAGCCAGGTTTGAGAATCACTGCACTAGAACATTACTTTGAGGAGTCTCAACAAAGCTTTCTATGCCTCAGGAAAAGCAAAAGCACAACTCTGCTCCTGATCTGTATTTCCTGGTCTTTGGACCAACAAGGTCCCAGAATGAAATGTGGGGGAAAAAAAGATATGTTTAAGTTAATTGAACCCATGTTCTTGTTTTTATTCAACAACATTTAAGGTGCCTGCTGTGTGCCTGGTTTTATGGTGGATTATTTTGGTGGAAATAGATTAATGATGAGTGAAAGAAGTGTTTTGCCTCTTTAAAAGCTATGGGATTGTGTGAAATGTCCAAAATAGGCAAGTCTATAGAAATAGAAAATAGATTGGTGGCTGCTTAGGCCTGGGAGGTTGGGGAAAAATGGGGCATGACTGCTGATGGGTACAGGACTTCTATTTGGAATAATGAAAATGACCTAAAACTGATTGTGGCAATGATTGTATAGCTCTGTGAATGTAGCAAAAACCATTGACTGTATGCTTCAAATGGGTGAATTGTATGGCTTGGGAATTATATCTCAATAATGCTGCTACCTTAAAAAACAAACAAACAAACAAACAAACAAACCAGCCAGAGGTATTCTTCACTGGGAGGACTTAACACTGAATGAGTGAATTAGGAACCACAGAAAAGAAACTCAGTTCTATAACCTGTTCTTTCAAAACTGACATTAATTTGACAAAAACTGAGCAAAATAAAGTAAATCCTGCTTGAAAGTATTTAGTTATCACCTGTATTCCAGAGAGCACCTGAGTGTTCAGTGGAGAAAATGACCAGAAGCCATACAGGTGTGCTGGAACATCTGGTGGGTGAGAAAAAGACAAGAACTTCCACGGAACCCACTGGTTGTCTCAGGCACGGCTCTGAGTGCTTCACATACATTAATTCATTTAATCATCACACACTTATCCACATTTTACCGTAGTGAAACTGAGGTAAAGAGAAGGCACAAAATGCAGTGGGGTGGGCTCCAGTGAAGATAACTGAGTCAAAGCAGGGCATAAGAAGACCCTGCTTGGTTTTCTCAATGCCCAGGTATGTATGTGTCTGAATGGGTCTCTCTCTGGGTCTATTTAAAAGCAGCTATGAGTATATTGTCTGGAGTACCACTCTGTTCCCTGCATCTAACCCAATGTGTGGTGGACACACCACAGGACCTGCCACCTCACCTGGTCCCATGACCTGGTCACTGGGAAGCATCCACCAAAATAAAAGTCACAAAGATCTGGGAGAACCAAAAGCCTCCATAGGACCTGCCTTAGAATAATACATTCTTTGTCATGATAGCAAAGCCCCAGCCCCAGGGGGACTCCTCAAGCTCAGAATGCTTAGGACATTTGGTGTCAAGCCTCCTGGACTAAAAGGTGAACTCTCCAAAGCAGAAGGAAAGGCTTGCTCCCACCTGACCCTCTCACTTTCCCAAAGTAGGAGCAACTTGGGTTTCCCAGCTTTTCCCTCCCTTTCCACTGAGGCATTTTAATATGCCTACAAGGAGGGAGGGACATTTTAATCTGCGCTTCAGTGCCCAAAACTTTTTACCCCTTGACCTTCCCCTTGACCTTCCTAGCCAAGCTTTGTCCATCTCGGGGCTTAGTTCATCTGTGAACGTTTTTTCCCGTGATCTCTCCCTGTTCTGATTTCCTGTCATGTTTGAATTTTTATATGAAGCCTCATAGCACCTCCCTTATAGGTAGCTTCGCTTACTATAATACTCTCCACATTACCACAGATAATCAAGAGTTCACAGTACATGTTTCTTTGTTTTGTTGTTTAGGTTCCTGTTAGAAGTGACATCATATGGTATTTGTCTTTCAATGCCTGGCTTATTTTGCTTAGCGTAATCCTTTCCAGCTCCATCCATGCTGTTGCAAAGGGTATGAGCTCCTTTCAGCTGCGTAGTATTCCATTGTGTAAATGTACCATAGTTTTTTGATCCATTCATTTACTGATGGGCACCTACCTAGGTTGCTTCCAGCACTTAAAATATAACAAAAGACACTGAAATAGAGGACAGGTTGTCAGTGACCAGAGGGGAGAGGGGAGGGAATTTCAGGGGAGAAGGGAAGGGTTTACAGGAACAAATATAGAGGACACATGGACAAAACTAGGGGGGTTGGAAATGGGAGGGAGGAGGGAAGGGTTGGGTGGGTGGGCTGGAATGGGAATAAAGGATAGAAACTGTACTGAATAAACTAAAATAAAAAAATCAGAAAAAGAATTAATTATATATGCTTGATATTAGAACCTTATCAAATTTTTTTAAAAAAGAGTTCACAGTACAGCTGTTCTTTCCTTATTTTTTCATCCCCAGACCTCACAATAGGTTAACTCTGTTGTGCACTAAGTTTTCACCCTTGCCAGATTCTAGGCCTACAGTAGCTGCTCACATCCCAGTGAAAGTCTATTCCCACTTGCCTGAACCTCTCTTTTCTCACTTATTATCTTCTGTCTCATCCTATTAATCAGGTTTTCCTATTACCTGCCTTTCTTTTCCAACAATGCCCGGTCATGTAAGAGACACTCAATGAAGCAGGGATGAGTCATCTATTCAGCAGTGAGCACTTCATAGGGTATGGCGATATTTGTTTTCTGATGTCCAAAACCAGGGCAAACAGCAGGTGTCTCCAGAGCACATACACCTCAGACACATTGTCCTTGCTTTTCTTCTTCCTGTCCCTGCCTCCCTCTTTCTAGCCCTATCTTCACAATTGTTTCTGTGATTCTCTTCTTGTCAAATTCTTCCCTTACCCACATACAGCCCAGTTCCTTAACTGCTCACAATGTGGATCTCATTTACCCTCTCACTTACTATGCATACAACACTTGACTTTTCTTATTTTCTGTGCTTTGTGAAAATAATGCAGTGATTTTTAAATATATTTTATTGATTATGCTATTACAGTTATCCTATTATCCCCCCTTCATTCCCCTCCACCCTGAACACCCTCTCCCACCCACATTCCCCCCTTTAGTTCATGTCCATGTGTCATAAATTCTTTAGCTTCTACATTTACCCTACTATTCTTGCCCTCCCCCTGTCTATTTTCTACCTACCATCCATGCTACTTATTCTTCCTACCTTTCCCCCTCTCTCTCCTCCTCCCACTCCCCTGTTGCTAACCCACCCTGTGATCTCCATTTCTGTGGTTCT
>CM052542.1:131832401-131969743 GCA_028533065.1 Trachops cirrhosus
GTAATCTGTCCTCTTTCATTTCTGATTGTGTTTATTTGGGTCTTCTCTCTTTTTTTCTTTGATGAGTCTGCTTAAAGGCTTATCGACTTTGTTTAGTTTTTCAAAGAACCAGCTCCTGGATTCGTTGATCCTTAGAATTGTGCTTTTAGTCTCTATGTCATTTAATTCTGCTCTGATCTTGGTTATAGCCTGATTTTAATATGTTCCCTGAGCATTCCCATATCTACCACCACTTCATCCATGTTTCAGCTTTTTTCCAACAAGCATCTTGAATTCAGCTCATCCAATACTTGTATGACTATCATGTATTAGTCCAGATCTTGGTGAACCTGCTGATCTTTTTCTGGTCTTTGTGTATGTGGTGATGGCAGCTCAGATCTTTATTTTTAGGGCTCTTTGTCTTGTATTTCATCAGACAAGTTTGAGAACTTGGATAGCAATGCTGAATGATTACTTAATACATGCATAACATTTATATATGTTGAAAGTGAGCTGCATTGCCCCTTGAGAGCAGAGACCATGGCTTTTTTTTCTGTATCTTTGACAACTAGCACAGGGAAGAGCACACAGCCAAGAGACATATTGAAGGACCTCAGCACATGTTTACTGTATGTATGTATAGCCTTGTCCATAGCCCATCAAGGCAAGGGTCACAGATGCATATGCTAATGGTACCCAGATATTGGCCAGGTGTGGGAGTGGTGGGGATTGGTGCCAGCTGGAGAACTCATGCCCCATCTAAGGTCTAGCCCTTCGTACAATGCTCAGCATTGCCAGATTATTCCATTTATCAGAAGATGCTGTAACTTCAGATGTGTATGTAAACTTCCCTGATTTTAAAACACCATGTGTCAAATGGAGCAGATCTTTTGAGTAAATCAATAAATCTGGTCCATGGCCAGCCAATTTATGACCCTCAACATTAAGCACTTCTTGGTACCTCCGTGTTGCATTACAACTGTCTTGAAGTCCCAAGGTGGAAGGGCAGCCACAGAATAAGGCAGAGATGGAGCAGTGAGACGGTAATAGAGGCAGGACTTCAAGAAAGATGAACAATTGCCTGTTTCAAAGAATCCACAGAGGTCAAGGAAATGAGAGTAAGAAAAGGCCATTCAATTAGAGCAAATTACTTGGTACAATACTATATTCACAGGCTGTGTGTTCTTAAAAAATTATGGTCAAATAACATGAGTATGAGTAGTGCTCAAACACTGTTAAGCAAAATAGATTTCTTCACTCTAAACCTTTTAATTGTCTTTAATATTCTAATATGCAGTATAACCCTTCAAAAGGTGAACTATTTACTAAGTTTTTTAAACTTACAGGACCAAGGAGTTTTTATTTTGTCTTGCCTCTCTAGATGTAATGATTTGAGGAAAACACTTTGAGAAAGCTGGATAAGGGACTGAATGAGACATTGGGAATCTCTGAAAGCATGATGTGGAGACTGCAATGCATAACGTAAGGAGTGAGGGCATTTGAGCCAATGGAGGAGCTTGGCAAGAAAGAAACTAGGTCTACTCATTAGTAACTAAGAACTGTAAGCATATTCATCTCAGTAAAGGAAAACCTTTTTGGCATCATTCCTTTGCTAAAAACCAACAACAACAAAAAAGTAAAGTGTTCCCACTCATGATGAGTTAAACCTCTTGGTTTGATGTTGAAGACTCCTTTATCAGGCCAGCTGACCTTTCTAATTTCTCCTCTGCTCTCAATGCCCTGCTCTGCGCACTGTCCTTAAGATGCATACATTTCCATTCCCCATTGCTTACCATGTGAGTTGCCTTCCCCAGCTGCTCCAGTTAGAGTTGTGCCTGTTTTCCAAGGCACAGCTCAAATCTTTTTTTCCTCTGGAGCCTTCTTTAGCCCTCAGACCTAGCAGTGGGTTCTCTTCCCTGAACTTCTAGAGCATTTTCTTCTGAAGGACTTGTTTGAGACTTAGTGTGTCAGAGATTGCCTGTATGATAAGGAACTCAGAGAAGAAAAGCATGTCCTGAGCTCTGCAGCTGTCTACCCCTCACAACACATCCAAATAAGGTTAGGATGATATTATCTAGCCACACATAAGAGCAAGGGTATAAATCCCATCTCAGTGAATTTTGTAGACTGCTCTGTTATTACATAACCATCTGGTGTTTCCTGAGTATAGAGGAGTCTATACTCTTCTTGAATGGTAATGGGCATCATTTCTAGATACTAGGCTGAGCACTTTACATTATTGTCTTGGTGAATCCCACAACATCCCTAAGAAGGGGTATCTTCATTTTACAGAAGAGGAAGCTGTCTCTAAACATTCAAGTCAGCTTGCTCATGCTTATGCTCATGGGCAGCTCTCTAACGGGTCAAGGTAGAGCCGGGTGTACAACCCTGTATGCCTGATGCCAAAGCTGAGCTCTTTCTGTCGCAGGACACCATTTCCATGACTATACTTGCCACAAGAAATTTAATGACAGAGAATTAAAGTCAAAGAATTCACACTTTGCCTTTGAGTGACAAGTATATACTAGTAGAAAGGGGAAAACAGAGTAAAAATCTAGTTAGGGTCAACTCAGTTTGAATAATCTGGGTATTTTAGGTCCATTCTAAAGACATTCTAAATAGGACCCACATAGCTTTACAGGGGTCTTCTCGAGTGTCTGTGTACCCTAATTAAGATGATTTTTGGAGCATGAAGCATCATGAGGGCACATGCATGGACTGGAGGGCATAGGAAGATCTTCTCTTCCCTGGCCAGTCATTGAAGTCACAAGAGGGGATCACTTTTATTTCCACCCTACTGTGAGCTCTTTTGCTTATCACTAGACTGTACACTCTTTGAGAAGAGAAGCTGTCATATTTACCCAGGCCTGACACATAACTGGTATATAAACACATAATGTTTATTTGTTGATTTGGTATATGAATAACAAGACAACAACGGCACGGTGCTCAAGGTGGCATGATAAAAAAAAAACCACAACAAAATATAGTCTACCTTTTCCCTGGCTGGGTAGCTTAGATGGTTAGAGTATTGTCCCGATATGGGAAGGTTGCAGGTTTGATCCCCAGTCCAGGCACATGCAAGAATAAACCAATGAATGTATAAATAAGTGGAACAACAGATTGATGTTCCTTTCTTTCTCTCTAAAATCAATAAATAAAAAATTAAAAAATATATAGTCTACCATTATTTCTCCATTAAAAAACTACATTAACTCATCCCATGTTTCTTCCCTGTTTTTTTATACAGTACCCAGAAGTCTCTGGCTTCCCAGAGGCCTCAACAAAACCCAAAACCTTTCTGCAATAATGTCAAACCTCATCATTCTCAGACCTCATCTTCTTAATTACAATAGATTGTGAAATCCTGCAGTACAAGAGGTGTGTGTTACTCTTTGCCCATGCCCCACATCTTTTAATGCTGTTCCTTGCATAGAGAAGGATCTATATAAATTCATATGGAATGATTGCTTTGGAATGGATTAGGATTATGGTTGGGAACCTGCCTTAATAGTTCAATCTCCTTGAGATAATTCTTGGTAAATTCAATTTATAAAGGGAAGAGGAGGTCAGGATAGTGACAGAGACAGAACACGAACAATGGTCAGGATCGGTCAATTCATTGGATGTGAGAAGTGAGGAAGGAGGAAAAGGAGAAGGATTCAAAGATTTTGATCCAAGCTGATGGATTGAAGCATTGTGACCAAGAGAGAAATACAGACTTTCTTCTTCCCCATGGCTCTGTCATTCTTGCTTCTGTTTGAGCATGTAAGAAAGATTCCCCATGAATGTCAGGTTGAAGTATTTCTTGGAGGCAGACAGACCTGGGAAAGTCAAAAAAGGAAAGGTTTGGCATTGTCCCTCTGCAGAAGAGCTTTGGTCTGCTGAGGAGGAGGAGAAGAAATTTGAGCTGAATATATTTTTGGTTGGTACAACTTGTAAGTGCTCTGTTTGATAGCAGGGTTGTTTGAATGGCCTATTTCATAACTACACATAGCTTTCCCAAATAAATGGTGTCTGTAGAATGTTCAGGTTAATACATGAGTCCAGTGTTCAAAAGTGTTTGTGCTTAGAGCGACTGAGCCTTCTTTCTTAATAAGTCATCTTGGCATTTTGTCAACAAGCTAATTTGCTTTTCTAAGAAACTAGATTAATACTTCCTGTACTTTGTGCTATTCACAGATCTACAATGCAGTGAGAAGGGGAGAAGAAACAGAAGATACAATTAGATCTCTTCTCCATTTCTTCACAAAGCTCCCAGTCTCGGAGACAGCCCATGAAAGGATTAACGTTGGTCCCTGCTTAAAGCAATGTGTCCGAGATACCATATGTGAGTATCGGGCCACTCTCCAAAGGACTTCCATATCTCAGTACATCACCGGTTCTCTCCTAGAAGCAACCACATCTTTAGGAGCAAGAAGTGGCCTTCTCAATACTTTTGGAGGATCCACCGGACGAATGATGCTGAAAGGTATGTCTGAAATTTCACTTTTAACTTTTCATCTTTGAAAAGTGTGAGTACAGAAAAGAATCTAATATTTCAACATTTCCTGATGAAAAATTGAGTTCACTTTTCAGCAACTTTAAGTAAAGGTAGTTGCTTTAAGAGAATATAAAAGGGCAGTTCTTTATCAAAATCCCTAAAGGTGTAAACATTCCAAAAAAATAAGCATTAAGATTTTGATTTTTTTCAAAAGAAGTAAGTGGTTAAAAAGCTATCTTTAATTTTTTAAAATTATTCAGACAGGTGATTTCTCTTAGTGGTAGTCCATAACACATGTCAGTTACTATGATAAGATGCCCATAAACAAGTGTGGTCACAGTGAAAACAGTTGTTGGGAACACAATAAAATACACAGGCTGGACCAAAAGTAGGTTTATAACTGTGAGTACATGAAACAGTTTATTCTTGCATTATTATTTATTAATTGTATTATTTTCCATACGAACAACTGTAAACCTATTTTTGCCCCTCCCTGTAGTTCTCCTTCCTACACAGAATCAGTAGGTTCATGTTGACCAGAAAAGCTAAAGGCCATTTCCAATGACTTTTATTTTAAAAGATGAAATAGTTAGGCATTCTCTTGACAAATGAAAGCCAATGGAAAATGGGGTCCCTCGGCATCAGAACTTCTCAGCTACTTCCCACGAGTAGCAGACAGGCAGGTCAGAAATGTCAGTTCACCAGACCCTTGGAGATTTGTGCACTACACAGCTGTCACAACCTGCTTGGCAGCGTCTCCTGGCAGGAAGCTGCCAACCAGACAGGGACCACATAGAGCACTGACTGGAGCTGCCAAGAGCTCAGTCTGACATCCGGCCATTTCTTTCCAGGAGAATAGCTCTTGTCCCTGCACAGTAAGCCCCAGGCCCCTGACTAGCAGGCCAGTGATCTTCCTCCTTGATCCACGTCCTCTCCCCACAACCACCCTACTCACACACACCCTGGGCAGTCTGAGAAGAGACATCCACCTCTCTGTATGTCTCATGTGGGTGCCATGTTGGTTTGTTTTCTGGAGTCACTTTAACTTTTTGCAGATTGGCTATAAATGATCATTGAACAAACAAAAGATGTGGAATCACTGATTCATGAGACTATAGGTAAAAAACTTGATTTCATATGGTTTTTATTTATTCAACATGTTTTTTGAGCCCCTACCATGTGTTTGGTGCTAGGTTCTGGGTAGGGAACAAAACATAGTTGCAGCACTCATAGAGCTTATCGTCCCTGCGTGGTAAGTAGTTTCTCCATGCACAGGAGTCAAGAGTTCTCTACTCCCATGTGGCTCCCGGTGACCACCAAGGCTATGTTTTTCATCAGTACTCTTCTTAGGAAGTTAGTAGCCTGAGATCAGCATGTGGAGGTGGCATTGCTTCACTGCTTGTGACTCCATGTGGGGACCTCATCCTGTGAGTTAATCAACTGTATTTATGAGATACCATTCAGTGCCCAGCAATGTATAGGTTTTATAGGAGATCCTAATGAAGTGCAAGTCAATTTAATTGCCTTTAAGTTGTTTATGATCCTAATGAAGAGGCCAGATTTGCATGCATCAGGTATTCAGAGAATAATATGAGACTGTGGAGAGCTAAGTGCCAAATAATGTGGAAATGGCTCTAAATGTTCAAAGAGTTTGGAGAGGCAGTTAATATCTAATGTGACAAATGGTTTGGCCTGAAATGTGAGGCCTCAAACAAACAAAAGTCAATAAGTTACTTTCTTTCTTCTCCATTAATTGCAAAGGAACACATCTCCAAAACCAAGACAGGCTACCTGCAGTCTTACACAGACCTTTGGGGACAAAAAAAGGAGGTTGCTGGTTAGCATGTCTGTTGCCCTGGTAGTAACTTGATCGCAGTTGCTGTTTGCACTTCCCTGTTCAAATCAGAACTTCATGGATGAACACTCCCAGTTCTGGGACTCACTGGACTCTCAGCTAATGTGTTATCTCTAAATTGGTATTTTATGCAAGGGTTGGGAGTTTCCTTAACTTTCTGTGTTGCAGCTCAATAATGGTATCCATCTGTAAGTAGCTTCTGCTAATAATACAATTAACTGGTTGGCTTCTGCTCCAGACTTACTTCTGCAGCTCTGGCTCATTCTCTTGGAAACCTTTTTTAACTTCAGTGCAATCACCATGGGGTTTTCAAAATCTATTTTGTGCCATAGTGAAACGTGTGTTTCTTCAACATACAGTGGAAGAAAATGCATCAAAAATTATATGGACAGTTGAAGTCATGGAGTGTTTATAGAATCTGTAGGTTTAGCATGTTGACTAGTTGGGTCTTGAACTATGTTGGCCATGTACTCTGGCAGGGGGTCTGGACAACATACTGGCTGCTGTGACTTGGTTGTGTGCTTCTTTTATTGTTCACTGTGTGTCCTGTGGAATTCATTTGGCCAACAGCTTTCAGCTGTGTATCGCTAAAGACAATCTATGGGAACTATATAACACTCACTCAGTCCCCAGTTTATAAATGGCTTATATCCCAGCAGTTCAGTTCTCAGGAGCTGTGTGGAATTTAGAACACTTTCCTAGGGAATAGTATTAAATGTTGTGATTTGGTTCATAGACTTGTTTCAGAAGCCTCTTTAATGTGTAACAGTTGAAATCTGAACAAATGGGAAATCTTCCTATGGAATAAAGAGAAAAACACCATTTTTAGAATATTGAGAATCAGCCTCTGAGAAAAAAGCAATACAAGTGAGAGAAAAGACATTTCTTGTTGAAGGGGAATAATTTTAACTAAGATGAGTAGAAAGTTAAATGTAAACTTTTATGGAGATTTTGACAAGAACTTTGGGCCATTTCAGAGATTTTAGATGTTGACATCTATAGTTCTTTTGTTATGGTTAATTACATATAGATACTCACACCCCTATGAAAGAATCAGAAAATTATCCTAGTAACTTTTTTCTCTTTCCTTCTTCTTCTTCTTCTCCTTCTCCTCCCCCTCCTCCTCCCCCGCCCCCTCCTCCTCCTCCTCTTCCTCCTTCTTCTTCTTCTAATGAGAGGCTTATAAATGGAATGTAGAAGGGAAGGTGGGGGCTGGGCAAGGTTTAAAATCTCTTTCCCAGAAGGAAAAGGTAAAGAAGAAGGTGAAAAGGAATGACTTCTTCCATGAGAGAGATCATGTTTGGAGTAAATTACATGATTTGGAAAGGTAGGGAAAAGTAAGGGGAAAAGACAAATACTGGATGATTCCATTTTTATAAAGTACTCAGAATATTCAAAATCATAGACACAAAGTAAACAGGTGGTTGCCATGGGCTGGCGAGGGAGAGGGAATGGGGAGTTAGTGCTTAATTTCTTAATGAGTGTAGAGTTTCCGTTTTCAAGATGAAGAGTTCTGGAGATGGATGGTGTTATGGGTTGCACAACAATATGAATATGCCTAATATAACTGAACTGTACACTTAAAATGGCTAGGATGATAAATTTTGTGTTATATGTATTTTAGCACAAAAAATAATCAAAACATTTTAAAAGGAGGAAGAACATGTTATGTAGGTATTTGGTCCCTGATCTATTAAGATGTTAGAAAGAACCAAGGCTGTCTGCTACTAGTGCTGGGCCTGGGGCAACTTCCCTAATTTGGTGAAGGAAATAGACATGCAAGTCCAGGAAGCACAAAGAGTCCCAAACTAGATAAACCTGAAGAGGCCCACACCAAGACACATCATAATTAAAATGCCAAAGTTTAAAGACAAAGAGAGAATCTTAAAAGTAGTAAGAAAAAAGCAGTTAGTTACCCCAAGAAAGCCCCCATAAGACTGTCAGCCGATTTATCAAATGAAATTTGCAGGCTAGAAGGGATCGGCAAGAAATATTAAAAGTGATGAAAAGCAAGGACTTACAACCGAGATGACTCTACCAAGCAAGCAAAGCTATCATTTAGAATTGAAGGATAGATAAACAGCTTCCCAGACAAGAAAAAATTAAAGGATTTCATCACCACCAAACCAATATTATGTGAAATGTTAAAGGATTGTCTTTAAGAAGAAGAAAATAAAAAGTATGAATGATAAAATAGTTATATATTTATAAAAATGATTGAATCTAAACACCAAAATAACCAAGCAGAACAGAAACAGAATCATAGAATGTTTTGATGGTAGGGGGGTTGGTGGAGAGGCTATAAAATGTGAAAGGATTAAGAAGTGCAAATAGATAGTTACAATGGGGATGTAAAGCACAGCATGGGAAATAGAGTAGCCAAAGTACATACATGCATGACCCATGGACATGAACAATGGTGTGGAGATTGCCTGAGGGAGTGGGGATAGTGTTAGATGGAGGGGAGCAAAGGAGGAAAAACTGGGACAACTGTAATAGCATAATCAATAAAATATAATTTAAAATATAAAAAATAAAGAAGATATTAATTAGAACTGAGGTTGTGCGAAAGAAATACAAACACAGACAGCTTTTCATGTGACCTCCAGGTGCCTCGAGTCAACTTGTCTTCTGGAAGTGGTTATGATTACAAAGTGAGGATTAGAGCAGGCTGCAGTAGGTGAGAATAGGAGAAGGAAATGTCCAGCCAGTTGTCATTATTCACAAGGCATTCACAAGTCAGGAATTGGTAACTCAAGAATTGATTGGTCAGAGTTCTACAGCCTTGCAGCTTGACTGGATTCTGCTAACACTTTAATATCTCCATGAGTTTATACACCTCCATTGTTACTGGTGGCTCTAGAAAAACAGCCAACAATCAATACCCAGCATTCCCAGTTTTATGCCTTCAGGACCACCAAGGATGGTTTGTCTACTAAAAATATAAAGTTCAAAGTTTGCCAAATAATGAGAAACATTTTCTGATACAAAGCAGTGATCAGCAAGGGTGTGTCCTTGATTACAAGGGTGTGCTTTCTCAAAATGGAAATGGAGAGTTTCTTACACCATTCTGGCAGGGACTTCTACTAGTTTAATATAATTAAGGCCTTTCTACTTCCTGACCAGGTCCCTTTCTCCCCATTAACCAATGTTAGATTCTCAGGACTGACTCTGTATAGCAGTGACATTCAAAAGAATTATTCATTTCATTAGTCAGGAAAAGTTTTCTAAATCTATCATTTTAAAAAATTAATTCATTAATTTTTTTCTTTATCTTTTTTTTATTGTTGTTCAAATAATTATCTCCATTTTCCCACCACTACTTTTCCCTTCCCCACCTTGGCTTTGTCCATGGGTCCTTTATACATATTCCTTGAGGACCCTTGCCCTTATTTCCCCCATTATCTCCTTCCTCCCTCCCCTCTGGTTACTGTCTGTTTGTTCTTTATTTCAATGTTTCTGGTCATATTTTGCTTGCTTGTTTGTTTTGTTGATTAGGTCCCACTTATAGGTGAGATCATATGGTATTTGTCTTTCACCGCCTGGCTTACTTCACTTAGTGTGATGCTCTCTAGTTCCATCCATGCTCTCTTCAAGGATAGAAGCTCCTTTCTTTCTTTCTGCTGCATAGTGTTCTATTGTGTAAATGTACCACAGTTTTTTGATCCATTTATTTACTGATGGGCACCTAGGTTGCTTCCAGCACTTGGCTGTTGTAAATTGTGCTGCTATGAACATTGGGGTGCATAGGTTCTTTTGAATTGGTGTTTTAGGATTCTTAGGGTAGAATCCCAGTGGTGGAATTGCTGGGTCAAAAGGCCATTCCATTTTAGTTTTTTGAGAAAATTCCATACTGTTTTCCACAGTGGCTGCACCAATCTGATTCCCACCAACAGTGCACTAGGGTTCCCTTTTCTCCACAATCTCACCAGCACTTATTGTTTGTTGATTTGTTTATGTTGGCCATTCTGACCAGTGTGAAGTGGTATCTCATTTTGGTTTTAATTTGCATCTCTCTGATGGCTAGTGATGCTGAGCATCTTTTCATATGTCTCTGGGACCTCTATATGTCCTCCATGGAGAAGTGTCTGTTCAGGTCCTTTGCCCATTTTTTAATTGGATTGTTTGTCTTCCTGAAGTGGAGTTGTGTGAGTTCTTTTTATATATTTTGTAGATCAAACCCTTGTCAGAGATATCATTTGCAAATATGTTTCCCCATACAGTTGGTTCCCTTTTCATTTTGCTGATGTTTTCCTTAGCCATGCAGAAGCTTTTTATTTTGATGAGATCCCATTTGTTTATCCTTTCCTTTATGTTCCTTGCTCTGTTTTTCCAATGTACTTCCTACTGAAAATTATAAAAGCAAGATAGATTAACAAGGGAGAGAAAAGAGTAAGATAATTGTTAGTAAAATCACTGTAATAGCAAAATTAGAAAAATTACTGTTAAAGATTTTCAATATAAGGTAGCTAAGTGTTTTCAAATATGTGTATTGTACCAGACAATGTAATAATTTGAGTACATTAAACTCAATTTTTCCTTCTCAAATTGTTGCCAAGTAGGTTTTTTAAGTTAAAGGAATAAATATTTATGGATAACCAGTACAGAGTTTATTTACCTATATTTAAATTATGCAGTAGAAAAGAAAATCTCACTGTTTATTTTTAACCAGTTTGCAAGCATATATGTGTAAGTATAGAATAGCTACATTAAGGTTGTTCATCATATATAGACTATAAATAGAATATTAATATGAAAACAAACAGTACTCTACATATTTAATATTCTTATTTCAAACTAGGGAATATTTTGTTTCTGATAGGAAGATCTAAAAATTTTTCAATTTATATTCTTTTACTACAGTAAGTGTGTTTTAAGTGCCTTTTTCTGTATTTTTCTGAAAAAAATTTAATTGCATTTTTTCTGGTACCATTTAACCCCATTCCTCACCCCCTCGGTCACCACACTGTTGTCCATGTCTATGTGTCCTTTTTCTTTTTTGCTTGATCCCTCCAGCCCATAACTGCACCCCACCCACAGAGCTGTCAGCCCCCTCTCTAACTATGAGTCTGTTTTTGTTTTGCTTGTTAGTTCAGTTTATTCATTAGACTCCACATATGAGTGAAATATGGCATTTGTCTTTCTGTGACTGACTTATTTCACTGAGCATAATATTCTCCAGGTCCATTCATGCTGTTGCAAAGGTAAAATTTTCTCCTTTTTTATGGCCTAGTAGATCCACTGTGTATATGTACCATAGTTTTTCTAAAGTTAATACCTCTAAATATAAAAACAGTAAGTTGTAATAGGAATATACATGCACATTTGAACTATGTGATTGTACCTCATAAATAATTTAGTTTATAAAGGCTGTCTTGGTTGAATTCCTCATAATCAGAAGAATTACCCTTTACATGCTCACAAGGCAGGGAAAGGCACATGCATAGTTCTAATTCCAAGGTATAAGTTTATTTAAAGAAATCCTCTGACTTGTGAGTTTTGTGACCTTGAAAATATTTTCTTAATGGTTAAAAGTATGTGTTAATATAATTTGTGGTATGTTTCTATACCAGTTAATCAACTAAAAAGTATTCATTCACTGCCCACTATGGCCTTGTGCTTTGTCACCTTAGAAGAATGGAAAATATCACATCTGGAAGTCTTCAACTTATAAAATAATATTTCTCACCCCAGAGAAAATGTAATACTGGGTTTCATGTCTACTGAGGTAGCCCTTACTATTTCCAAGAGATTCATAAACTACTGGGCTATTCAGTTGATGGTGGAGACTGTAGTTCATCAGCTAGGAAGTTTGATGGACACAGGACAAAAGCCCCCTGCCCTGGGACTACAGGTGGTCAGGTGTCATCCAGGAATGTGACTCCATGCCCAGGTGTGACTGAGGAGTATGACTCCACACCCCTGCTCATAACCAGGGGAGCATCTCTAAACACTAGTGAAGAGCAAAGTCACCTACCTCAAATATAACTGGGGGCATGATGCTTATGTCAAAACAATTATATATATTTGTGGAGGCAGGGGGGTGGTCAAGCAGCAGAATTACATATATTTTTAAATTTTTTCAAGACAATATCCCCATTTCTATTATTTCTGAAATTTAAACTCTTTCATTTGAAAATTAGGCACATGGGAGGCTTATAGTTGGATAGAATTATAGCAATATTTGTTAGCATATTTTTAGTTCTTGCTGAGTGCCAGGTATTGCTGAGTGCTTTGCATGTGTGATTTCACTGAAAATCATTCAATGGTCCAATGAGGGAGATACTGTTTACTAATGAGGAAGCTGAGGCCCAGAGACATTATGAAACTTGCCCAGGGATGCATAGGTGGTCAGTGATAGAGTCAGTACTTGAAGCCAAGAGCCTATTGAGTGCTTACTCAGCTATAGAGGGCAATATACAAACCCCTTTACCCACATGATTTTATTTAGTCTTTATTGTGGGTTGACTTTTGTCCCCTGAAAGAGATATGTTGAAGTCCTAACCCCTAGTACCTATTATGAATGTGACCATATTTGGAAATAAGATCTTTGCAGATGTTATCAAGTTATGATGAAATCATTTTCAGTTGGAGTGTGTCCTAAACCTAGTCACTGGTTTTCCTTATTAGAAGAGAAGAAAAAAAGGAAAGACATAAAGACAGAGCCACATTTCGGTGCACACCATGTGATAGTGGATGTGGAGACTGGGGTGTTGGAGCTACAAGTCAAGGAACGTCAAGGACTACTAGGAAGAGGCAAGGAAAGATTCTAACCGAGTCTCAGAGGGAATGTGGCTCTGTCAGTATCTTGATATTCAATTTCTAGCCTCTAGAATTGTGAGAGAATAGTTTATTGTTTTACAGCATCCTAGTAGTGGTAATTTGTTACCGTAGCACTAGGAAACTAAGACAGTCCTTTTGACAATCCTATGAGAAATTATTAGCACCAAGAAATTGAAGCTCAGAGAGGTTAAGTGACTGGCCCAAGGTCACACAACTATTATGGGCAGCCAACTCAAACCAAGCTTCTCCAAGGCTTGTGACCACAGCTGTGATGGGGACATGTTTGCAACTCTCCAATGGTACTGTCCATTTCTGCCTTGTTTTAGTTGTTTTTGGGTGTTTCTATTCCTAAGGTCAAATTGCTCATCCTCTTCTCTCACACACATCTTGCCTGGCACAGGAAGGGGCACAGAAGAGGAAGCCCATTAACCTTGGTGGAATCAAGTGGCAGGTGTGTTCACAAAATCAGGAACATGTAATCCTTTTTCTTTGCTAACACTTAATTGAATGAGATAATTTTAGAATCAAAGAAATAAAATGCTAATTTATACTGTAGATTGCACTAACATATGAAACTCAAACAAAATAAAAATGCAAATACATTCAGGAAGTTTCTAAGCTGGCCCAGGTGCCAGTTTTCAGTGTCTCAAAAACTGTTATCAGCACCAGAGCCCTGGAATGATTGCAGGGTTGTCTCTGGGGCCTTCCTTCTTCCTGTCTGAACTCCTCTCCCCTCTTTCCCAGGCACCTGCTGCCTCTGGGGATCCATAGCCCCGCTAACTGCACCAGCCCATCCACTCCTCCCTCTCACTGTCCCATGGAAACAATCTGTTCTCTATGCAGTGAATCCCAGCTGGGCTTTGTGAAAAACAGTGACCTGATGGGTTAAAATAGAGATCTGGAGTGTTGACTGATAAGGGAAACTCCCCCAGGAGGGCTGGGGACGGATGGAGGAGCTGGTGGTAACTGGCAAAGGAATGGGACACGCAGGTGCAAAGGCATGAGACAGGAGAAGATATGATGTGTTCTGGGGGGTGGCTGATCTATATGTTCCGGTCAAAGCTTGTGGAGTACAGAGGGTAAGTAGGGAGACATGGGGCAAGGGAAGAAAATGGATCTTCAGGGGCTGTATTTCATGATAAAGAGCTTGGATTTTACCTTGTAAGTAATGAGAGACTCTGAAGAATTGTAAAGAAGGGTGTGATTTGATCAGATTGGATTTTTAGAAAGATCCCTCTGGTTGTAGCATTGGGGGAGGCTCCTCAGAGTGTCATCCTTAGCCTACCTGCCTCAGAATTAAACCAGAATGAGTGTTTAAACTATAACTTTCTGGGCTTCATCCCCAAACCCACTGAATTAGAGTCTCTGATACTTCAGGTGAGTATGATTGGTGTGGAAGGTGGATGGGGGAAAAGGGCAGTGAGAACTGGAGACATTTGGGAAGCTGTTGCTAAGGCATTGTTCCTGGTAGGGTGCTGCTGGCACATTTATTAATTGGTAAAAATTACAAAAAAGGTTCTCCTTCCCACTCTGCAAGGTAATGCAGTCTCATATCCACACACATCATTAAGTGCACAGCACATGGGCTGGGTTTCAGACCTGTCCTCCACTCCAGTGAGCACCTTTGTGCAATGCACAAAATGTTCACTGTACCAAAAAGTCTAAGCCCTTGGGAAGCAGCAGAGAGGTGCATGTAAAAGGTAGAACTGACAGAATGTAGAGACAGAATGGGATACAAGGAACTGTGTCTAAGATGACTTTTAATTTTATCTTTTAAAAATCATTTCAAATCCTTTTAATTTGTTGTTAATCAGGGGTGCCCAACCTACAGCTCAGGATGGCCAGGAACGTGGCCCAATACAAAAATCATAATTTACTTAAAACATTATGAGATTTTTGTTTGTGATTACATGTTGCAATATATTTAACATGTGGCCCAAGACAACTCTTTTTCTACCAGTGTGGCCCAGAGATGCCAAAAGGTTGGACACCCCTGATTGTTAATGGTTAAATATTATTGATGGGATTCTTAGATCATACACCCATCCCCATTCCCCACCATCACTTCAAGAAATCTGGATGTTAAGGGTTTGCTAAATCCTAATTATTGAACCCCAGACAGTTACTTGGGTTTCCCACATTTGAGCTGGTCATAAAAATGTCAAGTTCTAGTTACAGCAACTTGGAATGGGCCATATTGCAGAAATCTATTTGCAAGATAGTTATCTGAAACTCTATACTCAAAGAAACAACAGTGGTTATATTCCAGGGTTTCTTCCCAAAAGCTTCCTTAACACATGTAAAACGGGACTCCTGAATATTTTAAATAAAAAAAGATAATTTTCAATATAAGTAAGTAAATGTTCCAAAAAAAGAAACTGGAATATGAAATCATCATATTTATCCTCAAAGAAGTAGGTTTAATTCAAGAAGGATAAAGAGTAGATAAGATAACCTTGGCAGAGGAATCAAGAAATATATAAATGAAAGGGTAAAGAGAGAAGTTTAAGAATTGTATTTAAAGCTGAAACAGTTACCAATAGAAAAACAAAACTAAAAATATATAACTTGCAGTAATTGGTGGAATGGGCCAAATTCCTCATCGAGGTAACAGTATGTTCTTCATTAAAGGGAAGGGAATACATAAAGAAATAGAGATGTAAGCCTTTTAGAGTAAGGAGATAAATACCCAAGAATAGACACAGAAACATACAAAAATGGTTACCTCCAAAAGAGACCTTTTACTTGTCTCCTACCCATCTAGACTGTTTGAATGTTAATTTCCATATGCACATATTACATTTATAATGTTTTAAAAGAGACATTTGGAGCCCATGTGAAAACTCATGGATTCAAAGCCCTCATTTCCAATAGTATTGATGTTAGTGCCATACTGAAGACCACATGGGGCTCACAGTCGAATGAGAAGGGAGATAGATAGTGGAGGACCGAAGCTTTGTTGAAGTAAGGTAGGAAAAGAGGCTCAGAATGAATGACAGGTGTTACTTTGGGTTCTCTTTGTCTTGTGAGGACTGCCAGTCTCTGAGTAGCTTCATGGTTAAAATAAATTTAGCTTATCATTCTGCCTTGGGTGTGTGTCTTGACCTCAACACTGTGTCATCTTGCATAGGTGACTTTACTTTTTTGGGCTTCAGCGTCTGCATCTGTAAACTGGGAATAAGGGCAACAACGTCACAGAGTTGTTTTGAGGATTAGATGAAATAACATGTAAAGAACTTAGCACAGGATCTAACACCTAATATGTGTTTAATAAATGTTATGATGAAGGTGATGCTGAGGATGCTGGTGGTGGTAATCGTGATTGCTGGCACTTTTTACTAGCACATTGACATGCCACCCCTCCACTGTTCTTAACCCAGATGCTGTGCTCTTAGCTCAGTGATAGATGCACACAAAAAGGAGAAGTATCCTCTGGGTTTCTCTGGCTGTGGATCCAGAGCAGTAGCATATTACGGGACACTTGAAAGGCTGGAGGCCACCCCTATGTAAAAACCTTCAGTTAGGTTTTCCTCAGAACCCAATGCATCAGACCATTTACTCATTCATTTATTCACTTAACAAATGTTTGTTGAGCATCTACTGTATACCAAGCACTATGCTAGGTCCTGAGGAAAAAGCGGTGAAAAAGATAGTTTTAACTTTCAAGGAATTTACCTACTAGTGGAGGAGATAGATAACACATGCAATTTTAGGATGGTGTAAATGTTATACTTGAAATAAGCAGAGGATGTAGGGGCTTAGAAAGAGGTCCCCATGCCATCTTGGGTGAAGTCTAAGGTTTCTAAAACCATTTAAGAGCCTGGAGAAACGTGAACACCTATTTAACTAAGGAAAATGAGCCCTCCACTTTTGTTGTTTCTACTTCATTCTCTGCTGGTATCATCTTTCTTCCCTCCAGAGCAGAAAAGATGCTAAGTGTTTATTTCCAGGATTGAGAGCCATATCTAAAAGTTTACAATTGGTACCAAATTTAGGGTTCAAGTTAAAATTTGTACATTTTTATGAAGATCCATCACTCATTACAATAAAACTAAATGAGATTTTTTCAGTACATGAAACTAATCCCTTTGAATGTTTCTAAATTGTTTATTCTTTCAAAGAACAAAAACTCTTTTAAATGAGCTATGAAAATTCTTATCCATGGGAACATTTATAGAACATAATAGTACATGCTTATAATTTGTTTATAATAACATGTGAGTCAGTAGCAAATATTTAAGAGGAAGAAAAGAGTTCTCAAGATAGTGTGACTCATTTTTTAAACTTCTGTTGAAATTGAATTTTAATACTATATTTTGTTTTTAGTGGACTGAATTTCTAACAGAAGATATTTGACCATCTTCAGGAAAGTTTAAAATGTTTTGCCAACTGGTAATACATAAATTTGGTATTTTGAATCTTTTAACTCTGTATTTTATTGTGTTGACAAACTGTTTTTAAAGTGTTTTCTATAATATTAATCCCACAAATGATTCTACTAAGACCTGAACAGATGCGTGACCTCTCTGAGGCCTTCCCTGTGAAATTCAGTCACCAGAAACACCATTGGTAGCACTCATGGGTATGTTACCCCATTTGTATCCAGAATTACATTTTTACATTAATAAGCAGACTCATCAAAAATCCATTTCAAACAGATATTGTTGTGGATGATTTGGGAACACAGAGAGGAACTGAGAATGCAAAACATTTCAGAGAACCCTGGCAACTCACAAGGTTTAGGGTTATAGGCTACAAAGTCTAGAACCAAAATCTTTAACTGAGGTTGTTGATCAGCTAGTAGGGGCAAAACCAGCACTTCATCCCAAACCTGTTCAATTCCCAAATCCAAGTCCTTAAGAGTCTTATCTCTGCAAAATGGTCCCACACTCTTGTTGAGAAAAGAGAAAAGGAAAAAAGTGTGAGAGGTGGCCTCAATCTCTGCATTAGCCCTGCTTTGGAGGGTCTGGAGTCTCTTTTCTGAGCAAAGAGGTGAGGGCATCTCCACTCTCCAGCCCTCAAGCCAGAAGAGGAGTCCCCATTTACTCTATATCTTTGGGAAAGGCCCTCTTCCCTATGGTTATCCTATTCCAGCACACCAAGAAAAGGCTGCTGGTGGTGGAAATTCATTTATTTTACAAATGTTTATTAAATACCTACACTGCTAGCAACCAACTAGACATTTGAATAGACATTGTCCCTACCTATGTGGAGCTACAAGGGAGAGGGATGTGGCTGTGTGAGACCCACTAAAAGGGGCACTTGACCTAAGCAGAGAAGAACTTCCCTGATGCAGTGATGTTTCAGCTGAGGATTAAAGGCCCAATAGATATTAACTAAGAGAACTGAGTGTTCTAGACAAAAGTAATTGTATGTGCAAAGGCCCAGTGGCAGAAAAGACAATGGCAAGTTTGAGGTTTGGATGGAGAGTGGAGAGATAAAGGGGTCTTGTATAATTTTTAAATGCCATTCTTACATATAAAGGGACAAAGGCACACAAAGGGAAAATAAATAGCCAGATAATATAGGCTCTTGTTAAGGGCCCCTGTCTGTATCCCTAGGAGCAATGGAAGCCATCAGAGAGGATTTTAAGCAGAAATGACACAATAAGACTTATGTTTCAAAAGGAGGATTCCCATAAAAATAAGCTAGAGGCGCTGAAACATGTATAGCCACTTGCAGCCCCCTTTGTACTCAAAGTAAAGGTGCTTACATTTAAAACTTTCATGCATGTTGAATCTGAAAATAAGTGATTATTCCAAAATAGAGACCCAGAAGTATTAGCTGAAGTTGTTCTGAGGAAGTGGGAAAAGGAGGAATGGCCTAGTCACTCAGGTCTTCCTGCTATCTGGGAACTGTATTCCACAAGTTTAATAGAGATTCATGGTATGAATTAGAGAGGGGGGTTGAAGACACTCCACCTCCAGGCCCAGGGGGACTATTAACGTCCCCATCCCCCCACGGCAAACTCACTGGGTACTCACTGCCATTCTGGCAGTGTCGTATTTATATTATACCAGGGTAGCAACATCTCTTTCACGGGCCAAATCCAGCACAAGGGAGGTTTTCTTTGACAGCTAATATTTTTAAAATTAGGAAATTTCGCATTAAAATGTAGAATTCTGACTTTTCTGGCAATCCTGGGCCCCATGCACTGATCCTGACCCACACACCACCCGCAGGTAAGACACTCTGGCTCTCCACTCCTCCCCTGATATACACCTGGCCCCACCTCCGAGTTCCAGTCTCATTTTCTCACCTGCCTGGTTCTGAAGGCACCTGCATTTGGGACCCCTGGATTCTGAGATTCACACATGCTGTCAAGAATTTAAGATTTAGAAGGCTGGGCTGGAAGTTGGGACAAAGTGGAGAAGGGCTCTGAACACACAAAGGGCACCTTCTAACCATGTTCTGGTTGGGGGTCCAGTTCCAGGCAGGAAAAGCCTGTGAGATGAAGTGTTGGGGTGGGAATGAGTGCCTGCCTGGGAAACAGAGAGGAAATGGTTCTCAGCAACCATCTCCCGGTGGAAACAGTGAGACATAAGGTTAATTTGGTAATCGTGGTTACAGTTTGGAGACAACAAGGTGAAATTTGCACCTAAAGCATTAGAAAGCGACCACAGGTTGCATTTTCAGAATGTCAGACCACATGCAACATGTCAGGGTCAAGAACCTGGAGGTGGGAAGGAGAAGAGAGTAACTGCCACTCTCCTCTGTAGGAAGGAGAGTGGCAGTTACCAGCCTGAATGACTATTCCCTGATTGGGAATGGTGTGCTCAAAATAAAGGGCCAGAAGCAGCATGAGCCCATTTAGTTTTCATTGGCACATAGCAGTGGTTACAGAAAAAAAGACTAGTCTTGAAAATTTAGCCCCACCAGGAGAAAAGTGAAATGTAATAAAAATTACATTTGGTTAAGAATGGAGGCATTTTTACTACGACACAGCACCCATTGTGAAAATCTCCGAGCTCGTGCCAGGGGTAGATGCTGCTAAACTTCTCTCAGAGTCAGGGCATTTGAGTGCTTTTGGCACAGTCAGCTCACCCACAGGGGCTGGGAGCAGGGCCTCCTTGGGCCTCTGTAAAGCATAGATCTTGCCCAAATGTGGAAAACCTTTAGGGATGAGAAAACCATTAGAGATCCGTAGCCCTGATTTGAACCAAGCAGAATAAACAAACCCCTGCCCAAATTGGAACTCGCTGGATGCCTTTCAGAGATATCCAAGGGGAACGGCTAGAGGCCGCAAGGGTCTTTGAGTAGGTTAATGCCTTGTTTTAGCTGCTTCTCTCCAGTCTGATGAGACTGCATGCCTTTCAGCCCTTGTTCTTTTTTGAAGTCTCTTAACACTTCTGTTGTAAACCTACGAATGGATTGCATTCTCAACCTGTAACATATGCAGTACTTTTTTTCTACTGCTAATGGAATATTAAAGCTCAAGTTAGATCTTCTGGAAGTGTGTTACATATTCAGGAACTGGGTTGGAAAATCTCCAGAGAGCATTCACATTTTCCATAGACAGGGTCTTGGTAAATTCCCAACCTCCATTTCTATTTTCAATATCCCTTGTCACTCTCCCCAGCCTAGTTGTTTAGTTTTATGCATGTATATGCACAGGGTAGTATAACTTTCTGTTTCTTTCCCCATAACAGTTAATGTTTTAATTTTTAAAAAATTAGGGAGGCAGATTCACAGAGAATTGTAAATGTTCATTCATTCACTAAATAGTCAACTTAGTGTCACTATTTGGGGACAGTGTTTTGGGGGGTCAAAGAACAAACTCCCTGATGTGCACAATATATTAAAAGATGAAGATGGACATAGAGATGGGAAACCGAAACACAGAGCAGCTAAGAACCAAGCCCTAGATGGTCATAAATTCAGAGGTCAAGAAGCATGATTTGAACTAGTCTATAGATGAGTTCTTACCCTGTCTCTAATCTACCACTAGAAAATACAATATTGCACAATATGGAAAACATTGACTGAGTGCCAGCCATGGCTTTGCTATAGCTGAGGATAAAAAAAAAGCACTGTTCTTAATCTCTAGGAGTTGGTGATTTAGTTGGCAGAGAAACTGACATGTGAACATGTGGTTATATTGTACTGTGATACAAAGATATGAGGCAGAGATTAGTGATTAAGAGTGTGGCTTTAGTGACAGACCTAAATCCCACATCTACCACACACAAACCTTGTGACCCAGGGCAGATTATTTAACTCCTCTGTTCCTAAATTTCATCATCTTGCTTGTCAAATAAGGACAATGCAGATATTCATCTCAGAATTATAATTGGATAAAAATAAATCTAATGCATATAAAGTTATTAGCATAAAGTCCAAAAATAATTTTAAAAAGTGGAGATGGAGCAAAGGAGTCATTCCAGAAATAGCAAGAACAAAGGTTTAACTGCAGGATGGTTCTCAGGAGGGGGCCTAGCAGAAGATCAGCTTTGGCAGGAGGGAGGGAACATGGAAGGGACTGTGGGAAATGGAGCTGGGACACGCGTCCTGGTCTGGAGGCCGTCTGGAGCTGCCGGTGGACTCCGGGTCAAGGCAAACCTCGGGAGGACAGGGATGTGGACAGCATCTCTTCCTGGCTCTTGACTTCAGAGCTCATTTCTCCCATCCACGCACATTCCTTCCCATGATTTCAAGCTGTAGCAACTGCGGACAGCATCTCACCTTTCTGGAAGGTCTCACTTACCTTCCTACCTAGCTTAGTTGGATAATGCACAGGCAAATTCCTCCTTCTCTAGCTTAACCGTGAGAAAGTTGGAATTATTTTAAGGCACACTTTTCAAAAGAAAAAGACAGGATGGAAGGGAGGGAGGGGAAAAAGGCATGGAAGTAGGTAAAGGCAGGGGAAGGAATAGGGGAAAGAGAAGGGAAAGGAAGGGTATACAGATGCACTGAAATAGACATGTTCTGCAGAGCATGGACTTACTACTCCATTTATCAAAAGTGGGTCACACATCAGCCTGGCCAGTGGTCCGTTTGTAGGACTTCCTGTTCTTCTCTTCTTTGCTTCTGCCCTGAATGTCTGGACTTAGAGTAAACCAGCTATCTGAGAGTCAGCTGACCTGGCTGCACATTCCTTCTAGAAGCTTCTGACCTCTCCACAGAGGGGCCCAGGTCTTAGATCCCTTTGGCCCTAGATTGTGTCACATTTTTGTGTGTTTATCACTCTCTTCATCTGTTCATTAGATGAGAGCTACTGAGCCCTACTCTCTGCAGGCCCTCTACCAGGTGTTGGAGATAGTGATATAAACTGTAGGAGATCCAAACAGTGCTACTGACTCTGAAAACAACACCGCAGAAGGACTCAGGGCTGCCCTGAGCACCCTTGTGTCATGAACCTAGTATTCAAAGGTGACTGCTTAGTGCTTAACTTGAACATAAATCCTGGTGATTGTGTTTTAAAAAGATCATTCTTGTACCTTTATTACTTTGGACTTAACAAAAAGTCTGCTTTGCTTTAAAAATATTACGACTAATCTTTTCTACTGCTCGGTTAGTACAAATTAATGGAAAACTGTGTATTTGTGAAATGGCCCATGGCATAATAAAGTAACTTTAATTTAGGCTTCTATGTTAAGGATAAATTTTGGAGGTGCACTTTCAAAAAGCCATTCTGGGGGACCTCAGATTTGATTATTCAGTCTCTCTGAGCCTTAGTTTTCCTTGTCCACAGAGTGAAAACAATAATCTTGCCCTATGAATCAAAGGAATGGAGAGGCATTCAGTTTGTTGACTTTGTTGACTATTAGCCTTTATACAAATGTAAGCTGCAGTTGCTACTGCTGTTAATAATTGTGATGATAAATGATGACTATAATTGTGGTTCTGGGTGTGGGTTTGTGAAGCCAGTGGGCTCATTCTCTGCTATATCTGGATGCTTCCTTCCCTGTGGCCACCCTGTCTGTAATGAAACTCCTCCAAAGCAGTGCTTCTCAAACAGTGATGTGCATCTGAGTCCGCTAGGGATCTAGTTGAAATGTATGTTTGGATTTACTAGGTCCTGGGTGGGGACTGAGATTCTGAATTTTTAAGGGATTTCCAGGTGATGATGTAGTTGCTGCTTCAAGACTCTAGATTATGTTTGAAAGCCTCCTCCAAGGACTTTCTGTGTCTCATGGCTTCTGTATCACCCACCTTTGCCTGAGGAAAACTGACTCATCCTCTGAGGGCCAGGAGATTCCATGCCAGTTAGCCCACTCAACATTTTCATTGTTGCCACACACGGGAGGCAGCTTTGTTATGTTCTACTGTATGTTTGTCTACTCTACATTGAGGTGTAATGCTCAGTTCTGAAGCTTGGTGTGGACAGTTCACCCAGCTTTCTTGAATCAGTCTTTGAACCCTGGGGCACTGATCTGAGCCAACTAAGTTCACAGAAAACTGTCCTCTGAACTCAAATGCACTTTCGCAGTTTCTCAGTGCAAGCAATAGAAATAATAACAAGAATATACTATCATTTATTGAATCAGAAACCACATGCAATAAGCTCTTCTGAGTGTTTACCCATACCAACCCTCTTATAACTGAAAATGTCATCCCAGAAAGAGCAGACATCTAAGGCTTTACCTGAGACCTCATGAATTAGAATCTGCATTATTTTTAAAAAGATTCCCAGGTTAAAAACAACAACAACAACAAACAACAACAACAAAACCTGGGTTCAAGTCCTACCTATGCCATTCACTAATCTTGCAACCTAAATCTTCTCTCCCCTGCCTCTCATCTTCAATGCCTTGGTCTTGTTTAGTTTCAAGTCGACTTAAAAAGACCCCAAGTCCCCTCCCTTGATAAAAATGTTTGAGAGTTCTTTTTGTGCCCACTATTGGTGGTCTACCACTGTAAGACTCACTCAGTGACCAGAGGGGTGTTCTGGTTTATGATTGTTCCTTCATAGAGAACAGGGGCTGGCTAGTTGGGTCCCCTCAGGTAAAGAGATTACAGAGTAATTAGATATGATCCACCAGCTGTCAGGGAATATAATCTCCTTGTATTTGTTATATTTATATCTGTAACTGTAGACAAAAAGGAAGTCACCCTGGAAGAAATAACAGAGCAGTGAGTAATTGGGCCTTCAACATCATGAAGGAGCCACATGTCTTATGTGTATTAATGACCTATTTTCCCTCCTTGCCAACTCTCATGTGCTTATAAACAAGTAAATACTAACTCACTCCCAGTGCATATGACAGTTTGCCCAAAGTTCATGTGGAAACACGCAGGCTCAGCCACTATGCTGATTGTTTCATGTATATTTCATGTAATTCCCAAACCAATCTGATGCAGTAGGATCATAATCCCCATGTCAAAGATGAGAAAAGTGAGACTTAGGGGCTATTAGGTGGGTGCCTCTGTTTTAAAAGGTATTTAGGGGACTTCCTGTTGATTCCACCCCTCTTCTAACCTCAGAGGTTAGCCAAAGTGTTTATTCCAGCCATGTATATCTTGTGAAGAGTTTAGGAAAACTAATTTTTTCCATCTTCTCATATTTTCAATGATGTTTTGTACTTATTTTTGCTGGGAGTTCCCAGAAAGGTGGACTGGTTTGCTCTGAGAGATTAATTACAGAGTTAAGAAGCATCTAGAGAATAATCTGAGAAGGAATTTGAACTTGGTTCCATCCCACTTGAGAGCCTAGACACCTGAGCACTCTTCTGTATTGCATCTGGAGCCAAGGGTTCCTCCTTCACCACCTCTTGTAAAAGGTACATGAATGAAGATGCCCAAGGCTCCCAGGTATGCGGCCCTGGTTTGCATGGTGAGACTGGCAACAGTCCATCAGCAGTATCACAGACACCGGATGTTGATCAGCCTGAGCTGTCCATGCCCAGCACCTTCACCTACACCAAAGAAGGTGCACACCAGCACTTTCTTTGTCTCTGCTGCTCAGGCTCACTCAGGAGAGGCTAACAGATGTTCTTCCAGGCCCTGTGACTGTTTTATACCAAAACAAAGAGGAACAGACCTTAGGAAGGAACTAAGGTCTCTCCCAGATGTGTAAGAACTGTATTTTCATCACATTTTTAAAAAGATTTTATTTATTTATTTTTAAAGAGGGAAAGGGAGGGATAAAAGAGGGAAATATCAATCTGTGGTTGTGGAAACATCAATCTCTTACACGCCCCCTACTGGGGACCTGGCCCACAACCCAGGCAAGTACCCTGACTAGGAATTGAACTGGTGACCCTTTGGTTTGCAGGTCAGCACTCAATCCTCTGAGCTACACCAGCCAGGGCTTTCTACACATATTTTATTGAGCTGTCCTACACCTTTCTCCCACCTCCCACTGCCATCATGGACATTATTGTACAGGGCCAAATGACCTTTTTAACTCCTGAGATGTTAGCCTACAAACAGTTTTGTAAAGATTTCCCTTGGTCTCTCACAGAAGAGGACAGTCAGGAAGCTTTTATAGACATTCATAGTAGTTGAGGGAAAGCAATCAGAATGGACCTGAAGGGACCAAATCTTGAGACATTGATGGGTGAATTGATGTGTGATGCAAACTCAGCCCAGGACATGGAGGAATAACAAATGCCTCTAAGACTATGGACCTGGGGAAATGAAGGTAGTTCTATTAAAAGGGAGTGAAAAGTTAGAATCAGTTGTATGTCTGGACTTTGATGGGCTGGATGTTCAAGTGGACCCTCCCAATAGAAGCACTGGGATTGATGCGGGGTGAGAGGTCTGAATGGGAATAATACTTCTGCAAGTCAACTTTTTAGCTGTGATGGTTACAGCTTGAGATGAGCTTTCCTAGGAGGACAGAGAGATAAGCAGAGGCTTGAGATCTGTGGAGTTCAGGCTGAGGGGCCGCAAGGAGGCCCAGAAACCACAGCCATGGCTTCAGAGTTCAGAGGAAAGCCAGAGAGTGCAGTGTCCTGAGCAAAGACTCAAGGGAATTCCATGGTGTTGGACTTAGAGTTGTAGATTGCCTGGCTCCCTCTATATAACAACTCTGTGGTGATTTTATTTTATTTTATTTTTTAAGTAAGTAAAGATGGCTTTATTCAATCTTTGGGTTGAGAGAAAATGCTGTATATATTTACAGTTAGAATTGTTAAAAAGATTTCCACATCATCTCATGTCCTGTGTATCAGCAGTCCCATGCAAAACAAATGAGAAAACAAATAATTACACAGATGTGCTCTTGGCCTCTGCTCCATACTCACCAATTAAAGATTTAGAAAGTTCAGATTAACAGCAGGAGCAGAGAGTTAAATATGTAATATTTTGAATAACCTCCACTCAACACTTATGTCCAGTGTTTTATTTTTATTTTTTATTATTTTATTGTTGTTCAACTATAGTTGTCCACATTTACCCCCCACCCCTTCCTCTTTACCCCAGCGAAGTGTTTTAAATAATTGAACATATGAGTAGTATTTCTTCCTATTGTTAAGTTGCTACAAATAAAATTCTAACTTACTTTTTTCTCTTTGCCATTAGAGATATAGGAAGATGAAACTCAGGTATGTTTATTTCCCAAAAACAAGATTTAATTTGCCTGAGTAATGCAAATCTGTCTACTGTAGCTTGGTACTTTGGTTTTTGTAGTTTTGATTAAATATTAACACTCTGAGATTCAAAATGGTTGTTTTTATTCTATGGTGATTTTAATACACAAAGTGATAATGTACTCAAATCTATCATTAGCCACTTTGGCAAAGCTTATTTTTTCCTGTTAAAGGTGGTTTTGACTTTGTAAGTAAAGATCGGCTTAAATCATCAAACAGTTGAAACGCCATTAACTACATAATTAAATACAGTTCCTGTACAGCCTAGTCCACTGCTGCATTAGGTACAGCACAGAGATTGAATTCACATGGTACTTAATGAGTCCTTGACTCGAAATAGAATTTGGTCAACAAGTGGGACACTGTGAATCTTCTGACTTCCCAGGTTTAGTTCTCAGTTTCATTAAAAGGGGGAAAGGAACATTTTTGACTTTGTGCATAAATTAAGCTCTGGTACTCAGGGTATAAGAAATGATGAAGCCCTGGCCAGGTGACTCACTTGATTGGAGCATCATCCCATACACCAAAAGGTTATGGGTTCAGTCCCCAGTCAGGGTACATACTTAGGGTGAAGGTTCAGTTCCTGGTCAGGGCACATACTAGAGGCAAATAATCTGAGTTTCTGTCTCACATTAATATTTTTTTCTCTCTCTCTGCCCTCCTTTTCTTCTCTCTCTAAAATAAAAAAAAAATGTATCCTTGGGAAAGGATTTAAAAAGAAAAGAAAAGAAATGGTGAAGAGCATGGGCTTCAGAGTCAAATGGTTCTGTCAGAATCTTGGCCTCACTATTTCCTACTTGTGAATATTTAGGAAAGTTACTTAACCTCCCTGAGTTTACTCAGTTACAAAATGGAATGCCAATTGTACTTAGGCCACAGAGTTGCTAGTTGATCTAAAGGAGATACTTAAATAAAATGTGAGCAAGTTACCCTGACCGGCTTGGCTGACTTGAATGGGCATCTTTCCGCAAAGCAAAGGGTTACCATGGCACATGCCTGGGCTGTGGGCAGGTCCCTGGTTGGGGGAGGGAGGCAACCAGTTGATGCTTCTCTCCCTCTTTTCCCCCTCTCTTCCCCTCTCTCTAATAATAAATAAAATAAAATATTTTAAAAAAGGGAACAAGTCATGCTACCATTATTATTGCCTTGTATGGGCAAAAAAAATATTCCAGGTTCATATGTGTTTTTCTTACTAAATAACTTTGACCTACCCAAAGTCTGGTACAGGTCATTTCTGCAGTAATATATTCTAAATCAGAATATAACATGCACTAGTTTTCTTTTAAGTCATACAACTATTTTAATTGATACTCATATCATGAGGGGTAGAAAATATGATTATAATAACAAACAACAATAAAGAGTGCATGTTCAACATGAATTTTTAATATATTTTTCTTTAAAACAAACATCATTTTAAAAAATATTGAAGTATTTGTGATTTGAAGTCATGGTTATAGTCATATCCCCATCTGTTCTTGTCCATCGTACAGGTCCAAGTTATGGCCAGAAATGTTAATACACAGTAAGTGTCTCTTGGTCTTATACAAAGTTCTTCTCAAACTGTTCTTAAACATCTAATATATTAATATAAAAATGAATGTACAATTAAATGTGAAAATCAAAATAATACACCATAGCCCTGGCTGGTGTAGCTCAGTGGATTGAGTGTGGGCCTGTGAACCAAAGGGTCACTGGTTCAATTCCCAGTATGGTCACATGCCTGGGTTGGGGGCCAGGTTCCCAGTAGGGGACACTCAAGAGGCAACCATACATTGATGTTTCTCTCCCTCTCTTTCTCCTTTCCTTCTCCACTCTCTAAAAATAAATAAATAAAATCTTTAAAAAAATAAAACTACTTAAAAAAAGAAAACTAACTATTTTTTTAAAAAAGCCCTGACTAGTATGGCTCATTGGATTGAGCGCCGGCCTACAAACCAAAGGGTCGCTGGTTCATTTCCCAGTCAGGACACATGCCTGGGTTGCCGTTCATGTCCCCGGTGTGGGACATATGAGAGACAACCACACAGTGATGTTTCTCTCCTTCTCTCCCTCCCTTCCTCCCTTCCCCCTCTCTAAAAATAAATAAATAATTTTTTTAAAAAAAGTAATACACCATATTAATAGAATAATATATAACAACCACATGATCATATCAACAGATGCAGAAAAAGCATTCGACAAAACCCAATACCCTTTCTAAATAAGAACAGAAGGGAATGTCCTCAACTTGGTAAAGTGCATCTACAAAAAACCCATGCCTAAAATAATGCATAATGAGGGAAGACTAAAATCTTTCAATCTAAAATCAGGAACTAGACAAAGATATTTACTCTTACCACTTTTATTTAACATTTACTGAGGATTCCAGCCAGGGAATTAAGCAAGGGAAAGACATAAAAGGCATCCAGATTAGAAGGAAGAAATAAAGCTATCTCTCTTACCAGGTAACATGATCTCATATATTAAAAAATCCTAAGGAATCCACTAAAACACTATTAGAACTATGAAATGAGTTCAACAAGATTGCAAAATACAAGCTCACTTGGCTCTGGTCAGGTAGTTCAGTTGGTTAGAGCATCATCTCAATGTGCCAAGGTTGTGTGGATTCAGTCCCCCGTCAGGGCACATACAAGAATCAACCAATGAATGCATCAATGAGTAGAACAACAAATTGGTGTTTTTCTCTCTCTCTCTCTCACTCTCTCTCTCTCCCTTCCTGTCTCTCTCCCTCCCTCCCTCCCTTCCTTTCTCTCTAAAGTCAATAAATAAAAACTTTAAAAATATATATTATTAAAAATAATACAAGCTCAGTTGTATTTCTGTCCACTAGCCATGAATAAGCCAAAAGTGAAGTTAAGGAAACTATTCCATTAACTATAACATTGAAAAGAATAAGGTACTTATAAATAAATTTATGAAAGAAGTTCAAGACTTTTATACTAAAAACTACAAACATTGTTGAAAGACTACAAAGCTACAGGAAACAAAACAGTGTGTTACTGGCATAAAGACAGACATATAGACCACCGGAATTGAATAGAGAGCCCAGAAATAAATCCTCGCATATATGGTCAAGTAATTTTTGACAAGCATGCAAAGACTGTTAAATGGGGAAAGGACAATCATCTCAACAAATAATACTAGGAAAATTGGATATCCGCATGCAAAAAAAATAAATTTGGACTCCTACTTTGTATCATATGATGTCTGTCCAGAAAGTAACCAGTCATGTACTATGAAAAATAGAGGCATTTATTGAAGAAGATACAAGATGCAAGACACATTGTACATAGATCAATGGCACCTCAGTCCCCTTTAAAGTAGGTACCTTGGGACTTCACAGTTCTCCCAGCATCTCTTCCACTCTTCAAAACACTCCACAAAATCCTTTGTTGAAATCGCCATCAGCTACCCATCATATTTTCCTGAATCTCATCAATTGCATGAAATTTCTTCCCTTTCTAAGGTGATTTTAATTTTGGGAAAAGCCAAAAGTCGCAGGGCACCAAATATGGGCTGTAGGGGGGCTGAGTCACCTGGGTGATTTAATGTTTCACCAAAAAACTCTGCACAAGATATGTTATATGAATGGGCACATTGTTGTGATAAAGCTACCAATCACTAGATGCCCATAGCTGTGACCTTCTGAATCATCTGAATAGTTTCTATGGAGGAATTTTCAAGCTTAATGCAAAATTTGATGCAGATTTGTTGCTCTACTCAGTCATTTTGAATGTGACAGCCACACAGTACATATGCTCACTCAATGGCATCTACCATCCTCACTGACTAGTACAGTGAAGTCATCATTTTTCATGCATGTGCATTCTAGTCCACTGCCCTTGGCTGCCAGGTTACACTGATGTTATGCAAACTGTTCTTGTTATATTAACAATAGCTGGACTTTTTCCAGACAGACCTTGTCATGTACAAAAACTAGTCCAAAATGGGTCAATGACCTAAGTGTAAGACCTAAAACTCTGAAGCATGGGGAAAGCTTCATGACATTGGATTTGTCAGTGCTTTCTTGGATATGACACCAAAGGCAAATGCAACAAAATAAAAAATAGACAAATTGGGTTTCATCAAAATTTTAAACTTTTGTGCATCAAAGAACACTATCAGCAAATGAAAGGCAGCCCACAGAATGAAATATTTGCAAATCATTCTTAATGAGACTAATATCTAGACTTTATACAAAACTCAACAAAAAACAACCCAATTCAGAAATGGGCAAAGAACTTGAATAGCTATTTCTCATGAAAATATGACAAATGATCAATAAGAATATGAAAAGATGCTCAGCATCATTACTCACTAGGAATATGCAAATCAAAACCAAAGATGCCACTTCACACTCACCAGCATAGATATAATTTTTTTTTAAAAAATCAAGGAAAATCAGCATTGACCTAGATGTGGAAAAATTGGAGAATTATACATTGCTGATGGGAATGAAAATTGGTGCAGCCATTGTGGAAAATAGTGTGGAGGTTCCTCAAAAAATTTAAAAAGGAATTGCCTTCTGACCCCATGACTCCACTTTTGGGAATACCTATTTTCATTGCATCATTGTTTACAATAGCCAAGATATAGAAGCAACTCAAGTCCCCATCAACAGACAAGTGCAAGTAGTGGTACATACACAATGGTGTACTAGTTGGCCATAAAAAAGAATGAAATCTTACCATCTGTGACGGCATGGATGGACCTGGAGGATATTATGCTAAGTGAAATAAGTCAGACAGAGAAAGACAAATATCATATGACTTCATTTATATGTGGAATCTAGTGAACAAAATAGAAGCAGACTCATAGATCCAGAGAACAGACGGGCAGTTGTCAGATGGGAAGGGGGCTGGGTGGAAAAGATGAAGGGATTAAGCAATACAAATTGCTAGTTACAGAATAGTCACAGAGATGTAGATTATAGCATAAGGAGTACAGTCAGTATCATGATAATTATATATGGGGCCAGAAGAGTACTTGAAACTGTGGAGGTACTACTCTGTAAAGTACATGACTTTCTAACCACTTTGCTGTACATCTGAAACAAGTACAGAATAATATAGAATGTAAGCTGTAACTGGAACTTTTTAAAAAAGTGACATATCTCAGCAATATTTTTGCATGGAAGGATTTAACTCTAAGGCTGCTTTGACATCTTGATAGGGTTTGCTGCCAATGCCAAGCTAGAAGGAATGTGAATGTTCTCTTCATAGAGGGATGAGCTGCAGAGTTAAGAACAGCAGACGTTTTAGGGGGAAGGGGAGTTTTTTTTAAAATTGGGGCATTCATTACTATAATGTATGGCAAGATATTGTGGACATTTCTTCATACATGAATAAATGAAGTATCATTGGGGACTTTAAAAAATATTATTTTTATTATGGTGGGCACCACACCAGAGAGTACAAGTTACAGGTTATAAAAACAAAGCAAAAGTTTCCATAGCCTGAAATGGTTTGATATATGACTGTCTCCCCATCTGGCTTCTAAGATGAAATGCCCCAGAATTCCTTCTTCCTCTTTCAAATGATAAATTAATGACGATGTAAAAAAAGTGGCTAACTACTGAGAGTTAAATATGTACTAAACATTTTCCATGCATTTTCTCTTTTTAATTTCCTCATCAGCACTATGGCACAGTTGTTGAGAACTTATCCAAGGCCATGCAGCAAGTTGGTGCCTGACATGGACTGTACCCTGACATCTGTGTGACTCCCAAGACCTGACTCACAACCACTGGATCGTACTCTCTCTTTCCCTCTTTCTTCCCTCAGCAGGGTGGGGCTGGGGGGCATTTCTCCCAAAAGTTTATAGCACCTGAGTTTCGAACCACACCAAGTAGGAGAGGCAGTGAAATAAAGAGGGAATACTCTGGACTGGAAGTTGGGGGCCTCTGAAAAACTCCAAAGTTCTAATCCAACCTTCCACTAATCAGCCCTGTGACCTTGGGCAAGAACCTTGACCTCTCAGAGGCATAGTTTCCTGATTTGTAAAGTGTGGGAAATTTATCTCAACTATCCCTGTAATTCCTTCCAGCTTAAGATTTCAGTCTGAGTCCTGCCCCATTTACCTACAACCAAGAAAACGTCTGCTTATCAGTTGTATATAGAGACACGAAGAGGAACAAAACCTTCAAGTCAGTGTGGGTGGTGACTGGGGGGAGCCTGGGCTTTGGTGTCAGACTGATGTGGCATTGGTGCCATTGCTAATCTCAGTGTGATGTTGAACAGGTTCCTTATCCTTTGTCCCCAAATGCTGAAATGGGTATAATAATAGCATAGGGTGCTATGCCATCTGCATAAAGTCATTGTGACACCTCTGTAGGGACCTTAGTGCAGTTCTTAGCACATCATAAATAGTGGCTATTATAGTATATTTAATAATATTGTACTATGACTTGTTTATGCTGATTATTATTGATGGTTATAATTATAAAATTGAGACACAAAATCCCTTAAGGGTAACTAGTATATGTTTAAGTAACTCAGCCAAGTTGGATTCAGGTGGCCTGCCTGGGCTTGTTTTGAGAACTGTCCACATCTACTGGGTCAGCCATCCTTTGGGAATGTGCTGTCTGGTCAAAGGACATTAGATTGTCACCAGCACTCCCAAGTTTCCCTCCTGTTAACTTTGAGTCAGTAATACTGTTTTCCTCTCCACAGCACAATACACTATTATGACTTACCTTATGAGTTTTGGTTCAATTAATTTTGTTTACCCAAAGTAATCAGAAATAGGCAATCGATGAGAGATACTGATAAAACAGTTGCTATGAAAAGAAAAGAAACTACTACTCCCTTAAAATTTCCCAGTGTGGATAGGGAATTTTTCTCTCTTTCAATGTTATTAAGTAACATAATAAGCACATATAATGATATATTTGCAATATTCTTTATCACGGTGTTATTTATAATGGTAATAAATTGTAAACATAACATTGACTACTATTAAACCATTAGAACCATTAAAATCAAATATTAGAAAACTAGTTTGAGTTTGGGAAATATGCAATATAGAGTACCTTTCTAAAAAAGGTAGAAAAATGTATATGTTCTGATCCTAACTTTGTAAATTTGTGTGCATTTGTAGAAAAAAGCATGTATTAATAGAAAAAATTATTTTTCTTTTTTTTATCATTTCCCTCTTTTTATTCCATGGTAAGGAATTCTTTCCAATTACATTCACTTGTATTGATTAATTTATAGGCCTGTGCACAGCTACCCTTCAGGGACTTCCTCTGTCCTTGTCCTGGTTGGACCTACCATTTCTCGATCCTTTGTCTTCTTTCTTGGATTACTCCCTAATTTTTCTGAGCATTCCCTCCAGTAGCTTTTTAAGGAAGGATGCATGAAAAATACTGTTTTGAGCCTTTCATGTTAGAAAATATTTTTATTTTATCTTTACATGATTTCTAGTTTGGCTAAAAAAAAATTCATGGCTGAATTTTGAAAATGAAAATAATATTAATTTAAGATATTAAAGCATTCATTGTCTTGTTGTTTGCTAGCTCCTAGTTGTGTTCTTGGGAAATGAAAACCATTCTGGTGACCTGCCTTTTGCATACAGTATTATTTTTCCCTCTTTGGAATCCCTTAGGATATAAAGATATTTCAGAACAATATCCCTGATGTTCTAAAAACTTTCAATATAGTACATATAAATTGTCCTCATTTTGTTTTGTATATGAAATGCTGCAACAAAAATACTAGCAAAGATTATCTCTAGTATGGGATTATTCTTTATACTTTTCTAAGTCTTTTATACTTTCAGTGAGTATATATTTCTTTGGAAATCAGAATGCAGAAGTTATTTTTTATTAATAAGGATTCTGTCATACTTTTTTCTGCTTTGAGATTGGCCTCATAGACATATTCAGATAAAAAGACATATTCAGATAACAGTTAAGTCAATTAACTGTTATCTGAATATGACCTAATTCTCAGTCTAGGCAATTGTTTTTTCCTTTTTTTAAAAGTACTGACTTAGAAAAAATATGCTTCATTGATTTTGTGAACTCATGTTTTTCATGCAGTATTGAGGACAGGCAAGGTACATGTGTTGCAAGATTGATTTGTTACTCTGAAAACCAATAATGGATAATGAGAATCACTACTTAATTAGCCTTTCTCTACACCCATTACTTTCCTGTTGAAAAGCAATTTTTCAGCTCTACCTGAGAGTTAGTGTCTTTCAACCAACTCTGAAACTTTTATAAAAAGAAATCTATGTCTTTCCTCTCCTGTCTTATTTTATATAATTGGAATTGTACCATTCAGAGTATTAAATTGCAGTTGATGAATCTAATGCTTAAAATAAAGTGACTGTCTACAAATTTAATTAAAAGTTTTTCTGACTTTCTTCCCTAATTGTAATTTGAAATAATTTTTCAAAAACAATATTGCCATATTTATTGGAAAATATCTGAACAGCTCAAATGCTGAAATAGTTTGTATTCATCAGAAGATTTGAATTTTGTTCTCTGGATGACTTTTTCAGATATCATTTTGATATATTTTTTAAAAAGTACTGTCTCATGTACATTAAAAAAATTAAAACAGAACTGTGCAATATATAAACACTTACTAGTTTGGTATGTACTGGACAGATATACAAACATTACCTAATTTATAAAATTATTTTTCCTCCAATGAAATCATATTTCCATTGTTCCCAACTTGCCTTTTTTTCACCTAAATTTATCATGAGAATTTTCAACATCAATACAAGTGGCATTGCTTGGACAAAGATATGCTGTTTACATTTTTTATTTGCTTTCCATGAAAGCTTGTGCTCATTTCACTGTCACTCAGAACAAGAATGAATGATGATGTTGCAGAAGCAGAGTTACATGTCAGGTTCTCCCAAAGGTTTTAGCTTTGTGAATAAGGAAAAGATAGATGATAGATACATAGATAAAAACTAAGCCACCATCAAAATATAATGGGAGTACTTTGCTTTATTTTTCATTAAAGTCAGGTTCCTATAAGGTATAATCCTGCCTAACTCATCAGCCTTCTTTCTCTCTACCCAGAGAGACAGACAGCCTTGCAGGAAACGGGGAATGCAGAGGCTCCCTCAAAACACTGAGGGCAATATAGGGTGGCCTATGGGCATCAGAGCTGAATTTCAGTCCCAGCCCTATCTCAGTAGCATGGTGTGTTTAGGCAAATTGTTGAACATTTCTGACCTCTGTTTGATTATCTGTAGAATGAAGATAATCATACTTGCTTTACTTTTTTTATTTAATCTTTATTGTATTTTTATTACCATTTAATTCCCTTATATTGCCCACCCCCAGCAGTCACTACACTGTTGTCCATGGCCATGAGTCCTTTTTCCTTTTTGCTCAATCTCTCCACTCCCTAATTCCCCACCCCCCAACTAGCTGTCATTCTGCTCTCCATCTATGAGTCTGTCCCCATTCTCCTTGTTAGTTCAGTTTGTTCATTAGATTCCACATATGAGTGAAATCATATGGTATTTGTCTTTCTCTGACTGGTTTATTTCATTTACCATAATGTTCTGCAGGTCCATCTATACTGTTACAAAGGGTACAGTTTTCTTCTTTTTTATAGGCAAGTAGTACTCCATTGTGTAAATGTTCCATAGTTGTTTTACCCACTCAATCTACTGATGGACACTTGGGCTGCTTCCATATATTGGTGATTGTAAATAATGTTGCAATGAACATAGGGGTGCTTATATTCTTTTGAATTAGTGTTTTGGGTTCCTTCAGATATACTCCTGGAAGAGGAATTGCTGGGTCAAAAGGCAGATCCATTTTTAATTTTTTGAGGTATCACCATACTGCTTCCCACAGTGGCTGCCCACCAGTCTGTATTCCCTCCAACAGTACAAAAGGGTTCCCCGTTCTCCACATCCACACCAGCACTTGTTTTTTGTTCTGACAAGTATGAGATGGTATCTCATTGTGGTTTTAATTTGTATTTCTCTGATGATTAGTGACATTGAGCATCTTTGCAAACGTCTGTTAACCTTCTGTATGTCCTCTTTGGAGAAGTGTCTATTCAGGTCCTTTGCTCATTTTTTAATTGGATTGTTTGTTATTTTGGTGTTGAATTTTGTAAGATCTTTACAAATTTTGTATATTAACCCCTTAACAGATACATATGTGAATATGTTCTCCCATTCTGTGGGTTGTTTTTTTATTTTGTTGACGTTTTCCTTTGCTGTGCAAAGACTTTCAATATGATGTAGCCCCATTTGTTTATCTTTCATTTGTTTCCCTTGCCTGGGGAGATATATCTGATAAAATATTGCTATGAGCAATGTCTGAGATTTTACTGCCTGTGTTTTTTTCTATAATTTTTATATAGTTTTGGGTCTAACATTTAAACCTTTGATCCATTTTGAATTTATTCTTCTGTGTGGTATAAGAAGGTGGTCTAGTTCCATTTTTCTGCACATATTTGTCCAATTTTCCCAACACCATTTATTGAATAAACTATCTTTAGCCCATTGTACACTTGCTTCCTCTGTTGAATATTAATTGACTATAAAGTTGTGGGTTTATTTCTGGGCTATCTATTCTGTTCCATTGATCTACATGTCTGTTTTTATGCCAGTTCCATGCTATTTTAATTACTGTGGGCTTATAGTATAGTTTTATATTAGATAGCATGATTCCTCAAACTTTGTTCTTTCTCAGGATCACTGTTGCTATGCACACACTTACTTCACAGGGTTCTTCATAACAATGAAATGACTTACTTGATGCAAAGAGCTAACAAATGATAAGGTGCAAGATCTAGGTGAGTAGCTATTGTTGAGATGCTAGGAAAGGATCAGGGTGACCAATCCAAGAGCATCCTGGATGGTAAAGTTTTGAAAACTTTTGCAGAAAAACTTGAGGAAATTGCTAGCATTCTAGTTAATATATGCTTTGCAAAACATGCCCCTTCCCCACCTGCATCTACCACCTCCACCCTCCCTCACTCACATTATATTATTGTTTATCTGCTTCTTCTCCTACAATATTCTGTATGAACAAGGATCTTTTCTTCTTCACTAAATTCCAACATTATTGTAGCCTGAAACAAAACCTGGCACATAATAAGGCACTCAGTAAATGAATGAATGGATTTCCACTTGCCCTTTCTTAAATCCATTCAGATGTATTGGCAGCAAATAAGGATGGCCCCTGGATACAGAGCACACCCAAGATAATTCAGGCTGGGCTGGGGGTAATGCAGAGTATTGGGCCAGGAGCCAGAATCTTCTGGTTCTATCTCAACTTTTGCCATGGCTGACCACTCACCAGCTGGATCCGTGGGCGAGTCATGTAGCTATTTAACTCAAGCTTTATAAAAATGAGGATTAGCAGTGCCTTTTTGTCATGACTCCCTAACATTATGCAAATTATGTGAGATTATTTGGTAAGCTCTAGATTTCATATGAGGTGCAGCAAGATAAACCAAATACTTTTAGTTTTGATATGGACCAAAAGACAGAGAGGGAGAGAGCATGCAAGAGAGAGAGAGAGAGTGCTGCCGAAGTCTGAGCCTCTTCCATGGGGTTGAATATAAACTAGCATCTTTGAGAAAGTAAGTGCTAACCCTGAGGGAGAGGACAGAATTTTGAGGGAGGGAGTTCCCCAAAGGCACTGTACCTAGGACAGTGGGTGAACAATTATCAAGGAAAAGTTATCTTCAAGAAAAGAGGTTTTTCTGGATATTTCTGGGCTACACAATTTGTGAACAACCTCTGGGAATGACAGCTTATAGACAAGATCAGGGGTGTTCTGATCACCAGAAAGGAAGGAAGCAAGGAATGAGAGGACTCTGTGGGGATGGCAAGAGAGGATGCCTGTCAGAGCAGCATCCTTTAGGGGAAGACTTGGTCCAAATTCCCCTCCCTCGAGGTGAGCTGATTACCTAGGTCCATGCAGAGACCCAGAACTCAAGGGTTATATTTCTTCATGTATATGATTTGACCTTCCTGCTACCCCCATCTGCCTTTATTTCTTTGTGAGCCACACCTGTATTCTAGTGCCTTCTGGAAAATGAAGCTTTCTTCCTCCTTTTCTATAGTGATGCTCCATCTCTCTGAAATATGCTTCAGCCACTACAGCCATACTACCCTGAACGCTCCTGATCTCATCTGAAATATGCTTCAGCCATTGAGAATGACTTGTAGTTTCCTAAATAAGCCTCTTTTATCCTTAGGCCTTTATATGGGGTTCCAGGAACATGTCAGACTAAGCTTCCTTGGAAACTAGCTAACCTCACAAACACCTTAGGCCCTGTTCCCCCATTTGGAGTCCCTGAGTGTGATGACCAAAGTGTGAAGGGAGTATAATTCCCATGTGAATGATATAGAGACAGATCACAACTTTGAGGAGAGCTATGAAACTATATGCCCCTTGTGAGAATTATTAAAGCCTCTGAGAAGTTCTGCAGTTAAACTAGAAAAAGAGTTTTTGACTTTGTTCAGCTTAGTACATCTCCAAATTGTTAATCAAGGAACCATGTTTTGCATGAATTCAGTGTAACATACTTTGGCAAATACTGGTTTAAAACATGGGTACATTCTTACAGACTAATAAGAAGGAAAGAAAAGGGCACTTCTGAGTTTCTGTGTGCTCCATTCCTATAGTGTAATGTAGTGTTTGGAGTGATGGTTTCAGGCTGACCAAGGAGGGGCACTGTCCACCCTCCAGGATCAAATCCTTACCTTTGGAGTTTGAAGAGTTCATTTTATCAGATCATTCCAAATAAGCACAAGAAGTTGATTTATACTAACTAAAATCACTTGAGTTGCATCTAAAAACCAGAATGTTAATGTGGCATGTTGTTGCTGCACAAGCCATATGCTGAATGATCAGGAATATGAGCCCTGGAGTCAAATAGACCCTGAGTCAAACACCAGCTTCCTGGCTTACTACTTATGTGACCTTACGTGAGCTTTGCATAATGAGTGATATTGCCTACCTCCTGAAATCTATCTAAAGCACTTAGTTCAGGAAGCTATTATTGAGCAGAGAATTAGAACTTGAAGATACTATGTCTCATTGTAAACATTTCTGGGTGTCAAAGTGTCTAAAGACGTAGCCCTTCTTCTGTAGAATAATTATTAACTGAAGAGCATGGGGCTGAGAGCAAACATTAACAGGAAATGAAGTGGATAATTTTATTTACCAGGAATTTTCTAAAGTTTTTTTCACAATAAAAGAACTAAAGTTTTCAGTGGGCTTTATGAAGTTTGCCCAACAATTGATGAGGAAGAATCCAGGGCCATAGAGTTGCTGGGTCTTTAACCCATTGTAGAGTTGCCCGTATTATAGGGAGGAAGGGTGATGGTGACCCAAGGCTGAGAGTTGGGGTAGTATGTCATGTGAAGGGGAAGGAAGAAATTATAAGGAGAGGTCAGCAAGAATGAGAAAAAGTGAGAAATATCTTTTTCCAGCTTTATTGAAATATGACATACATCACCAAACAAGTTAAGGTGTACTGCATAATGATTTGACTTACATAGGTTGTGACATGATGACCATAGTAAGTTCAGTTAGCATCCATCATCTCATATAGATACATGGAATAAAAAAAGAAAAAAGAAAAAATATTTTCCTTGTAATGAGAACTCTTAGGATTTACTCTGTTAAGTACTTTAATATGTATGATACAGCAGCGTTAACTGTAGTCATCATTAAATCCCTAGTACTTAATTATAACTGGAAGTTTGTTCTTCGGACCACCTTCCTCCAGCTCCCCCTCCCTCCACTCTTTAAGTGTCACAACCACAAATCTGATCTCTTTTTCTGAGTTTGTTTTTTTAACAGCTACTAAAGTGTGGAACATGGAGGACAGAAAATTATGTCCAAGATTTCTGGAATGTTTGTTTGTAGTGAATGATTAAAAAAAAATCTGGAGTAATCCTGCTTTAAGGAAACATGCCCTAAAGGTCTACATTATGTTTCAAGGTTCTAACATCAGATTTGTGTTTCCTTTGAGTATGATACCATGCTTATACTGAGACACATGAGCCACTAAATTTATTGGGGTTACACTGACCAGGCTTCTTTTTCTTCTTTTGTTCAGTTTTTTTAGGGCTCCTTGAAATCTATTTCCCGCCAATCACTAGACTCTTTATTCATTATAACAGCATGTGATTGATACCTAAAGATATATTACAGTTTATAATATATCATTTATCTTACATTACTTACATATTTTATTATATTATCTCTTCTCTTTCATATTAAATAAGTGGTTTCATAAGACTTGGCAGTTACTTTTATTTTCTTCACAGATTGCTGTGCTTTGAAATCATCACTTAGAGTTGGTTACTTCTGGGAAGACTTCCTATATATGGCTAATTCCTTGTACATAAATTATTCGTATTCAGAAAGCATAGCCTGCTTCTGTCATCAAACCACATTCTAACTCAATTTTCAGGAAATCCAGTCACTTTGTAAACTATTCACAAAGTTGAAGAGTGAGGCCATCTAGGCCATATAAATTTGAGCACCTGCCTTACTTTTAACTACTTTCAAATACGAAGTACGAGGAGAAGAAGCTTGAAGGAGGGCTGGACAGGGAGGAACGGCCAGGAAGGAAAAGATGTGAACTGGATGGAGAGCAAGAACAGCTTGTCCCTCAGGGCAGCATTTCCTGAAGTGGTTCCAACTAATGCTAGTCACGCAGAATGGCATAGTAGGTGTTACATAAAGTATGGCTCTGAAGAAACACTGAGTTAAGCAATGTACATAGATTTCTTTACTGGCAGATCCTTTTGAATCTTTATAGGTGTACCCATGTGCCTCGTGTATTTCTGGGAATAGAATTGGTGACAAGAATATGACATTTGCCCAACTTAGCTGACCACAAAACTGATCATACTCTGGGAAATTCTGTTCTAGGACTCACCATAGATTTTTAGTTTTTGAATGAATTGACGGATGACTGGTGACTAAGTGAATGACATAGGGAGGAAGTTAAGAGAGATTGGAGAGGTAGTGGTCAAAATAAAGTGAATTTGTGCTGAGGGAATAACATTGAGTCTACAGATGCATTTGATTCTTCTGTAAAATGCTCTCACCACTCTCTCTCCCATGCCATCTTCTTACTACCAGTTGTGGGCCAGGGAAGAAGATTTATTTATTTAGATATGTGTCCTTATTACCTGTTCCTTTTTTACTTTTATAAGTTGTTCTGTCCCTGAAAATCCCCAAATGGATCTCGGTGGAATCAGAGTTTTGGGAGTGGGATGTTCGCAGAGCAGACCATGAAGTTTTGAAACCTCAAATGCAGAGTCCCTGGTTCTACATGTTCACACACATGTGCATGTACATGTGCATGCCTCCTCCCCCTACAGCCGTCTTTCCTCTTCCATTTCAATGACTGTGCCCATTCTCTCGTCACATTTCTTTTCACTCTGATGGTTAGCACTGGAGGATGAGGAGGCAAATGGTACACTTTACTTCTCTACTACTCTGCAAAGTATCATAGTGAATTGGTTAGAGAACAGTGTGCTAGATCAGTTCTGCTTCTGAAAATGGGAAACTATCCATACCCCCAGCCCCAGGGTGAGGAGAGGGCAGGAGGAAGCAAGCAGGGCAGATAACTGGTCTCTATAACAAGAAAGATAGTATAGAATGATTCACCAAGCAGAAACTTTGATAAAGAAACCTACAAGATTTTGAATGGCTCTCAAGTAATTTCTGTTGGAAGGGATACCAACCTTGATGTGACCATGACTGTTGTGGCTTTATTTCAGAACGCCAACCAGGCACCTCTATGGCCAATTCCAGTGCCCTCCCTTCAAGTTCAGCTGGGATCAGCAAGGAACTGATTGATCTGCAGCCCCTCATCCAGTTTCCTGAGGAAGTTGCCAGCATCCTGATGGAGCAGGAGCAGAATATTTACCGAAAGGTCTTGCCAGTTGACTATCTTTGCTTCTTGACCCAGAACTTGGGCACTCCGGAATGTCAGAGGTCCCTGCCCTGCCTCAAAGCATCCATCTCAGCATCCATTCTTAACTCCCAGAATGGAGAGCACAATGCCCTTGAAGATCTTGTGATGAGATTTAATGAGGTAAGAAGGCATTGTGAGATATTTTTGTAAGAATTGCTAGTAAGTGACTTTTAAGCATATTTCTCCTTTTAGGTTTATCTGCTCCTGACATCTCATCTACCTGTCTGTGTTGACACTTCCGTGATGGCTGCTTTCTTTCCAGGCAATGAGATAGGCAACACATTGTCATCTTCCCTCTCACTTCACTCTAACCAACCCTGAAACCTAAGTGATCCTCTCTCCACCCCATGTCATTACCAAGTTCATATGCCTTCACCCTTTGGACAACCAGTCCCCACCCTTTATCGCCTCCCTTGCAAAATATTCACCATGGGTCCATTCAAATATTCTCCCCCTGGTTCCTACAGGTGCTTTAAGACCCTATGTCTCAATATTGAGTTTGGACAACATGATCCCTGGCCATGGGATCCATCTAGCTTATCCCCCTCTTCCACCCTTAAACTGCCTCAGCAGATACTAAACAACAATACCCGGATCAGGAGAGCAGGGAAGAATGTGGGCTTGAGAGGCAATGAATCACCCCACTCCTGCCCTCTGCATCCCATCAAGATCCCCATCCCCCAGGAAATCCCTCCAGGGCCTCTGAGACCTTACCAGAAACCAGTTCTGAAAAAGACAGCTGTGACTGGAGTCTGGGAACACTTAGGATGGAGGCACTGTAAGAGGTCTCGTCGCTCACAAGGAGGGAAAGGGCCAATGGCTGACACACTGTGGCCCTGGAGCAAGGATGGGAACAGGAAGGAGGAGGCAGGTTTCCATGCAAGGCTGGGGTCCTCGATGCTGTGCTCTTGGGCTTAAAGAACACTTTTCCTCCACAGTAAATCCCCAAACCCAGAGTTTTCTGTTCTACATTTTCTGTCTTTTAGGCTTAATTTCTTTTGCCTTGAATATTGAAACACAAAATTTCAGCCTCTGTACTTGTTGTTTGGTGGTTGATTTAACTCTGCAAATGTAGTAGTTTACTATTTTAGTCATCTAATAAACTACCTAAATGCTAAGAGGATACTGCCATTCTGGTCCTTCACATCTCTGATTAACAGAGGATTGATCAGTCTTTGTTACTTAAGCACTTTCTAATGATAGCAGTTCACCTCACAGTCTCTGTAGCCTGCCAATCATGACCCTGGTGATAGACGTAAAATAAATGTCAGTGACCATAGTAAGGCACAGTGGATGCAGAGTGTTAGAGGCTCAGCCCGAGCAGTTAGTTCTGTGCCCAGACATGCTTCTCAAAGGGAGATCCATTATCCATAGGAATTGCTGATCTCCATATAGTACTGTCATGCCAACCACTTATGTGTACCATTTATTTGCTCCTCATAACAACCCTGGTAGACAGATACCATCATTAACCCTACCTTACCAATGGAGAAACTGAGGCACAAGGAGATGAAGTCATTTGCTCAAGCTTACAAGGGTGGTAGTTGGCAACAGTGAGATTTAAAACCACATTGTCAAGAACCTGAGCTCTGAACCACTGTGGTATTGTGCCTTCCACCTGTAACAAGGCTCATATTGGGGGTAGCACCTGACAAAAGTTCAGATTCCTGGTTGCACCCCGAATTGAGTAAGACAGACTTTGGGACCCCATGTGAGAGCTTGTGAACCACACTGCCCCAACATTTTTTAAAATAAATCTGACATTCTTGCTTTTCCTTACTGATAAAACTGGGTGGGAAATGAAAGTTCCAGTGAACTGTGTGATTTCATCTGTGGATTTTACTGTACTTTGCGAATTATTTTAAACTTCCAGATCCAGTCATTCTCACATAGCTTAGGACCTTGCCCTTGTCCTTTGTTGTTGTTACTGTTGTTTTAAATTCTACCTGAACTCAAAAGTGATTTGCCCAAAACTTTAAAATCTAATTTTAAATTAATTTTTGGAGGAAGAGAACTTGGATTTCTTCCATTCACTATGGTAACCTTGGGAATCAAAAGTGGATCAGTGATTTCACTAGTTCAGAGTAAATGATGATATGAACCACAACTGGGTTGAGGCATGCTTTGGACTATCTCTGAAAATAGTTTATCTAAGCAACTTCAGAACGTAAACAAAATTTCTGGGAAAACACTTAAACTACTCAAGAGAACAGTCTGTTTTCAAGTATTCTCAAGCATCTATTTTCATACAAATTACGGGCATGCTCATTAAATCAGTGTTCAGTGTTATATAGTCATTATAGGCAGATCCCAAATGACCTTCACTAGACAACACTGGAATAGCTAAGTTCTTGTTGTTTGTATACCTTAGGGTAGAAAAGCTGCATTACATTAAGGGAAAATTCTTAAATTCAGATCTTCACCTATTTAGAAGGGTTTTGCCTACAAATTATCATGGCTTTACTTTCTGTAAAGAAAGAGAAGGAAAACAGCTAGCATTTATTTACCAGGTGCTCTGGATTAGATATTTTCTTATTTACTCTTTAGGGCAGTTTTGTAAGGCAGTTGTCATTGTCCTGGACTCAGATGAAAAAAGTGAAGCTTAAACAACAAATGTAATAATCATAGTATTGGATTATAGTCTGTAGAATAAAATAAATACTCATGACTTTGTACTTATGTGAATAAGTGAATAAATATATCAGTGGAAAGGGAGGATAATGTACAGGTCTTACTTACAAAAGAATTTCAGTTAATAAATATAAAAGGAATGAGGGAACTAGGAAATCACCATTAGGATACTCTAGTAATAAGTTATTATAGGCGAGAAGCACTGATGAATGCTGAAATTTTTGTGCAAAATCATGATGAAAAACAAGATATTTGCATAATTTAATAGTACTTCTCTGCAAAATACTTATTAGTTACTGAAGGAAAAATAGAGCAGTGCAGAAACCCAATGCAACACCACCTTAGGTGCTTAAAGTCAACGTGATCAGATAAGACATCTTGATGTGCATCTCCTCATATGATGCACTGAGAAGGGCATGATGCCATTGCTTTGGCTTCCTTGCCCACCCCACCCCCTGCCCAAAAAAGCATAACTCTAATCATAAGGAAAAAAAATCATCAGACAACCTCAAATGGAGGCGCATTTTACTGTTGAAAAGTATCAAACTAATGAAAGGTTAAGGAGAAACTGAGGAATTGTCAAAGGCTGCAGGAGACAAGGAGCCATGACAACTAAATGCAGCATGGGATCCTATTGGATACTGGACTAGAAAAAAAATGTTAATCAGAAAAACTGGTGAAAATCTAATAAGATGTACTTTAATTAGTATTAATATATCAACATTAATTGATAATGGTACTGTGGTTATGAAAGATGCTAACATTAGGAAGCTGGGTAAATTATATATAGGAACTCTTTGTATTTTTACAAATTTTCTGTAAATCTAAAATTACTTGAAAATCAAATTTAAAAATAGTGAAGCTCAGAGAGGTTGAGTCACTTGTTCAAGGTCACACAGTGACTGAGTGTATGTCAGAATCCAGCTGTTTCTCTTCCAAGCCAATTCTCTTCTCATGTAACTGCCTTATCTCTCTATTTATGAAATTATCACATACAAGTTTGTAGTAAAACCAGAATTGCTGACTTAGAACTTAATTAGACTTGGGTCCCCCTTCTCTCTCCCCTACCTTTATTTCTACTTTTTTTCTAAGTTTCCTGTGCATCTGTACTTTTTCTACTCCTGTTTCTGTTCCTATTTTTATCCAATTTTCTATTACCACTACTCAGATACTCATTTATTCATTCACTCAAGATATTTATTGAGCACCTACTATGCCATATAGCCTTCTCTTTTGTTTAAACATATTCTTTTAAAAAAGAAATTAGCAATGTATGATGAAAATTTACATTATTCTAAGCCTAAACTTTGGTTCTGTCAAAACTGGATACACAAAATATATATACTTTCTCCAGGGAAGGAAGATATATAGAGATAGAGATAGAGATAGAGATAGAGATGATAGAGATAGATAGAGATAGAGATAGCTTGGAACACTGGAGAATCTGAAAGACAAGAGAGAATATTCGCTTCATCGCAGGACTGTTTGTCACTTAGGGGAGAGGACAATGCATTTATTCATGCATTCAGTTAACATACTGGCAGCACTTTTCAGAAGCAGGACACCATGGTGGCTAAGTGCTAAGGAAAGTAACAGTCTACAGCTGCCAGAAGCTACCAGTCTTAAATTGCAGTCAGGCATGGCACAAACCACTGCCAAAAAAAGGCAGAAAGTACATGCAGTGTGAGTGGCGTAGATGGTGGGAGCTGCAGTGTCTGGGTCAGAGCTCTCTACTCAGCTCTGGAGTGTGGGGCTGGGCCATGAGGGGATAGCTAGGGTACAGGGGGAACATTGGGGAAGGGAGGACATTCTGCACAGGAAAACAACCAGTTTTTGTCATGAGCAAGACTCATTCATGGTCTATGGAGTCAGCTTGCTCCTGATTGTCAGTAGAACATGATCAAGAGCCAGAAATTTCCTGAATTTTAACAACTTTTACACAATGACTTAACTGTGATGTGGAAAAAGGGAAGAAAATCCTTATGCCTTTCAGGCAGTGTTGCATAACGTTCATTCTTAGGAAAATATGGTTAAAGTGGGATTGAAAGTGCAATAGTGAAATAACTGAAATGGTTTGGCTTATGTTAAGGAAGGCCAGGAGATGTCATTAAAATCAAGTTAGATTGTGGCTTGGAAGCAATGTTTGTCCCATTGCCCCTTCTCCTGCCTGATGTCGAGACTGGTGCACACCAGAGTCACTTCTGAAAAGGAAGTCATCTTTTTATCCTTGCAGGTACATAGAAGCACATGCAAAGGGTCAGCCCTCAAGTGGTTGTAGTCAGTATCTGTGCTGGCGGTGGGCTCAGTCCTGCTTTGCTTGCTTGGGAGGCAGGTCTCCTTCAACCCTTTTGATCTGGACGGACCTCTCTCTAGTTATGTTCTGAGCTAAAACTCCAAGAAGCCAGTGTTCTCTCTCCTTTCCAGTTGAGCAGCCTTACTTCCCAGCCACCCACAAAGCCTCTTGCTTTGACAGTTTCAAGTCGTATTGTCCTCCCTCCCTCCCCCATTTTCTTCCTCTATCCAGCCTCTAACCCTAGTACACATTCCTTTTTATCTTACTGGTTTTTAACTCCTCTTAGAATAAATTGCAGAGCCATTTAACTTTTCTAGAGGAGACAAAGGCATTCTTTTGTGGATAATTTCACCAAAGAGCTCACATACCATAGCACATGTGGTTGAGAAGAGATGAGAGACAAATAGAGATTGAAGATCGTTCTTATTCCCTATGTGTTCACCTCTTTTTCTTATGAAACTTTGTGGTGGAATGTGAGGGAGAGGGATGCATTCTGTAATTACAGTTCTGAGTCACTAGTTCTCAAACCTTATGCCTCCTCAGTGTGGCCTCTGCTTCCATCCTGTTGTTCACCTATTGATGACCTTTGGGGATGGAACTCGTCATCATCTGCACCTACAGCTGGTCCTCAGGATCTGTCAACAGAATGATTTTTGGTTCCATAACCTCCCACTGCCTACAGACACTCTTTTGTGTAACAGCTAATTGATTTCTCTAGCTAAGGACTGCTTTGGGGGTTCAAGAGACTATTAACAGGTTCACTTTTTTTCTATGCCCTACAGGAGAATGTTTTGTTTGTTGAGTAGTTCTTAGCAAAACTATTTGTCTGGGTTCTCCTTTCAGACTACTTGGTCCAAGAGCAGGTCATGAGCCCAAAATGGAATGCAGTTATGAGACCCCAGAAGATTCTAGAAGAATTCCACCCCAGTGACCTTCTCCAGACCCCCTCTGTTTTGGTCAATCTAAGTAGTCATCAACCTGCTTCTCTCACCACACAAACATGGGCAGCCAAAAGTGACACTCAGTTGTTGCTTGTTCCTTCCAGATGTCAAATCAATGTTTTAAAGGCCACTCCTTGAATTAAGAATGCCAAGGTGCAGCTTAACTCCCTGGGAAAGAATTGTATGAATAAATAGATATCTGCCCAGAAAAGGATTGTTTGAGCCTGAGTCCCTCCATAAGTGATGATCCTTACTTTGGCACATTCCAGCATCTAAAAATCTGTCTGGTTACAGCCAAGGGAAGACCATTTCAGCACAATAAGGGAAAAGTATGACATATGATAATGGGAGGGGGGCAGTGACCTCCTGTTCAGATGTGTGTCTTCACTTGAAATATTTTGGAAAAAAATACTGTTTTAAATTTGTACATTCAACCATGTTAGAAAAGTTCTCTTTCAAGGCTCCCCCTCCCCTCCTTCATGCAGACAGCCAAGAAAATCATCTGTTCAAGGCTGCTATACAAATTTTCTTCTTCATACCTGGACACTCATGAGATAAATTGTTAATAAAGCCACTTCAGGACAAGGGAAGTTTCAGCTCACTTTAGAAAACCAGATTTCTCCTTGGCAAAGCACCTCTCCCCAGAGGCACACCTCTGAGAGCAGACAGTCGATTCATTCTCCAGAGCATTTCACTGCACATTCCAGGCTTAACAGAAATCTCTGTCCAGAAATTTCTGAACTAAAAAATACAGTAGGCAGCTAAACCAGAGACTGTGCGGCGCAGGGCAGTGTGCTAAGAGCAAGGTTATGGCTCCTCTGCCCTGGAGCCAGTTGACAGCATATCATGTTCGGTGGTGCATGGCAAATCAGCTCCCACAGGATTCTGCTCACACACAGGAGCACTCAGAAAATGGCAGGGCTTGGAATGAGAAGAGGCACACTCACATCATTATTCAGGGTGCAGCTCCGGAGTCGGCCTGCTTTGCTTCTAGACCACCATTCCCAGGCATGTAACTTCAAGCCAGCTACCTAAACCCTCAGCTTTTGATACAGATAATAATAGTTCCCACCTCCAGTGGTTTCCGTGACTATTCAGAGACGACAGGTATAAAGCACTCAGCGAGGACCCGAGCCACAGTAATGGTTCAATGTTGATTACAAAAAAAAAAAACCAAACACTAAAATAACTGCATTTTCAGGATAATTAATAATAATAGATCTCATTTTTTAAATATTATTATTTCCCAGTTAACAGAGGAGAAAACTGAGGCTCAGAGACTCTAATTAAATGATCTATGGTTTCAGAGCTAGGATTTGAACCCAGGTGATCTGGCTTCCAGAGCCAAAGTTCTTGGCTCATCTACCTGGTTCTATTAGATTAAAGCTGAAGGAGCTTTTTCCCCTCACCTCGGTTCTCTTTCTCTGAGTAAAAAAACATTTTCTTCACAGCAGGTACAAAATATTATAACTTAAACATGCTGATCTCCATGTTGACTTTTACCCATGTGCTCACTTCCTGATGTGAAAATGAGTCACCTCTTTTGAAGTGGGAGACTGTGGTCCTTGAAATGGTGGGGAGAATGGCATTATAAGGTATCTGAGAATATTGTCACAGAACATTAGGATGAGTTGTCATTTCCAAATGACCCAGGCAGAAGGAGGATTTCAGGTCTTCGATTTTTAAAGTTCCCCTCTCAACTTTGAGGTACTGGATGCCTGAGAATGTAGGATGCCCAAAATGCCAAAAATTCTACTTTATTTCCTTATCTTCCTCCCTTGACCGCACCATCTCTGCTATATTTTTCCTCGTCTCTATTTCTACTTTACACAAAACCTACATCCCCAACAGGAATGGCTTTTGAAATTCCAAATCTTAAGTCCTATCTCTACTTCTGAAAGGACTGAGAGGGAGGGGCTGTACTCAAAGCTGGGGCAGCAGGAGAGGACAATAGAGAAGGGCTACCAAGCATCTTGTGAATCAGGTTTTGCTCATTAGTTTATTTTGTTCACTAGAGTCCTCTTATAAGTGACATTATATGGTACTTGTCTTTTGCCTACTGACTTATTTCACTTAGCATAATAGTCTCCAGTTTCATCCATGCTGTTGCATAAGATAGGAATTCCTTCTTTCTCACTGCTGCATAGTGTCCATTGTGTAAATTCAACACAGGGTTTTTAAAATTGTTGTTGTTCAGTTACAGTTGTCCCACTTTTTCCCCCATTGCTCTCCCCTTTCCCACCCCACTCCCACAGTCAATCCCCACCCCATTGTTCTTGCCCATGAGTCCTCTATTCCTGTTCTTTGACTTGTCCCTTCCCCTTCTTTCCCCTGTTATCCCCCTCTCCCCTCCCCTCTGATCACTGTCAGTTTTTTCTTTATTTCCATGTCTCTGGTTCTATTTTTGCTTGTTCATTTGTTTTGTTGATTAGGTTCCACTTATAGGTGAGATCATATGGTATTTGTCTTTCACCACCTGGCGTTTTTCACTTAGCATAATACTATCCAGTTCCATCCATGCTGTCGAAAGGGGTAGGGGTTCCTTCTTTCTTTCTGCTGTGAAGTATTCCACTATGTAAATGAACCAGTTTTTTTGATCCACTTATTTACTGATGGCCACTTAGGCTGTTTCCAGCACTTGGCTATTATAAATAACGCTGCTATGAACTTTGGACTGCATAGGTTCTTTTGAATTGGTATTTCAGGATTTTAGGGTACAACCCCAACAGTAGGCTAACTGGATCAAAAGGGAGTTCCTCTTTAGTTTTTTGAGGAAATTCCATACTGTTTTCTATAGTGACTGCATCAGTCTGCATTCCCACCAACAGTATACTAGGGTTCTCTTTTCTCCACAACCTCACCAGCACTTGTTGTTTGTTGATTCTTTAATAATAGCCATTTTGGCAGGTGTGAGGTGATATCTCACTGTAGTTTTAATTTGCATCTCTCTGATGGCTAGGGATATTGACATTTTTTAATATGTTTGTGGGTCATCTGTATATCCTCCTTAGAGAAGTATCTATTCAGGTCCTTTGTCCCTTTTTAAATTGGGTTATTTGTCTTTCTGGTGTTGAGTCATATGAGTTCTTTATGTATTTTGGAGATTAAACCCTTGTCTGATGTGTCATTTGTAAATATGTTCTCCCATACAGTTGGTTTCCTTTTCACTTTGATGATGGTTTCTTTAGCCATGCAGAGGCTTTTTAATTTGATGTAGTCTGATTTGTTAATTTTTTTCTTTATTTTCCTTGCCCTAGGAGATGTACCAGCACACATATTGCTGCGTGGTATATCTGAAATTTTACTGCCTATGTTTTCCACTAGGATTTTTATGGTGTCACAACTTAATACTTAAGTCTTTTATCTATTTCAAGTTTATTCTGGTATATGGTGTAAGTTGGTGGTCTAGTTTTTTTTTGTGTGTGTGTGTGTGGGTGTGTGTGTGTGTGTATGTGTACCAGTATAGTTCTCCCGACACCATTTATTGAAGACGCTATCTTTACTCTATTGTATGCTCATGCCCCCTTTGTCAAATATTAATTGACCATAGAGACATGTGTTTACTTCTGGGCTTTCTATTCTGTTCCATTGATCTATGTGTCCATTCTTATGCCAATACCAGACTATTTTGATTACAGTGGCCTTGTAGGAAAGTTTGATATCTGGTATTGTGGTCCCTCCAACTTTGTTCTTTCTTAAGATTGCTGAGGCTATTCTGGGTCTTTTTTGGCTTCGTATAAATTTTTGGAATATTTCTTTTAGATCTGTGAAGTATGCCATTGATATTTTAATAGGAATTGCATTGAATCTATAGATTGCTTTGGGTAGTATGGACATTTTAATGATGTTAATTCTTCTAATCTGTGAACATACTATATGCTTGCATTTATTTGTATCTTCCTCACTTTCTTTCTTCTACAGTGTCCTATAGTTTTCCAAGTACAAGTCTTTTACCTCCTTGGTTAAATTTATTCCTAGGTACTTTATTTTTTTGTGTGTTGCTCTAGTAAATGGGATTTTTTTCTTAGCTTCTCTTTCTGATAGTTCATTGTTGGTGTATAAAAATGCCGTTGATGTCTGAATATTGAGTTTGTACCCCACTACTTTGCTGAATTCACTTATTAGGTCAAGTAGTTATTTGGTGGAGCCTATAGGATTTTCTGTGTACACTATCACGTCATCTGCAAATAATGACAGTTTTACTTCCTCCTTTCCAATTTGGATGCCTTTTATTTCTTCTTGTGTGATTGCTATGGCTAGGACTTCCAGTACTATGTTGAATAAGAGAGACGAAAGCAGACATCCCTGTCTTATTCCTGGTCTTAAATAAATGGCTTTTAGTTTTGCGCGTTGAGTATGATTTGGCAGCAGGTTTTTTGTATATGGCCTTTATTATGTCGAGGTATGCTCCCTCTATTCCCAGTTTGCTGGATATTTTTATTATAAGTGGGTGCTGGATTTTATCAGATGCTTTTGCTGTATCTTTTGGTATGATCATGTGATTTTTGTCTTTCATTTTGTTTATGTGATGTATCATGTTTATTGATTTGCAAGTATTATACTATCCTTGCATCCCTGGAATAAATCCCACTTGATCATGGTATATGATCTTTTTAATGTATTGCTGCATCTGGTTTGCTAATATTTTGTTGAGGATTTTAGCATATATGTTCATCAGAAATACTGGCCTTTAATTTTCTTTCTTTGTTGCATCTTTACCTGTTTTGAAATTAGGATAATACTGGCCTTGTAAAAAGAGTTTGGAAGTTTTCCTTCCTCTTGAATTTTTTGGAATAGTTTGAGAAAGAGAGCTATTAGTTCTTCTTAAATGTTTGGTGAAATTTACCTGTGAAACCACATAGTCCAGAGCTTTTGTGTGCCAGGAGTTTTTTGATTACTGCTCCAATTTCACTACCTGTTATTGGTCTATTCAGGCTTTCTGCTGCTTCTTGACTCAGTTTTGGAAGGATGTATATTCTAGAAATTTGTCCATTTCACCTAGGTTGTCCAATATCTTGGCATATATTTGTGCATAGTAATTTCTTACAATCCTTTGTATTCTGTAGTATCATTGTTACTTCTCATCTTTCCTTTCTGACTTTATTTGTTTGGGTCCTCTCTCATTTTTCTTGATGACTCTAGTTAAAGTTTTGTCAATTTAGTTTATATTTTCAAAAAACCAGCTCCTGGATTCATTGATCATTTGAATTGTTTTTTTACTCATATCATTTTATTCTGCTGTGATCTTGATTATATCCTTCCTTCTACTTACTCTGTGCTTTGTTTGTTGTTCTTCCTCCAGTTCTTATAGGTGTGGGGTTAGGTTGTTTATTTGAAATGTCTGTCTTCTTCAGGTAGGCCTGTATTGCTATGAACTTCCCTCTCAGGACTGCTTTCACTGTGCCAATAAGTTTTGTGTTGTGTGTTCGTTTTTATTTACTTCTAGATACCTTTTATTTTTTCCTTGATCTCACTGTTAACTCATTTATTATTTAATAACCTGTTATTCAGCACCCATGTATTTGAATGTTTTTTAGTTTTTTCCTTGAGGTTGGTTTCTAGTTTCAAGCCATTGTGACCCAAGAAGATGCTTGATATGATTTCAATTTTCTTGATTTTGTTAAAGCTTGTTTTGTGTCTTACCATGTGGTCTCTTTGAAAATGATCCATATGCATTTGAGAAGAATGTAATTGTGCTTCTTTGGGGTGAAATGTTCTATAGATATCAATTTAGTCCATTTGCTCTAGAGTTCTATTTAATGCCACTATATCCTTGTTCATTTTTTTTATAGAGGATCTATCCATTGTTGACAGTGGGGTGTTAAAATCCCCTACAATGACTGTATTGCTGTCAATCTCTTTCTTAAAGTCCTCCAAGATTTTCTTTATATATTTAAGTGCTCCTATATTGGGTGCATATATGTTTACAAGGGTTATAACATATTGTTGGACTACTCTCTTAAGTATTATACAGTAACATTTTTCTCTTGTTATGACCTTTGTTTTGAAGTCTATTTTGTCTGATATGAGTATTGCTACACCAGCTTGTTTTTCATGTCCATTTCCATGGAATATTTTTTCCATCCCTTCACTTTCAGCTTGTATAAATCTTTTGCTCTGAGGTAGGTCTCTTGTAGACAGCATATACATGGGTCATGTTTTATTATCTATTCGGCTACCCTATGTCTTTTGATTAGAGCATTTAATCCATATACATTTAAGGTTATTATTCATAGGTACCTATTCATTGCCATTTTTTCCCTTTGTACCTGTGTTCCCCCTCTCTCTATCTCTTCTTCTTAAAGCAGTCCCTTTAGTATCTCTTGCAATGCTGGTTTGGTGGAGATGTACTCTTTTGCCTTTTTTTCAATCTGGGAAGCTCCATATTTCATGTTCCATTTTAAATGAGAGCCTTGCTGGATAGAGTAGTCTTTTTTCTTAATATCCTTTATTGGTTATGCTATTACAGTTGTCCCATTATCCCCCTTTCACTCCCCTCCACCCTGCACACCCCCTCCTACCCACATTCCCCCCTTTAGTTCGTGTCCATGTGTCATAAGTTCTTTGGTTTCTACATTTCTTATACTATTTTTACCCTCTCCCTGTGTATTTTCTCCCTACTGTCTATGCTACTTATTCTTTGTACCTTTTCCCCCTTTCTTCCCGTCCCACTTCCCTGTTGATAACCCTCCATATGATCTCCAGTTCTGTGTTTCTGTTCCTGTTCTAGTTGTTTCTTAGTTTGCTTTTGTTTGTGTTTTAGGTGTGGTTGTTAATGATTGTGAGTTTGCTGTCATTTTACTGAACATATTTTTTATCATCTTTTTTCTTAGATAAGTCCCTTTAACATTTCATACAATAAGGGCTTGGTGATGATGAACTCCTTGAACTTGACCTTATCTGAGAAGCATTTTATCTGCCCTTCCATTCTGAATGAAAGCTTTGCTGGATAGAGCAATCTTGGATGTAGGTCCTTGCCTTTCATGACTTGGAATACTTCTTTCCAGCCCCTTCTTGCCTGTAAGATCTCTTTTGAGAAATCAGCTGACAGTCTGATGGGAACTTCTTTGTAGGTAACTGTCTCCTTTTCACTTGCTGCTTTTAAGATTCTCTCCTCTTTAATCTCGGCTAATGTGATTATGATGTGCCTTGGTGTGTTCCTGCTTGGGTCCAACTTCTTTGGGACTCTCTGAGCTTCCTGGATTTCCTGGAAGTCTATTTCCTTTGTCAGATTGGGGAAGTTCTCTTTTATTATTTGTTCAAATAAGTTTTCCACTTGTTGCTCATCATCTTCTCCTTCTGGTAGCCCTATAATTCGGATGTTGGAACGTTTAAAGATGTCCCAGAGGTTCCTAAGCCTCTCCTCATTGTTTTGAATTCTTGTTTCTTCATTCTTTTCTAATTGGATGTTTCTTTCTTCCTTCTGGTCCACACTGTTGATTTGAGTCCCAGTTTCCTTCCTATCACTATTGGATCCCTGTACATTTTCCTTTATTTCACTTATTGTAGCCTTCATTTTTTCATCTAATTTGTGACCAAGTTCAACCAATTCTGTGAGCATCTTGATTACCGGTGTTTTGAACTGTGCATCTGATAGGTTAGCTATCTCTTCATTGCTTAGTTGTATTTTTTCTGGAGCTTTGATCTCTTCTTTCATTTGGGCCATATTTTTTGTCTTGATGCACCTGTTACATAATAAGGGGTGGAGCCTTAGGTGTTCACCAGGGTGAGGCAACCCACGTCGCTGCCATATGATGCTGTATGTGGGGAAGGGGTCCCAGAGGGAGCAATGGCACTTGCTCTGCTCTCTGTGGGTTTTCAGTCACTTCCCCTGCTTCCCCCAAGCAAATTGGGCCCTTCTGGTGCTGATTCCCATGTGGGAGGGTTTGTGTACATTCTAGGACCCTGTGGGTCTCTCCAACAAGCTCTCTTGTGAGGCTGGGAGCTTCTCCTTCTGCCTCAACCCCCACAGGTGTTTTCAATCAGAGGCTTGAGGCTTTATTTCTCTGTGCTGGGACCCCAGGTTGTGTGGTCCGTCCTGCTCCCCAGTTGTTTCTCCCGGTTTATCTGCAAAGGAATGTGGGACCACGCAATCCACAATCCACTGCCTTGCTGGGTCTGCCCACTGCTGCCTTGTTGCCAGTCTTCTTCACCCAGCTGCCCATCTCTGGCCCTACTACCAATCTGGATGAATGTGTCTTCTTTAAGTTCTTGGTTGTCAGACTTCCATACAGTTCGATTTTCTATCAGTTCTGGTTGCTTTTTGTTTTTAAATTGTTGTCCTTTTTTGGTTATGCGAGGAGGCACAGCATGTCTTCCTATGCCTCCATCTTGGCCAGAAGTCTGGATAGAGTAGTCTTGGTTGCATACTCTTGTTTTACATTTGGAACTTTTTGTGCCAGTTCCTTCTGGCTTGCAGTGTTTCTGTTGAGAAATCAGCTCATAGCCTTATTGGAGCTCCTTTTTATGTGACTAGCTGTTTCTCTTTTGCTGCCTTTAAGATTGTCTCTTTGTCTTTAAATTTTGCCATTTTAATTATGATGTGTCTTGGAGTGGGCCTCTTTGGGTTCATCTTGATTGGGACTCTCTGTGCTTCATGAACTTGCATGACTTTTTTCTTTCACCAAATTAGGAAGGTTTTCTGTCATTATTTCTTCAAACATGTTTTCTATCCCTTGCTCCCTTTCTTCTATTTCTGGTGTTCCTATGATGCAAATATTGTTATATTTCATGAAGTTTCAAAGCTTCTAAATGATCCTCATTCTTTTTAAATCTTTTTTCATTTTGTTCCTCTGCCTGAGTGTTTTTTCCACCTTGTCTTCCAACACTCTGATTCAATCCTCTGTGCATCTAGCTTGCTTTTAATTCCTTCTAGTGTGTTCTTCATTTCCACCTGGTTCTTATTCATAGTTTATATGTCCATTTTCATCAGCATTTAGTTCCTACTAAGTTCCTTGTAGTTCCCATGAAGTTCCTTGTAGTTCTCATTAAATCTCTTGACCATTCTTATAACCATTATTTTGAATTCTATGTCTGATAAATTTCTTGCCTCAGTTTCATTTAGCTCTTTTTCTAGGGATTCCTTCTTTCCTTTCAGTCAGGGTTGTTTCTTTGTCTCCCTATTTTAGGTGGCTCTTTTTGTTTGTTTCTGCATATTAGATTGATCTGCTTTGACTCCCTGTCGTTGTGGGGTGGCCACATAGACAATTATCACTTTCTCATATTAAAGTGGGATAATTTTATCAATTTCACATGGTTCTTTGGACATTTAAGCAGGATAATGTATAAATAACCTATCACAGGATAGGTGCTCAATAAATGTAGCTAGTGTGATGATCCATGCCAAATGAGAGACAAAGACTGTATGTGCCCTGAGTGTGGAAGAGAGACCACACGGGCTACATTTCCCTTGACGATGACCAAGGCTTCAGATCCTTGGAGGATGAGAAGGGTTTTGCCAGATGCAATTATGAATTTCACCACTGAGGAGGATTCAGATACTATGTTATGTACTCCTGAGTATAACATGCTGTTGAGTTGGCTTCAAGTCCTGGCGACCCTATGAATGAGTGATATACACAATGTCAGCCCTGCTCAGCTCCTGTAGACTCATGCCTTTTCTTCTTTTACGGAGACAACCATCTCATATTTGGCCTTACTTTTTTCCTGCTGCTTTCTGTTTTTCACAGCATCATAGTCTTTCCCAAAGAACCCTGCCTTCTCGTGTGTTCCCAACATAAGACAGCTTCAGTTTTGTTATTTTTGCCTCCAGTGATTTCAGGACCCATTTATTCATCTCTCTGGCAGTCCTGGGTATTTGTAGAGCTTGTACTCCTACCATCCACCAAATGTAGGAATGTCTCCCTTGCAGATTCTTACCCAGCTTTGACTAAAATCTTTAAAAGATAGACTTCACTCCATTTCAATGAGCCTATTATGTTGATGGAGCTCCCAGGGGAAAAAAAAAAACAGAAATTGTGTTTTTCTTGGTTTAGTTCTCTTAAGGCTAGTTATCCTCCATATCATCAAAACTTACATCATTCTTCAATATAATTCTTAAAAATAAGGCTGCCTAATCTGTTCTGAGACGCTTCCGTCTTACAGCTGAATAAGTCCCCTACTCTTAATGTCTGCTAATTTTATTGTTGTTTTATTTCTATCAGTAGTGTCTAATTGTTAGCCCCATTAAAGGTCAACTAAAACCCCTAGACAAATGGCTGTCAAGCTCATCTTTTCTCTGTGCATGAGTTACTTTGTTGTTTTCTCCCATGGATGTAATATTTTATATCTAAGTCTTCTAAATTTTATCTTTTTAGACATTCAAACCTGTTGAAATTTTTTTTAATTTTTGTTAATTCAGTTATGTATTAAATTAGCTACCACTCCTGATTTTTTAATGTTCAGGTTTGGTAAATGTGTCTCATGTATATTTATTCAAATTGTTGGAAAGATATCAAACCAGATAGGAATGAATAGAATGCCTTATGGCACATCACTAGTTACTGCTCTTTAGGTTGGCCTTAAACCAACAATCACTTCTTTGCGAAGTGTATTTAAGCTAGGTATGATTTTCCTTAACTCTACAATCATCCAACACATGTTTCTCATATGTCTCTAAGTATAGTTTGAGATACTCTGTGAAATAACTTCCTAAAACCAAGACAAATTAATGATATGGGGGTCAAATTATCCTCTCAAAATAAAAGAAAAAATTGGTTAATTTGAGAATTTGCTGGTTGAGGATGTCTAATTTTTCTTCCATTTATTTAGATGATAATGATGAAAATATAATGATAATGATAATGATGAAAATAATAACATAGATACTGTTAATTACGTGCCTTGTAATGGGGACTATACCAAACACTTTATATACCTAATCACATTTAGCTCTCATAAAACCCTGAATGGTGGGAATCATTGCTTTATTTTACAAATAAGAAAACTGAGATTCAGAAAGGCTACATAATTTGCTTAATATCACATAGCTAGAAAGTGACTAAACCCAGATGAAACTCAGGCTTTCTATATAGGTAGTATTGTGCATCTAGTTGCATAATAAACAGTTATACCATGGGGAAATAAATAATCATGAATAAAGAAATGGGGGCATAAAATGCTGATTTGTCTGCAGGATTTAGGGGGTGACCCAGTAAGACCAGAGCAGCATCTTCCACAGTGAGTTGTGTGAGAGTTCAGAGTGCATTCTGTGGAAAAATAGTGCTCTGTGGTCTAACATATATGCCACATGCTGGGCAAACAATAAATAAGGTTTGTTTTTGTCTTTTTTCATGGCAGGACTTCTCAGGTCATTTATTATGCTAATGTACATTGGGCCACTCAGAATGCAGCATATCACAAACATACTTGAGTATTGAGTGCCTGTAGGTCTAGTACCTCTTACAGAATGTGCTTAGGGAAACTACCATGTTAGGGAGGCAGGTGGGTTTGTCATTTAGGGGAGAATAAGGGTCTGGGGCCTTAATGTCTCGTCTCTTGAAGCAGTGTGGACACAAATCTTCAAGAGCTCTAGATGGTACAGGGAAGGAAGTAAGGATTCAGCAGGGCAGTTTCTGGCAAAGATGAGGTCTAGGTCCCTCCAGTCCTGGCATGTGGGCCTGAGCCATATGGGTTTATGAAGTGAGATCTTAATCTTATGATTCAGATTTAATAAGCCACACACAAAACAAGTTTCATTCCTTTATTATTACACCTCACACTTTAAAAATTATACAGACACTAAAATTGTGTATGTCTCACAATTGTGTACAAGTATCACTCATTTGGGTAAAAAACATACAGGACTGGCCTGGATAAATAATACAGCCAAGAAGCTTGTTGGCATTTTCAGGTAGCATGCCATGTCTTCTACTCTCTGTCCCCTTCTCTCCCTTCCTTAGGAACCCACAACCACCCTGATGCCCCCAATACACCCTCAAGCACCACAAATCATGTTAAAGTTGTCATATTGTAATGAGTCACTTTTGTAATTTGTAAAATACTCTCTTCAATGAAAAGTAATATCATCATATATTTGTGGCAGTTTTTTATTTGGATCAGTCATATATGTAAACCTAACAAATGCTTCCTACAAGTGGAGAGAATAAAAATCTATGTATTTTTAGTCCTTTAATCTAATATTTTTGTAAGAAGCTCTATTTATAGATAAAATATGATTTCTTAATTTTTAGGTGAAGAAACCAACAGCCAATCTTGGGGAAAATTTTTAAGATATACTTAAATTAAAATCTTTAATCAAAGAATATGCACATTTATACCATGCCTTTACACTTACACAGAGCTCTTCTCATGCATTATGTCATTTAATACTTACAGGACCACCTTGATTTGGGATCTGAGGCTTTAGTCTGTCTTCCTGACTCCAAGTCCAGGACTCTTCTCACTTCATCACCTCTGCTTTTCACTTCTAATGCATGCCTAGCATTTGGATAGACAGTCCTAGAGTAGCTTTTCCTAAAAATTGTGCTTCAGAGCCCTGGTTTTTCAACCTGCTCAAGAGGAGAAAGGAAAAAAAATGTGTGTCTCAGTACCTTACAGAAACACCCTTTGCAGCTCTTTTTCCCTTATGTATTGATATTTCCAGTGCACATTAGCATACTGAAGGCTTGAGATGTCCAGCAATAAAAACGTTTATAATTCACCAGCATTTTCTCAAATTCTTTTACCTGTAGCTTTTTTTCCCTCCTCTTTCTCTAATTTGCAGAACACACTGTTCTGGAAATAACCTAAGACAAAAATACTAAGGAACAAAAAGTGAACATGTGAAATACTTAAATTACATAACAGATGACATATGTTCCAGACTTCCTTATCTCCCCTCCCCTAGAATGAGGCTTCAGGTCAGTTAGGTGGACAGTTCCAACATGGGACAAATGAATGAATGGCAAAGAGATGAATGGCAGGGAGAAACTTTCAAATGAGAGAACCAGCTTGATCAGATGTATTCTGGGCAGGATCATGCGTGATGGATGCAGGAAGACCCATCAGGAGAGAGATGCAATAAACAGCAGGTGATAACAAGGGATCTGCTGTAGGTTGCTGGTGAGAATAAAAGGGGAAAATGGCTCCTGATTGATGTCTTAGACAAAGAATTTGAGTAGTAGTGCAGTGATCAATTGGATAGGAAGGCTGAATGATAAAGTTAGACTGACTTCAGGCCATCCAGGCAGGGCATTTGGAATTCATGGGTCACCTGTGACAGCATCTGGCCAATTACAAAGACCACCCAGTGTAGTCAAGAGCTCATGCTTTGATTAAGCGTTCAAATCCTTACTCTGTTATGTATTAGCACAGTGGATTTGGCCAAATCACTTTACTTCTGAGCCTATTTTCCCAACTACAAAAGGGAGCTAAGAGTAGTTTCCTCATGGGTTGTTGTAATGGTTAAGTAAGATAATGAATCTTTAGCTCAGGATAGTGCCTAGCACAAGTGCTCAATAAATGTTCATTGTTATTTCTATTATTACTGCTGTTCTTATCATTTTGTGAGGAGATATTTAGTTTGGGACATGCAGGTTTTAGGATGAGAATAAAGTATTATCTTTAAGTTGGTGCCTTCTAGGCAGTGGGAGGCAGGAGCCTGGAGCTCATGTACAATGGGATCAAGCCTGCACATGCAACTTGGGAACAATCCCTAAAGAAGGAATGGCTGAGCCATGAGAATTAATCTGTTTCCTAAGACAGCAAGTGTGAGAGGCGCCAAGGATCAAGTTTTGGTAAAACCCACTATCAGGGCAGATAAAAGGATCCAGTGAGAAGGAGAATGTGGGCATCACAAGAGAATCAGACAGTGTGGATGATAAAAAAAAAACCAGGGGGAAGAATTTCTAAGATGACCACATATTATCCTGAACCAGAGAAGTAGAGAAGTGAATGATAGGGAATCCAGAATGGTGAACAAATGGCTGAATAACATAGCATTACTCACCCTTCCCTACACTGGGCACACATGAAGGGTTGTCTCCTGAGGCCAAACTTGCAGAAGGATTTCTACAGACTGGAGCAGAGAAGACATGAAAATGTTGTGCAAGCAACAATTGAAGAAACTTGAACTATATTGCCAAGGTGGTAGACTTCAACTTCTAAGGTGGTCAGGATAGGTACATTTCAGTTTTTGAAGGGTTGCCGTGATGATCAAGTTGAGTTATTCTTTCTGTCTTTAGCAGGCAGAACTAGGCCCAGTCATTTCATCTGGGCCTTAATACAGGATGCTTCTGAGGTAGTGAGCTTCTTATAACTGGAGAAATTTTATGCAGAGCCTGGCTGGCTGGCTACAAAGCTGGGAAGGGTTTCTAGACAAGCTATGACCTGTGAGGCCAAATCCATCCCACCACCTGTTTTAGCTTTTGAGCCAAGAATGATTTCTACATTTCTTTCTGATATTTAAAAAGATTTTATTTATTTATTTTTAGAGGGAGATGAAGGGAGGGAGAAAGGGAGGAAGAGAAACATGGATGTGCAAGAGAAACATCAATCATAACTGGGGGGCAACCCAGGCATGTGACCCGACTGGGAATCAAATCAGCGACCTTTTGGTTTGTGAAACAGTGCCCAACCCACTGAGTTACATGGTCAGGGCCATTTTTTCCTGATTCTTAAAAATCAGAAGAATAATATTTTGTGATAGGTGGAAATGATATACAGTTCAAATTTCAGTGTCCCTAAGTAAATTTCTATTGGAACACAGACGTGTGCACTCACTGACGTATTGTCTATGGCTGCTTTCACGCTATAGTGGTGAAGCTGAATAGCTACAACCAAGATTGAGTGGCTCACAAAGCCTGCAATATTTATCCTCTGGCCTTTCACAGAAAAAGCTTGCCAGAAAGTTTGAGATCATCTAGTGGCCTTTTTTCAACTGGGAGATTCTGTGAGGGAGGAAAGTGTTTGCCTTAGATCTGGATAGGAGGTCACAGATCACTTGGAAACCACCACTGCAATAGCCTGCATGGACAGAAAACCAGGGTGCAGTGGTGAGAAAATGTAGATAATGGACTGGGAATACTTGCTGGAGAAGTCTGACTGAAAACAAAGGTGAAAATTTGGATGGTGGCTCATCAGATCAGCACAGTACAGGGAAGGGATTTTGGGGAGGGATAGGACAAGGTCTATCTGGAGAAAGTCCAGCATTGTTAATGTAACGAGAATGGTTAGCACAACATCAATGTAACCTGGCAGCCAAGGAGAGTGGATTGGAATGTCCATGTGTGAGCAATGACAACTTCACTGTAGTAGTCAGTGGGGGCAGTAGATGCTGTTCAGTGAGCATGTGTACTGTGTGGCCATCACATTCAAGATGACTGAGCAAGCAGACCAACGAATTTGCATCAGATTTTGTGTTAAGCTTGAACATTCCTCCATGGAAACTATTTGGATGATTCAGACAGCCACAGCTATGAGCAACTAGTGATTGGCAGCTTCATCATGACAACACACCTGCACTCATACCTCATGTCTCGTGCAGAGTTTTTTTGGCAAAACATCAATTTACCCAGGTGACTCAGCCCCCCTACAGCCCAGATTTGGTGCCCTATGACTTATGGCTCTTCCAAAAACTAAAGTCACCTTTGAAAGGGAAGAGATTTCAGACTGTCGATGATATTCAGGAAAATATGACAGGGCATCTGACAGTGATTGGAGAACTGTGTGAAGTCCCAAGGTGCCTACTTTGAAGGGGACTGAGGCATCATTGTCCTATGTACAGTGTTTCTTGTATCTTGTATTTTTTTAATAAATGTCTCTATTTTTCATATTACGTGGCTGCTTACTTTCTGGACAGGCCTTTTTTAAAAATATAAATATATGTTTGTGCCAGAAGAGCAACGTAAAAATTTATCCTGTGTTCTATCAACCCAATGGTATCCTTTGTATCGGCTTTATTTTATGGCACAGTTAAATATATCTGTCGTCATATCTCTCAGCAAGAGGGGATTTTCTAAATGTTCTTGTTTATAAATGTGCAGAAAATTTTTGTACAGAGAGTCATGCTTTTGTTGGCCAAAGAAAGTGAACACTTGCTGATTTTCTGGCAATCCTAACAAAAATACTGAAGTGTATTTTTATACCCTGGGGGCCAAAATGAATTTCAAAATGACAGTGCTCAGATACATAATCAGCCCAGCTTTCCTCTTATGCCTCCACTGGGTTTAACAACTTTGTCAAATCCCTTCCTCTGAACTCCACTTCTGCAAGTGAGTTGAAATTAATTCTCTCTACTGCACGTAAACAAAAGGCGGGCTTCTCTGCTAGACTCTCAAAAGCTTGGTCCCCAACCAGTGGATGAGATAAGCAGTCTAAATCCACGGAAACTGTGGTGTGAAAGTACCTTTTTTAAAAAGCAAAATTTGTATTGCTTCTTACAATATGCTTTCCTTATTAATGTCACATGATCATTTTAAAAATGTTTACTTCACACTGTTTTGAAGTATAACTGTATTCCAGTAGTTTCAAGCCAAACACAGAAATTTAGTTAACTCTTATTCCAAACAAGGCAAGATACTTATTATGTAATTCAATATGAGTAACTATCTGTGCCAATAAGGGAGCCAGATATTCTGCTAATAAAAATCCACATAGAACCAAATATCCTTCTTTGGCTAATAGTTTTGCCATTCTTTCCCAGGGGAAATATATGACAATTAATAACAGGTGCTACATTCACTGTTTGCTTTTCATATTCATTCTTTGTCCCTGTGGCAATACTAGAAGTTACCTCTCTGCTCTTCATTCTTCAGTAGCTCCTATTGCCAGCCAAATATTATTTAGACGTCTTAGCCACATTCAGGGGGCCCTGAAGTGTACCTGTCTAGTTTTCTCCTCCATTAATCCCTCTCTCCCTTTCACATCTGTCAGCCTGGATGACTCAATGTCATACTCTGTGGGAAGTGGCAGAAATGCTGCACAATTCCAGGGCACACCCTCCACATAGTGCACAAAGTGGCAGCTCGGGATGAGCGTGCCAGCTCTGAGATTTGAATTCCGATCCCAGCTCTCCCACTTACTGTCTGTCGGACCCCAGGCAGGTTTCTTTGCCACTCTATACCTCAGTCTCCTCATCTGTAAAATCGTGCTAATAACACCAACCCAACAAATAAGATTGTTGCAAGAATTAAAAGAAATGATTTGCAAGAATTAAGAGAGATGAAATGTGTTTGCCACAGTGATTGACCCAGACTCAAGAACTCAATATATAACTAATGATAAAGATAATGATTCTGGTAAACTAATAACTCAGAATCCCTTGCATTTAGAACAAATAAGAAAATTTTCTTTGCTTCCAATACTATAATACTTTAACATCACCATTTATAAGCTATCAAGAAGTTTGAGGAAATGGAGGTCACCATTTTGCACAACTCATCATACCTGTGTGGGCTCTTTGAGTGATTACAAAGGTGGTAGAGAGAGGTACTAACGTTAAAGTTGGTGATAACACCTGATGCTAAGGTGAATTGAATGTAATACCAAATGCAAAATCCTGTATGCACTACGCACTTGTTATATCCCTGTTTGTGGAGAAGGAAGAGGCCTCAACTGAGTCTGCCAATCAACAGCCAAGGCCATGGGCTCAAGGGCTTGGGTCTACAGGTTGGGGTGACAGTTAAGGTTCTGCTATTAATATGTTCTGTATATTTTAGAATGAACTGTTCTCCTCTTCACTGCTTTAGGTAGTGATTTCTTGTCTGATCCACCCTTAACCAGGTTGTTCAGCTGGGTAGAGCCCCCAGAAGCACCTATACTCCCAGCTCAGTGAGGGGAAACTTCTTAGGGTGGGGGAACATATAGCTTGCCTTTCAGGGGAGAAATTTAGGGAGAAGAGCCCCACTCAGGCATTATGAGGGAGGACTACTCAGCCCAGAATGCCCAGTCCCCCTTCTCATGTTCTTTCCCTACTCCTGGCAACACTTCTTTTTTATTTGTTATTTTCAGTATGGCTTTTGTAATAGCTTTGTTGAGATATAATTCATATGCCACATAATACACACACTGAAAATATACAGTTCAGTGGTTTTTTAGTATTTCATAGAGTTATTTAACCATTACCACAATCAATTTTAGAACATATTCATGACTCCAAAAAGAAACCTCATACACATTAACAGTTACTCCTTATTTCTCATAACCCCAGCCCTTGGAAACTACTAATGTACTTAGTGTCCCCATGGTTTTCCTATTCTGGTGTTCCACATAGATGGAATCATACAGTACGTGGTCATTTGGGTGTGGCTTCTTTCACTTAGCATGTTTCCCAAGTTCATCCACATATTTGAAGTACTGATATAGCAAATATCAGTACTTCATTTCTTTTTATGGCCAAATAATGTGCTGTTGTATCGATATGCCTCGTTTTGTTTATCCATTTATCAGTTGATAGATATTTTGTGTTGTTTTCACTTTTTAGTTATTACAAATAATGCTGCTATGAACTTCCATGTATTCATTTTTGTGGAGATATATGTTTTCATTTCTGTTGGGTATATACTTAGGAGCATAATTGCTGGGTTATATGTAACTTAGTTTTAGTATTTTAAGGAATTGCCAAATTGTGTTCCAAAGTCCCTGTACCATTTTACATTTCCACCAGCAACATATGAGGGTTATGATTTCTCCACATCCTTGTCTACACCTCCTATTCTCTTTCTTTTTTATTAGAGCCATCTTAGTAAGTGTGAAGTGCTAGCTCTGTGGTTTTGATTTGATTTTCCTAATGGTGTTTAGTATCTTTTCATAGGCTCATATTTGTATATTTTCTTTACAGAAATCTCCATTCAAATCCTTTTTCACAACATTTCTGACAATGAAACATGATATTAAAATATAGTCTCGTCCCTCAAATAGTGGATATTGTCTTTCTAAGTCCTTGAGTATGAATGCATGCCCCAGTTAGGGAAAGTGAGAGCTCTGCTTTCAAGTGTGGACAGAAAGAGAGGCGTCAGCACTTAGGATTCCCACTATAACTGGGATTATAAGCAGAAAGAACAGAAAAGGAGTTGTTTTCTTGACCTGGGCTTGAAGATGGAAGGGACACCTGGGTTTAATTCCTGATCTGCTTGATGACTGTGTACAAGTTGCTTAGTAGATAAGAGCTTCTTTAAACCTCCTTTCAATCTCTCCTTTTAATTCATCATCTCTCCTTTTTTAAATGGAAGTATACTTTACATACAGTCGAATTCATCCTTTTGGTGCACAGTGTGAGTTTTGACAAATGCCTGCAGTTGTACAATCACCACAATCAAGATAGAGAATATTTCCCTTGTTCCAAAAGTTCCTTTTGCCCCTTTGTAGTCAACTCCTCCTCCACTGCAAAACCTCTGGGAATTACTGATCTGATTCCTCTTTACCCTTTTGCCTTTTGAGAATGTCATATGAATGGAATGTTACAGTGAATAGCCTTTTGAGCTTGGCTTTTTTCGTTTATCATAATGCATTGGAAATTCATTATGCTAAATGAATTATTGTTATGGCACATATCAGTAATTTGTTCTGAGTAGTATTCCACTGTGTGTATATCCATTCCAGTTTATTTATCTATTCATCAGTTGAAGTGCATTTGGGTTATTTTCAGGTTTTTTGCAATTATGAATTAAGTCACTAATACATTCTCCAACTGGTAGATATAGGTTTTCATTTCTCTTGGGTAAATACTATACTATTTTGGAAAGTGTTGTGCAGTGTCTGTCATTTGGCATTCCCAAATATATGTGGGAGTTCCAGTTGCTCCACATTCTCACCAGCACAAACCTCAGTTTTTTCACTTGCAAATGGAATAGCGATCCCTGTCTCACTACTCTCTCGGGATTGTTAGAAATAAAAGTGAAACAGCCTAAGCAGAAGTGCTTTGTAAACTCTAAAGTGCTATTAACCTAGGCAAGAAATAGTGCTGCCTCTGATAACAATAATCGTGCTCTCTGACATGTAAAACTTGTTTCCCACATGAGCTAAATATTTCATTTTTCCCCCTACATCTTGGCAGAAAAAGGGAGTTATAACAAGTCTAAAGTAGCAAAGGGTTTTGCCTCAGATGCGTTTCTGGAGTTTGTTTTGGCTCCATTTTTGAAATTTTCACAGAAGCAGATAAATGACCAAGATGTAAATAAATCATCACGTGTGAGTCAGTTTTGTAAAGACAAATGACCTGAGGTGATGGATGTCAACAGGAGTGGAATCAGCAGGCCAGATAGTGTGACGTGCTGTGGGAGAAATGAATGCGGGCCTAACTAACCAGGCAGGGTCCCCAGGGTGGGGCATTCAGGCTGACTGCAGCAATTGAGAGCGCTGGCTGTCTAAAATGCCCCAGTGCAGTGGGGGTGGGGAGGGTGGCCAGGAACACTGACAAGGAATGTAATCATTTCAACTTTTCAAATTTGAAATTTACTTTTTTCCATGTTAGAAGCACAAAGGCATAAGAAACAAAGAAGCAAAAGGTTTTTTCTGTGACATCAGTATGAACTAATGTTTAATGTGATATATAGATGGTTACATGTAGAAATATTTATAGATATGGACATATTCATGGGTTAGTATACACACATATATTTCATTGCTTTGTCATCTGAAAGTGCTTATAAACACCTGACACACCAGGAGCAATAAGCACACCTAGCCCCCAGATCTTGGTCTCTAATACCATTCTCCAATAAAGGGCTTCCTGGAGATATGGCTAATTCTGAGACTGGGCCAGGAAATACACAAAATGAACCTGGAGCACCTAGTGGTGCTAGAATATAAGGAAGTATTCCCAAAAAGCCACAATTAAGGGGAATTGTCACAGAGACTCAGGAGCCAAAGCTAGAACAATCTGAACAACAAAATAAAGTAGTATTTGATTATAGCCTGCTGTGACTTTGTTGGATTAATATTTATCAAATAGAAGTCTGGGGTGTTGGATGGTGAGCCCTGGTTCAAAAAAGACAGCAAGAGAAAGTGAAACAGAGAAGTTTATTGCTCACGGGTCCTAGAGGGGAGAGTCTGCACACCTGGAGGGGCCACATGGGAAGTCAAGGTTGGGTGCAGGTAGACAGGACTTGGCAAGACAGTATTGCTACATTGTTATTAACTAAATTTAATACTTCACTCATTTTGTCTCAGTAAAAATGAGAAAAAAATGAATAAAGTGTGGAACTCAGTTAATTATAATCTATCAATATCGTTTTATTAATTGTGACACATGTACCATACTAACGGAAAGCATTAATAAAGGGGAAAGAAAATCAGGCCCTAGGTATGTGGAAACCCTGTACTATCTATGCTATTTTTCTGTAAATCTAAAAATATTCTAAAATACAAAGTTTACTTTTTAAAAAAGTTATCTCCTCACAAAATAAGAAATACAAAGACCAAAAATTTTATTTGTTTATATGGAACACTTTGCCCCACTCAAAAAAAAGTTGTCTGAGGAATTTCAGTTTAATATTGATAAAATTTTAAACAAGGCAAGTTCTTTCAAAGAGGGCACAGCATGAATTATGTGAGCTTCAAATGAAATGTGTAATATTATGATTTTTTTGTTGTTGCTCTTTGAGGTCCCCAAAGAGAAGGATAACTGTAGATATTTGGGGGGCATTTTTTTCCTAAAACTTCAAGAAATATGGAGAAGGAATTGGTTTAAAAAAATCCAGCAGATGATTATTCAAAATATGAGGCACAAAATCACAGGCCACTCTTTCTGCCAAGTTAATAAAAAAAATCCAACTTGGGTTTAGTTCTGTTACATGTTGTTTAGTTTTGCTTTTCAAATTAACAAATAGGAGTAACTTGTACAACTCAGATAAACTTACAAATGTTATAGAACCCAATATTTGTATAATGTAACCATGGCATGTAGAATGTGTCTGTATACAAACATTTGGACCATCTCGGTCAGTCAATCAAGACATTTTAGACCAAGGGGAAACTCCCATATTCCTTTCTTTTAAATTGTAGTTCAGTTACAGTTGTTCCCATATTCCTTTTATCAACTTAATTTATTCCTGGCATGAGTACCCTTCCCCCCTCCCTATGATTATAGCAATACCTTTAAAGGATACGTAGCAGTTTAATCATTCATTGCTTTCTAGTGAACTTCCTGTAACAGAAAGTTTCTGGCAAGATGTTTTTACACTCAGATCCAAATCACTATCTGTGATGAAACTGAGCCAAGAACTTTACTGCCACCCCCCAAAAGAAGCTAATGCTCTCCAACCCCCACCCTCAAGACTCAGGGCTGCCAACCTCTCAGTTTGTGAGAGTTTTTATCTCCTTGGGCTCCGACCTCAGGACTGTAGTCTTCCCCCACTGTTACTCTTTAGGGGCACTTTGGCCCATTCTATGCTCAGCTAGCCATTTATGACTTACTGACAATGTGAAGAAACCTTTGCCCCTTGGGTACAAGCTAAGTCAAGCAAAGTCAGACAGTCCCCAGGTACAGATTTTATTCCTTGATTTGATTTATCCTAACATAAGTCTGGCTAATCACAATTTCAGTCTGAAGCTGTCATCTCTGCAGCTGCCTCCATCCCAGAGAGTTAAGTCTGTCCTCAGCTAAATGTCCCCAGCACCTCTTTCAGTACCTTCCATGACTACTATGTCCTCTTAGGTTTCTCTTGATGACTCTTGCCTAGCTAGTTAAGTAAAATAGTTACTAACTGCCTACGGTAGTTGCTCAAACCTGTCTCAGTAATGGTAGTTCTACAACTAGTGGGCCCATAAATCAACACTACACTGTGTGCTTTATACATGCAACCTTATCAAATACTCTGACCAGTCCTGGGGTATAGGTCTTGTTGTTGCATTTTTATAGACGGTAACTTTGAAGCTCAAAGAACTGAGAAAATATGTCCGAGTTCACCCAGCTGGTATGTGGGAGAGCTGGGTCCCAGTCCGTGTGCCCCACTCCATCATGCTCTGTGCTCCCCTCGACTTGTGATCCCTCCTCCACAGCACTATGGACACCTGGCAGTCTACCCTGAATATCTGTACAGCTTGGTACTCCCAGACCCATATTCAGACTTGACATATTTTTCCATACAAGAAAACACAAAAGTACAAACAGGAATTTTTACTGCATATTAATGTTTTAAGTAGAAATTATTGTTTTAGATCTAATCAATTAAACTTGCTTTGAGAGTACAAACTTCCATGGTTTTAAACTTCAAAATACAGGCTTCTTCAACTTTCATTTAACTCATTATGTCCTACTTTGAGGTGACCCCACACTCCACAATAAAATATAATACTCAGAGATACCTCGGTTCCTAAAGATATTTTGTCTATATCTCTTTTCTTATGTCTGAAGTCCCAAATGGATTCACTAGGGTTGGTGGAGCTGGGCCCACAGAAGCAGAAATGAAAAGATGTGAGGAAATAGCTCCCTCCCTGCAGGACCCTGTCCACCTGGTACATTGATGGTGATATGTGGAGAGAGAATTGGACATGCCACAGCCTTGGCTTCTCCCCACAAAAGCAGAACACAGAGGAAATCAAGCTGAGTGAATATCACAACTTGTGAAGACAGAAGTATTAGTCTTTAATCTGAAAAAATATAGGGTAGGGAAAGGTGGGAACCCTCTGGATTTAGTCTGAAAGCTTCTGCTCATCAGCTATTTGTGGCTCTCAGCAAAGGGAACCTCTCTGGGCCTTATTTTCCTTACCAATAAATTGTAAAATGTCAGCATTGGACTGTTTGCTAATGTATGTCTCCTCCCCCTTGCAAAAAAAAAGAACCAAAAAATTCTCAAGAAGCTTTTGAAAATGGTAGAGTAAAAAGGCTAACGTCATGCAAGGAAGTCCAGAAAGATATGAGAAAGCATTCCTAAACAGAAAGAAACTGATGCCATTGATTCAAGAGTTGGTGAGAGCGTCCTGGTCGCCTAGACAAAAACTGAGAGATGATGGGTTATAATGTTCTCATTATCTGAAAAGAAAAAGTATGGAAATGAGGGAAAAGAAAAGGAAGGAGAGAAAGAAGGAAAAGAAGAAGCAGCACACTAGGTCGTGAGAAAATCCAAGCCAAATTCCAAGAGGAATTTTTGTGTGTGTCCTTGTGTCCTTCACGAGCATTTTTTAGGACAAAAACATTTGCAGAAACAGTCTCCTTCTGGCCATATTTTATACTGACCCTCAATGAAAGGACATAATTTCCAAAGCATAGCTCTCTGAAGGTATGAATTCGGAGAGCTAAGATAATCTAGTCCAGGTGTGTTGCTTCCTGGCAGTCTTACTTGACACACAGATAAAACTTAGAAAATCTAAGGAATGAATGTCTGGTATGACCCATAGCATTCTTGAATAGCAGTTGCCTCAGCCAAGCTTTTGACAAGCGTGACATGCTACAGAGAGTTGAAAACTGAGATTCCTGGCAAGTCCTTTTATTTAAAAAAGTAATTCAGGATTGTAAAAGTTATTCTCCTTTTTACTACCTTTTATTCTGTCAGGGATTCTCACCTATCTATCTGATAAATTTTGTTATTATAGTGACCCATAGTGAGGAAAGGAAGGAGGAAATTTGATTTTGCACTGCATAGACTGCTATATTGTTCAATTTTCTTTTTCCAGCAAACATGTATTGCTTAAAATAATAAATATTAAATCAGGACCTTGGGAGGAGGAGAAAAAGAGAAGGAAAGCAAGGGGGGAGGGAGGGGAGAGAGAGAGAAAGAGAATGAGACCGAAGGTAAAATATACTTGCATGCAAGTAAATTTGAAAAGCTCTGTTTAATAGAAAGAGTAAAATTAGGCACATGAAGCCCGAGTGTTGTCCTGTCACTTAGACATTGCTCCACAAATGTTTGTTGAATGACTAGTTAATAGAGCACAGAAGAGAAGACTCCATAGCAGGAGTCTGAGACAAAGGTGCCAGTTGGCCACCTCAACCAGGAAAAAAATGCGCTATGGCTTCTTTAAAACATTTTCTTGTGAGTAGAGCAGCATCATAACCCTCTTTCCAGGATGAGCAGCCCCAGAATGCATCCCCCAGATTCCTAAATGAGTTTATCTGTCAACTAGAATTATATGTCAGAGGCAGGCTGCCAAAAGTGACTCTTCTGGTCCAGCAAATTGGAAATGATCTCTCCTTCCTGTCATCAGTCAGCCAGCCCTTTTGTTTGCTTCTTGACACCTCTTGAAGTATCATTCATTTGTTCACTCAGTCTTTCATCCAGAAATGTGTCTTGAGTGTCTACTGTGTGCCAGGCACTGTTCTAGGGTCTGGAGATGCCGCAAGTGGGAAAATGGACAAAATTTTCTACCCACAGAGATTATATTCTGGTTAGGTGGAGACAGATGATAAGAAAAGTATATGGTATGGTAAGTGCTAGGGAGAAAAGTAAAACAGGGAAGATGAATGGGGAGTGTTGGGGAATGGTGGCTATAGCTATTGGAACCTGTAGGGTGGGAAGTGAAGTCCTCACTGAGACACTCATGTGAGTAAAGACAGGAAGGAGTTGAGGGAGAGAACTGTCTGGATATCTGCAGGAAGAGCAGTCAGGCAAAGGGAACCATAAGAGCACATGGTGTGTGAGGAGATGGGGGTGCAGTGGGACCATGACTGGCCCATCTGAGGATCAGCAAGGTCAGTGTGGCTGGGTGGAGAAGGCTGCAGAGGAATGGAGGAGAGCAGTAGGAGGTGAGGTCAGACACCTGATGGTATATAGTTTTGTAGGCCGTTGTAAGGACTTTCAGTTTTAACCAGAATGATATGGGAGGTCATTGGAAGGTTTTACCAAATTGTACATATTCTTTTCTGACTTGTTCTTTCATTCAACCTTGTTTTCAAAATGCATCCATATTGATATGTGTAGCTATGGTTGATTCATTTCCATTGCTCTATATTATTCTGCTGGGGACTCTACCCTTCTACCATTGAAAGACAGTTGAGTTGTTTCTCTCTCTCTCTTTTTTTTTTTTGTCTTCATGTAGACACATCTCTTTTCTATTTGCAGTTGTGAGGACCCTATGCACCTCAATGTCATACTGAAATGATTTGAGAAGTTAAGAGATGGGAACCTAGGCTATCCTGTTTCTCCTGTGAACAGCTGGAATTTGTACCAATGGGCCAGTTCTGTGCAACACAATCTTGTGTTTTTTAGCAGTACAGCACTTTCATTTATAAAAATACCAAATATCAGTTTGACCCTGAAAATACCTGCTGATAAAGTGTGTCCTATATTAAGCACATCATTATAGAGATGAAAGAGATCATAAATTCACCCTTATCTTTTTTTAATAATGAAAGTATGTATTGGGTTGGCCAAAAAGTTCATTTAGTTTTTTTCCATACAATGGCTCTAGTAGTGCTTAGTTATCTTTAACTTCATTCGAAACAATTTTGTTAGGTTGTATTGTGACAGTTGTCATGTCAGCAAGCATTAAAAAAAAACATCAAAATTGGTGAATTTTTGTGCAGCCATTTCAATACTGAAGATGGAAGAAGATATGCAACATTTTCGGAGTATTATTAATACTCTGTAAATTTAAAGTATTATTAACTTTATTATTTCAAGAAAGTTAAAAATGCAACTGAAATGCAAAAAAAGTCTTGTGCAGTATATGGAGAAGGTACTGTGACTGATCGAATGTGTCAAAAGTGGTTTGTGAAGTTTTGTGATACTATTGACATTTTGGCCAAATAATCCTTTGCTGTGGGGCTGTCTTGTGCATTGGAAGATGTTTGCTGCACCCCTGGCCTCTACCCACTAGAAGCAAATAGTGGGAGATGGCCGACATACTCAAAATTTCCATACCAATAAAGTTATTGGTGAAAGTGAAAATTGTGTCTCATATTTATGGACAAAACTAAATGGACTTTTTGACCGACCCAGTAATTTATATATTCATTCACAACTTGCACTGTCCCATGCATTTTTTTAAATTTTTCAATTACAGCTTACTTTCAGTATTATTTTGTGATATCCCTTTGTAATAGTTCAGAAGGAATGTGAGAGTCCTGAAATCTGTTGAGATACACATCTTAGCCCCATGGGTGGTTCCTGGCCATGTATCAACCAATGGTAGGTAGTGAATAAATCTATGTGGCTAAACATTTGAAATTACTGTTAACAAATAGCAAAGTGGTCTGTGAAGTGTGCTTTCTCTTAAGTTAGAGATTGAGGAGTTGGACCAGGATGGTGGTATTGAAGTGATGTTCTTGGGAGCCCCAGGGTACAGGTGGCAAACACAAGGCCCGCGGGCTGAATCCAGCCCTCCACCTTGTTTTATCCGACCCTGCACCTTGTTTCTACCTGGCGGCAGCACCGAGCTCCTTGCCCCTAGTTAAGGACTAGTTTTACATTTATACAGTCCTAAAACTACATTCGGCCCTTTGAAGGCAATCATGAGGCTGATGTGACCGCTGGTGAAAATGAGTTTCACAGCCCTGCCCTAGGGAATATTTCTTGAAGAGACGCTGCCCCACTTCTTACTTAGGCTCTCTTCATCTAGAGCAGCTGTGCTTAGTCAGTGTTGTGTGCTAGGCTTCCCCATAAAGTCTTGGGGTCCCAAAATTTGACACTGTTTGACTAAGTGACCTGTAAAGGTCTTTACAACTTTAAAGTTCAGCATTCTCCCTCTCTCTCTCTCTCTCTCTCTCTCTCTCTCATTTTAATGTTTACTTTTGTGTTATTAAATGTTTTAATTAAAAATATCAAATTTAATTTGACAATTATGAATTTACTAACCATTGTAGCTTAAATGTAAGGCAGCTTTGAACCATTTACAAGGGATGACTAGCCTTCCCTAAGAATATTGAAAATAAGAGTGAAACATCTTGTTATACTAAGAAATAAGGGAATGCTCAAACGTGATGAAGAAGATATGTCCAAAGGACCCAGGAGCCCCTTTGAGATAATTTCAGCTTCATTATGATATTCATAAATTCCAATGTGGTGAAAAAATTTCAGTCCATGAGTCTATGTATATTGTTAAAAATAAATACACATACATATATGAAAATGGAAAGCTTGTTCTTACCAAAGAAAGCAACTAATACTATGGTGGAAATATAAATCACCATTTGGCAGCCATCATAGAGGCAGGTAGTCCACCCAGGTGGTAATAATTAATAAAATGCAGGTGGACTGAAGGTTGATAACAGGATTTCAGTGCACTTTTAGAAATATCTCCTCACAAAATAATAATCAGTTATCAGGGACAAATGGGGCTTTGCTGTGTAGAAACCCAGCTGCATGACCAAGATGCATATGATCACATGGTGTGAGTGTAGCCATCGTGTGTCCTGTGACACGATGCACCAAGCTGAGCACAGCTTTGCTCTAAGGCACTCCTGCCAAGACAGTGTAACCTAAGTCTGCTGATGAGAAAATATCTGGCACATCCAGGTTGAGGACCCGCTACAGAATGTAAGGCCTAATATCTTTGAAACTGCAGAGGACGTGAAAGACATAGAAATATGGAGGATTATTCCAGATTGGAAGAGACTGAAGAGAGCAGAACAAAATGCAATGTGTGGTTCCCCAGACCAGCAGCAGCAGCAGCACCTGGGAAACTTGTTGGGAGTAAAGACTCTTTTATCAGCACTCACACCACAGACCTACTGAAGCAGAAGCTGCATTTTAGCAAAATCCCCAATGATTCCTATGTGCATTTAAGCAAACTTGAAAGAATGGCCAGGGCCCTACATCAGCAGTTCCAAGCTTGATCAGAATCACTTTAGGAGAACTTTGTGTGTAAAAGGACAAATTCCTATCTCCTTTCCCAGATCTGCTGAAGTAGATGCTCCATGGTATAGTCTGCAATGTGGTATTTTAAAGAAACTCTCATGGTGGTTCTGATACCAAGCCACATTTAGGAAGCACCAGGCTCTAAATAGCATGTCATATGTATAAGTGACCAAAGCAGGGTTCCTTCCATGTGAGCCTCGAAACACAGATTGGACACTCATTACCACGACTCCTACCACAAGCACCAAAACATGACCCCAAACCATACTCAAGTGCCGAGGTGGAATGTAAATAAATATTGCTTGTGCATATTTCAGGAGTTTTCCAGAACATTTAAGTGGATTTGAAAAATACTTTTTAAAAGATTGTTTGTACAAACACCATACTCTTTCCAGTCCTTGTTTGGCGTAGAGTTTAATCAGATTTAAAATGGTGAGTGTTTTTTGTAAGGCTGTGTGTTTTCTCTTCTTCCAGGGCATGTAAAACAGGACATCTGGGTTTTATCATTAAAATACTAAAACATGTCCAGCATTTTTAAGAAATCTGGGCCTGAGTTTATATGCTACAGGTGTTAGATATATTAGATAAAAAGCTATCATCCATTCATTTAAAGTTAAAAGGAAAAAAAATTATGTGTATCAGTTTTGTTTCAGAAAAATATTTGACTACAACATTTAAGTTTTTGACTTTGTTTTCTAGCACTTAGAAAATTAGGAGAAAATAAAAAGAAATATTTTTTGTCACCCTAATAAAAATATCTGTTCAGATATCCTTTGTTTTATATTATACACTTGACTTTTATCAACTCATAGAAAAATTCACTTTTGCTCTCATATTAGCATCTGTCAATTTTTCTGTAGTACCTCATGGACCTAGAAAGCATCTTTCTTTACGAATTTTTCTATGCCACAGGATATAAAATATAAGAATATAGAATTTAAAGAGTGAATCTGGATGTAATGTAGGCTTATTCTGTGCATGAGTCTAAGGCATAATGCTCTCCAGTTCACTGTGGAGTGGAGAGGCCAGGGAGGGGACTGTATAGTGGAATGGCAAGAGAAACATAATGAAGCATTAATTCAAAAATTGTAATTTCTAAGTCGAAAAAAATACCACATTAAATAGAGGTGACTCACAAAACCAAATGCCATATCATAAAATCATTGAATACGTGCCTATTAATATTAGTAAAATTGGCTAACCTTTTTACTGTGGTTATAGAAGTATATAAAGCGCCTCTGCCTTATTTCCTTCAGTCCTACAATTCGGTGAGATAGATGTTGCTCATAGGCCTGCTTTAAGTGTAAGGAAGAGAAGAGAAACTGATTGGCCCAATATCACACAGTTAGTGAATGTTAGAGCTAAGACTTGAATCTAGCACCCCGACCCCAAACATGGGCTGCCCCCACTATATGGAGAAAAGAATATTTGTCAGTCAGCAACCCAAAAACACAATCTTGTTTTGTTTTGGTTTAGTGGGTTTTTGGATATAAGATATGCCACTCTTCAATACTTCAAAGTAGTGAAAAGTAGTAAAAGTAGTGTTTTTACTTTTCAGTCTCTGCCATCTACATCCTAAGCACTTTACAAGTAAATATTTCTGTAAAGAGCTTTCTCAAGCCACATAAAAAACATGCCTCTGCCCCTCTGGAGTGAAAACTCACCCTCTCTGTAGGAGAAGCAAGACTTGTGTTTAACCCCCACCTCTTCTTGCCATAGCTTCATATAACCTTTAAATAACGGGCCCTCCTAACCCCTAACAGGTCTGTCACTTTTATAGGAACTGTAAACACACCTCAAAAACTATCAATACCCACAAACTTCTTTAACTGACTCTCCTGAAGAAAATGAACAGACTTTAACTTAGGCCCATTCAGCAAAATCACTCCAAAAGTCCTGTCAAACACATGGGCCCATCTCCAAGATAAATCTCTTCTCGCCTCAGCCTCCCCACATCCAAAGTTTTGAATTTCTGCAGCTTCTATCCTTTGGTTTGTACCCACAGAGTTGTTAATCAGGGTCCCCAGCCCAAACCCACTGCTGCCACCACCAGTGAGCAGCCGCTCTCTCCCTCCTAGAAAATGATCCTGGCAGGAATTTTCCCAGGAGGGCTCTTCCTGCTAGCCCCCTCTCCTCTCTGAAGCAGAGGAAGTTTCTAGCCTCTTCCTTTGACTTCTCCTTTCATTCTTAATGAATACAAATAGCAACTGCACCATCTTTTGCTATTTCCCATTTTCCTTCCTGCTTCCCTTCTAGAATTCTGCCCCAAAGCTACATACTCCTGGACCTTTCCCTTCCATAACCCCTTCTACAGGACACAGCTGGAGTCCTGTCTTGACTGCTGCTCAAGCCTCAGTATATCTGCAACTACAGGCAGGTCACCATTGAGGGTGGTGACATGCCAGGCCCTGTCCTGGACACTCTAGTTCCCATTGCCCTGACTCTTCTCCCTTTTGTTTTTTGGGTTTTGCCCAACTAAAACCCACTGCCACCATCTTTTAGGCTGTCTGAGTCAGTGTCTTGAGAAATTCCTGCAGCTCACCTTCTCACCATCAGACCAGGTTAGCTCCTGCCTGGCATGCACCCCTTGTTGTTCCTGGGATGAACCTGCCTCTGAGGACCCACAGGCAGAGGGAGTAAGAGAGAGGTAGCAATGCATCTAGTCCTCCTCACAAGATAATAGAAGCCCAGCAGGTTGTGACTATAGGATATCCTGAGGTCAGGGGATCCAGGGTCTAGCCCTAGCACTGCCACTGACCAGCTCAGTGATCTTGAACAAATCACCTAACCTCTCTGGTTCTTGGATTTCTTCATGTATAGAATAAGGGAAATGAGCTAAATAACCTTTAAGGTTCTCTGATTTGTTTGTTGTCACATTATGTAGTAGAACCACATGCCTAAAAGATCATCTGCTCAGCTCTTTCCTCATGACAGCCCTGGCTATGAAATACTAGTTGTGCACCTGCCTTAATCTCCTCATTTTGGATTATAAGAAAAAATTTCCCATGTCTTGGTTTTAGAATTCTTCCAATGATGTATTGATGTTGAATTTATGATACCAGTTAAAAAAACTTATGCAGCCATTTCTTACTATTTCTACTTCCCAAAGTCCACTCACACCACGCAATTCCTAGAGATGAAGGGATGTGTTATCAGGTTGGGCCAATGCAGAGAAAGGTATCCCGAATTGCCCATGGAGCATGGAGAGATCCAGTGCCAATATTTCAGAATCTTTCCAGATAGATGTTAGTACTCCTTTGAAAAAAAATTATGTGGTCAAAAGAATATGGAAAACTCTGAATATTAGCTCCTTCTTGGAGATTTACTATACACACTAGCATATTTAAAGCTCCAAGAAACCCTGCCAGTGAAGAAATCTTAATTTATCCCAGCATTTCCCAAACTAATGTGACCCCAGACACTTTCTTCACAAAACACTTAACATCTGGTAGAACATGTCCCCAGAACACAGTTTAGGAAACTTTACCACAAAACATTGCTGACCTAACTTTGTTTGGGTCTTCAGAGCAGACAGGGATAACGACAGCTGCTGGAATATTTATTGAGCACCTACTGTGTGTGGAACACATGGGAGTAATTCAAAATTGACAGATCAAGTATTTGGCAAAGATTACAAAATCCAAAGCCGCAGAGAAATAGGCGCACATGCCAGTCAACAAACAAGACAAATGGAGTGTCGAGTGGTGCAGTTTGGAAGTGCTCAGGCCGCTAGGCAGTTGTCGGACTTCCCAAATTGAGTTTCCATGCTCTCCACTGTCAGTTTCAAGTTCTTTGCTTTGCTCCACCAGGGCAGTTACCATTCAGCCAGTTTGATGATATCATCACAGGACACTCATTGTTTATTTTTATAGATTAGGCAGTTGTTGAGGCACAGTGAGTAATTTTATCCTGTGTGGAACATCCTAGACTTTTTCCTTACATGTACCATTTGTTCAGAATTAGGATCAATTCTTTCCCCCAAAACAATGACCTCCTTTTCACAAAGTGACAGAGATACCGAAATGGCCAATGTCACATGCTGTTGTTTAATCCCACTCTGAATCAGTGTGACTGCAGTCTGGTGCCCCGTATGTTTCCTGGACACAGGGCCTCGGGTTCTCAGGGTGGTTGTCCAGTTGGAACCTATTTGTGACTCACTCACGGCTATTTTTCCAAGCATTTCCCCTCCCCCACACTGTATCCTTGTGCGCCCACGTCCTCAGACAGCCCTCGCCCAGATCCTCCTCCTTCATCTCCTGTTTCCCACCCCTCCCTGCCAACTTTCCTTACACTTTCTATTGATGTGTTGTTGTTTTTTTCTGCAACTTGGCTTGTCCCCTTTCCACCTTCCCTCTGCTTCTATTTTCTGGCATCTTAAAAGAAACCAAGGCTCATTCTTTCTGAGGGTTGAATCCTTGGGACATCCCTCTCTGCTAAGCAGAGAAGAGGAGCTGGCACTGGACTACAAAGGCCAACAATGTTTCTACAAAGACTATACCCCTTGAAGAAGGAGCTGCTCATTTATTTTTAATTAATCAATACTAGTTGACATTTACGGAGTATGTACTCTGCTCTAAGCACCGGAGCCCTTTACTTATGTTGTCTGTTTTATTAGTCACCGCACCCTTTATGATATGGAATATTTATTATTCCCATTTTATGAGTGAGAAATTGAGTCTCAGAGGAGGTAAGAAACTTCCTCAAGGTCATAGAAGTAGTTTAAAAAATAATGCCAAGAAATGAACTTGCATTTCTTTGGCTTCAAATCCTATGTTCTCTCTCCTCTCCCTGCCCCCATTCCCAAGGGAACAAAGAAGCTGAAGAGACAGAATTCTGGTTTTTGTCAGATGTATTCCCTAAGAAGTTTCACTCACATGTACTGCACAGACAGCAGAGTTAATTATCTTCTTAATATTCTCCTGTGTTGTATCTTCCTGTGTCCAGCAGGACAAGGATGTAGTTGATCTGGGTGGGATACCATATCCTTTGTTTCTGCACACAGATTTGTCTTTAGGAGAACATATGCTAACACATGCAAATCATTTTATTCCCTTCCATTCTTTCCTTCCCGCCTGATCATTAGCATCAGTTTAGTTGTCAGCCTCCTGTTACCTGCTCACCATCTGCATTGCAGTCAGCAAGCATTTGCCATTGAACCCTAGGAGTGAAATAGTGACTCATTGGGCTCACTTTTACTTTCCTGTGACAGGCATCCACCTGCCCTGGGGCCCACAGTTATTCACAGCAAGTGTCAGAACCTCCTGGACCTTCTCAGTGGCCCTGGAAGACAACCTTTGTTCTTCCCCGTTTTCCCTAGCAATGTAGCCTGTGGCCAGGGACCTCCCCATCCAGGGGACCTAAGTAAGCAGGGAGGTCATTTCCTGCCCATCACTCAGGGCACCTCAGAATGGGCCCTGCCCATTCCAGAGCAGATGCGAAGGCCACCACTACCTTCGGTCTCTGATACCCAATGATCTCAGGAAAAATGGAAACTTCCTGTGATGGACCAAATTACCAGTAGGCCTTCTGTGTCATGGCTCCCTGGTACCTGCCCCAGCACTTGCCTCTGGAGCCTCTTGGGTGAAGGGCAAGCTGACAGGTGATTACAGGATGGGGCAGTCAGCCTCACTTCTCCCACTGCAGCCCCCAGATGCCCTGGGCACTCAGGTGCTTGGTCACTCTTCTGAGAAGGGCAGCACCAACAGGGAGTTGGCTGCTGTGGCTGCTGTGCTCTGTGCATGACTCAAGACAAGAAGCTGTTAAGGACCTTGCACTAGGAAGTAGTTGCCTTCCTTCAAGGAACTTGAACCTCAGTGGCAAGAGCCAGGGGGAAAATGGTCACAGGCTGGTGATAAAGTTATGTACCACTCATTAACCATGTGAGAGTTCAAGAAAGGCTTCCTGGAGGAGGCAGTGTCTAGGCTACTAAGTTGAATGTGGGAATGGAAGGTGAAGGAGAAGTCAAGGACTGAGGTCAGGGTGTGCTTGTGGAGATTTTGGGCCCTGAAGATGGCGATGGCTAGTTAATTCTTGGATATACAGGACAAAAAATAGCTATTCAGAGACAGCAGTGGAGAGGCGGATAAAACCAGGGAAGTAAAAGAAAGTCATCTAAAGAGAGGAGGTAGCATAAAAAAAGATACAAGAAAGGCCAAGGACAGAGTTGCAGGAAATGCTGGCAATCAAAACCTGACTCCCTACAGCAGAGAACAATATTATGAGAATGGGCTCTGGGGCTGGGCTGCCTGGGTTAGGAGCCTACCTCCACAGCTTACTAGCTGTGTGACCTTAAGCAAGTGACCAAACCTCTCTGTGCTTTCATTTAATCCATAAAATGGGGTGATAATGACATATACTTTTTTGGGTTGTTGTAGGATTAAATGTTAAGCATTTAAAACAAAGACTAGTCAAGTAGACTGTATAAGAGCAATTTGATAGCATTATTATTTTACCGATGTCAGAAAAGGAAAAGCAACCTATGACAGAATCAACCTTTCAGTGCCCATGACACTGCCCAGTCGAGATTCCTAGTGAGGAGAAGTGAAAGAGAACGCCCATGGGACCCAGATCACAGCCGGGACAGGAAGGGACCAGTCATGCCGGATGGTGCAGATGCCACCATTTCCTGACAGGTCAGGGACAGTGTCTGTGATGCCCCAGAGCAGTGCCCAGTGGAGTGTGAGCTCCCTGAGGGTGGGCACTCAGTAAAGATTTGCTCAATGAGGATTTATTTGCTGAAGGTCCTGCAACTTAGCTAGAGCAAAGAGGCTGCTGGGACCAGGGAAAGGAGGTGGGCCACTCCATTGGTGACAGCACCTCACGGAGCAGGTTTTGGGGAGGCATCTCCTGACTTAAATTTCTGTTTGGGACACCTAGCTGTCTCCAGGGGTGAGCTGCAGGGATGGAATCTCTCACAGGTCTCCCACACAGTCCTTTCACGTCCAGACTCTTTAATTTGGAGGACCCTGTCCTATTCTTTGTAGCATAGAAAACTTGGAGATTTAGACAGACGACAGAACAGAAACATTGGTAAACAACTGGCAAGCACCTACACCAAATTCTCTGTGTACTTCTCAGAATGCTAACATTCTGTTTCTAAAGGGGATGTGAGTCAGCTGCTCAGATTTTTAAGCTGAACTCTCCATAGTCTTTTCTAAGGCATTTCTTTGCTCAGTATATCAGGCTAAAAGCTATAATTAATTCACTCTTTGGTCTAATGCTTTTAAGAGAAAATGGAAAGTAGTAAAGCATGGTAGTTTAGAAGCACAAGCTTTTTTGATTTGGCTCATTCCAAGTTGACAGGTTGTGCAATCTTGGTCAAGCTAGCATAACCACTCTGAGTGTCAGCTTCCTCATCTGTGAATAGGAACAGTATTAGCACCAGGCATGTTGGCCTGAGGGGATTAAATTAACTAAGCAGTGTCCCTCTCACAAGTACATGCTTAATACGTGGAAGCTATTTTCATTGTAAGTATCATTAAAATCATTCAGAGAGGAAAAGAAATTGATTCATAAATGACCCTGCAGCCTTAGGATCAGGATAGTTTGGAGCTAAGAACTCACTTATATCTAGAGGTTTTATGTAACTGCTTTTTTAATGTAGCCATGGGTTTTAATCCCATTGTTAAAATGGGATGAAATAACAAAGACCCTATGATAGGACTATCAATAAATACTTTCACTAAAGGGGAGAATATGCATGAAATGAGGCTTACTCTTGAATACCATTTAATAATTGGTTTCAGAATGAATGATCCATTCAGTAGAGTATGGTTGAGAGAGGATAACACATTTTGCATAGCTGTTGGCAATTCTGGTCAGTTCTTTTAACTAGAAGTATCATTTGCATATCTAAATCAAAATATTAAAACAGTAAATAGCCATTAAAGAAAGAACGATCTCTTGCCATTTGTGACAATGTGGATGGATCTTGAGGGTTATGCCAAGTGAGATAAGTCAGACAGAGAAAGACAACTGTATGATCTCACTTATATGTGGAATTTAAAAAACAAGAACAACAAAAACCCAAGCTCATAGATACAGAGGACAGATTGGTGGTTGTCAGAGAGATGGGAGGTCGTGGGAGGCAGGTGATTTACAAACGTCTAGTTATAAAATGAATTAGTCATGGATAGGTAATGTGCAGCATGGTGACTATAGTTAATAATATTGAGCTGCATATTTGAAATTTGCTAAGAGAGTGGATCTTAAAAGTCCTCATCACAAGAAAAAAATTGTAACTTAGTAAGGTGATGGGTGCTAACTAGACTTATTGTGGTGATCACTTCACAACATATGCAAATATAGAAGCATTCAGGTGTGTGTTTTACACCTGATACTAATAAAATGTTATATGTAAATTATACCTCAATTTTTAAAGAATGTAATGCAGTGTCACAAAAAGTAGGAGAGCAAAACATTTTCAAAACTCTGAATAAATTTATTCTTTATTCAAAAAGCAATTTAAAGTAATTATGTCATGTGGAATTGAGGACTTGTCAAAGCCTCGAGAGTTCACATCTTGGGAATATTTCCATGTTACTTATGACATTAACTCTTGATTAAATGGAACCAAAATAAAGAACAATATTTTTAAAAAAATAAATAATTCTAGTGAATTTAGAACCTAATTTTTCAGTCATTAGGGAATTTTTAGTTGGAGCATTTGAGAATTAAGCAACTGTCTTGTACAAACTACAGGGAAGACATTCTGTAAGCAATAGGAAGATGGCCAGAATAATATGATCTCTATCCTTGAGAAGCTGACAATTTAGATAAGGTGGCCATATGTACAACTGACTTAATTGCAAGGCAGAGCATGCTATCTTTCTTTTCCTATACTTGCTCCAACCCCTTCTGCCCCCATGCCTAACATATTCCTGGCAAATTCACAGGCATGCAGTAACTGTTTGTGGAAAGAGTAAGCACTGTTATAGAGATATAAATAAAGTGTTTTGGAAGGGCAGCTGGGACCAAGGAGTGGTAGAAAGACTGGACTTCCAAAGATGGTAGCTTATGAATGGGTAAAGTTGGCCATGTACCTACCCAATCAAAATATCACCCATACTACTATTTAATTACTTGCTTATGTTGTTTTCCCCACAAGGCTCTAATACCACATCTGTCTTGTTTACTAGTGTCCAGCATGGTACATGATGCATATGGATCCTTAGTATTTTTTAGAGAAAGGGAATCATCACATATATTTATCAAGGCTTTTTGTTTTTTCAGTTGCTAGTTAACAGCACCTCAACTTAAACATGCTCAAACGAAGTAAGGGAACTTTTTGGTTTATGTGTATGGAATCTTCACAGGACTTTCAGTAGGTCTGGATCTAGAAACCTGACCAATGTCTCCAGCAATCCATCTTCACTGTGTGTGTGTGTGTGTGTGTGTGTGTGTGTGTGTGTGTGTGTGTATTGGGGGTGGGGATGGGCTGATATTCTGAGGCAGACTCTGCTGATATTTTTGACAAAGACAGCTCATGTCTTTATATTTTATCTTTATTTATATTGTTACAGTTTATGATTCCAACAAAAAGATTATGTCTCTTTTCCTGGATGTTTGGATTATACTAGACTCATCTCTGAAAGCAAGGGAGGAATAGCCCCATGTAATCTGTATATATTAAGATGGAGAAAGGGCAGTTCAACTAAGAAATGTCGGAGATAGCCAAAGCAAAACAAATACATGAACAAAATCCTCTATATATTCACAGCACAAGGAAATAGATTGATCAATACCACAAAGATGTCAATAGGTAGAGGAGAGAAAATGATGCAAAATGTAGTAGGATTGGAATGTTAGGAGTGGTAGGCAACTCTGGAGATCAGTGCTGGAGATGTAAATTTAGATCAGATGGTGTCAGTTTTGAAGGCCAAAAAAGTGTCCTGTAGGCAACTGTGATGCTGTTTGAGGGGAAGGGGAGGTGTATTTAGGGCTTCTCCAGAAACCACCTTTAGGTGCCTCCCTTTTTCCCTCTGTGTCCCTCCTAAACTGACAGTCATTGGTAGAACCATGCCACACTAGACAAGATGTTCAAGGAACTCTTCTGCACCCACTTCATGTCAAGGAGGATGTGTGTGTTACTTGCTGGCCACTGCAGACTCAGTACTGAGACCCCAGCATGAATAAGTCATGGCCTCGGCCATTAAGGAGCTTACAGTTGGCATAGATTGGTTTAGGACAAAATATTAGAAATATACTTATATAAACATATAATATGTATAAATATGTATGTATGTATGTATGTGTGTGTGTATAGGGGAGTGGGTGATTTAAATAGAAAAAGAGGTAATTCCCAATGAGGGGACAGGGAAGCCTTCAGAGAACAGAAATATGTGTCACCCTTCTATTAGGAAAGGCTTGTGCTCAGGGCACAAACCCTTCTCAAGGCAATCACACAGTCTTCCTGGCCCAACCTTGGACTTCTTCCTTCCTTGTAGTTAGGAACTGGGACTTACAGCTTGCTCTCTTCTGAATTTCTGTGTTCGGTTTCCTGGAATTCAGCTCCTCTACAGCCCAGCTAAGAATATTAATAGAAGTGGAAGCAGCAGCAGCAGCACTAGTCACAGTAGCAAACATTTATTGAGCCCTTAACCACATACTCAGCATCATGTTGAGATCTTGAGATACAGTCTTCAGTTTCACCCTCACAATAATTTTATGAGGTAAATATTAGTGTTTGCATTTTACTGAAAAGGGAATTGGGGCTGATGGGTTAGGTGGCTTCCCTCAGGAACCTGCACAAAGGAACAGTGGACCTGGGAGTTGAACGCAGGTCCACTCAACTCCAGTGCCCTGTCCTCCACCACTGTGCTCTGTGCTGTGCTGCACTGTGCTGCACTGTGCTGTGCTGTGCTGTGCTGTGATGCACTGTGCTGTACTGTGATGCACTGTGCTGCACTGAATCCCCTGCCCCCAGTCTCTCCTTCCTGGTTCCAAATAGGTTATGGCCCCAGTCTCAGGCACAGGTACAGAGATGAAGATTCACAGTCTTGCCTGAGCAAGATGCAGGGATGCAGAAAGGGATGCTGAACCCCTGGGAGAGTTCTCAACCAAAGTGTGCATGAGAAGCACCAGGGAGTTACCTAAAATGCAGATTCCTGGGCCCCACTCTTAGAGAGTGTGGTTTGTAGGTCTGAGTGAGACCTTGGAAGCTGCATTTGAACAAACACCCTGCCACCACCACCAGAGATTCTGATACCAGGGCTCCACATTTGGAAGAGTGCTGCCTAGGCAGATGTGTGTCTGCCTGTCTGTCTGTCTGTCAGTTGTGTGGCATGCCCACACACTCTACGTCAAGGATTGCTTTAGTAAAGCTCCATGGGAGGCAGGTATATGTGCACTGCACATAAACTACTTGGGAGTAGCTTTGTCTAGACTTCCATTGTCATCTTTAGACTTCACCATTTAAGCTCAGCCTTTGCAATTAGGGTAACCAGACACCCATTACAGAGGATCATCTTTCTACAAAAACTTCTGCTCAGCATATTCAAAAACGTTTTTGGCACAAAGTCACTCGTCTCCTTTTTCTGGACCTGGGAACAGCAGTAGGAAGTGTTCAGGCCCTTCCCAAATATAATCCCTGACCATTTGGAGGCTGAGAATCTTCTCTGCCCATGGCCTCCTGGGACTCCGGGTAGGCTGCCTATCCGTCAGAGGCACCGAGCATCCCCGCACTGGAGATGTGGGAAAGATGGTCTCAGTCCTTGAGGACATAAGGTCTGGTGGGGGAGACAGAACAGCCCCATGTGAAAGAGTCAGGCACACAAATACTACAAAAATAAATCAGATACAAATTCATGCAGCAGGGAGAATCCAAGTGCAGATACAACTTTGGACTCAAGGTCCAACATTAAGTCAGAGAGAAGCAGGAAGAAGTTGAATGTGAAGTGCTAGGTCATCAGAAAAGCCTTCCTAGAGGAGGGCATATCCACTTACTTGCCAACTCCGATTGAGCACTTATGTGGTGGGCACTGCTGCTGGTGAGCACCATGGAGCTGATGTCTGCCTTTTGTGGAACAGTGCTGACTGTGCAGGGAAGCTTGGGTCAAGGAGACATGGGGCCACCATGTAACACACAGCATGTGGACCCAGCCCAGATGAGACGTCATGGTAGGCCTACTAATGAAAGTGATGCTTGCCCTGACCTGTGTGGATCAGTTGGTTGGGCGTTTTCCCAAAAGCAAAAGGTCACTGGTTCGATTCCCAGTCAGAGTACATGCCTGGGTTACAGGCTCGGCCCTCAGTCAGGGTGCATACAAGAGGCAACCGATCGATGTTCTCTCTCACATCGATGTTTCTCTCCCTCTCTTTCTCCCTCCCTTCCCCTGTCTCTAAAAATAAATAAATCTTTAAGAAAGAAAAAAGAAAGTGATACTTGCATCAGATTCCTGAAGGCAGCCTTGCCCCTGACTTCAGCTAAAAACCCAGGAAGAAGTACAAAGGAGGCCCCAGCCCAGGGCCTGCCTACCTTCTCTTTCCATCCTAGCATGTGTACCTGTGTGTGGACACTGCAAGCCTCAAGTTCTAACTCTGTCCATATTCTAGCTCCCTACTGCCCCTTGGCCAGCCTTCAGGCCTAGAGTTACTCTCTACCCCCAGGAGGACTGATCCAGATAAAAGGCCATAACAGGCCCAGAAGTGGGCTTGGGCCCTTTGGACAGGGGATTCAGGAGTCCTGAGTCTGCAGGGGTAAGTGATCTGAAAGTGGGTGCACAGCCAGTGGGCAGTCATGTTCCCTCCACCCCACTGGCTTCTCACTTGATAGAGAGGGGTAGAGCTGGATCAGCCAGCGTGGGGCTCAGGGCCGGGGTCCTGACTGCAGGATCCAAAGACATTTCTGCCTTAAAGATAGATGTTAGCTAAATCCTCAGTGGGGGTGGAGGTAAATGGAAGCTTTCTTCTAGAAGGAAAAAAGCCTTAGTCACCTTCCAAAAAGCAGGGTGTGTGGGAGAGCTGGGTGAGGTTGGAGAACAGACAGGAGCCTGGTGGGCCAAGGTAAGGACACATGGTGGACAAGAGAAAGGTCATTTTGAATGGAGTAAGAATATTTCTTCCGAACTGAGCTTGTGTGGTGCCAATAAGGTATTTGATGTGAGAAGAGACAGCAAGCTGTTCGGTTTGGCTAGGCCGAAGAGTCCTGAGAAAGGCAAGAGAAGGAGGAAAGAAAACATCTGGAGGGAGCAAGTGTGGAGGAGTCGTAGGCATGGACCAAGGGGTCAGGATCCTCACAGTGAGCACAGAGCCTCTGGGAGGAACTCGCACAGAATTGGGCTGGGGGCCAGATTCTCTCTGTATTCTGTGCTGACTACGGATATAAAGCAAAATAATTTGCCACATGTAACACCTTTCCACTTAGGGATGCACCCTGTGCTTGAGCCGTAGTACTTTATATGTGTGCAATTTGTGTGTTTTTCTGTCCTGGAAATCTTTCTGGATTGGCAATACATCACATTTTCCACTTAGTAAACGCAGTTTACTGCAGTTTATGCCGCGGGCAACGTTTTATAATCATTGCCAAATCCTTGTTTTCCTTTTGTTTCATTTATTTTTTGTTAATTAGTGATCACATTCCCATTAATTAATGCCTGTGAAGTTACGAATACATTAGGCTGTCCTAAGTATTGTCGCTGAACTCTGTAAGCAGATGTTGGTGTGTGTGTGTGTGTGTGTGTGTGTGTGTGTGTGTTTATGATAACAGTGCTTACGTAATCTCGATGGCCAGGCCCTGGGGACTCACACTTGGAGATGGAACAGTTGGTTTAAATTAGGTTTCCATGTGAAATATGGTATCGTTATTTTTTTCCTAGCATTGTGGGAAAGTATATGGAAAATCATTTGACTGATAGGAAATAAATCTGGATGCTTGATCGGGACTGAGCCACAAACCACGTGGTGGTCTGCGCCTGCTCTGTTGCGCAGGACTCTGGAGGGGAAGATGAGTTAACCCTTTCAGACCACTGGACTAATAAGTCACAGCATGATACCAACATAGCCTGAAAGAACCATAACTTTCCAGAGACATGATTTGCCATCAATTTCAACAAAAAAAAGGAGCTAAAGCCACAGAAAGGTATACCCAGAAGTCTCAAAAATTTATGCATTGTGTATCTTTAAGGAATCATTTTAACTCCATGATTTCATTTTTATTTGTAAGGAGATGGGTTTGAATTTCTAGCTCAAAGAGTTGATGATTTTATGATTCTAAGTGTTTGCCGGTGACTTCCCACAGCAGGGTAGGGCTCATAAAAAACAAATCACACTAAAGGAAAAACTGGACAGAAGCACCAAGGGGCACTCAGTCTCTATTGGCAAAATAATTTCTTTCTCAGGTAACCAACCAGGTGAAGGGACAAGGTGTAGAGATAGCGAGCAAGGGCTTGCTCATAGCTGCAGGGGAGGGGTTGTCTCTGCAAATCCCAGAGGGATCTGTGTGCTTCAGGCAGTCCTGGGAGATTGGAATGAATGGTTATCTTTTTCCCAAGCAGCTCTAAATTCCTTGCAGGATGATCTGGACCAGGGCTTGTCCTAGGGGTCTGATGCCTAATCTTTCTCCTGTTGTTGCATGAGGACCCAGTAAAGTCCAAAGCAGGTAGAGAGTAGAGGAACATGTTCAGAGCCCACTGGGCTGGGCTGGGCCCGTGGCTGGACAGTGGCCCATTGTATTTTTGCTTCAGCTGACTTCAGAAAGTAAGAGGCACATTATAACTGCAGTGCTCCTGGATGGTACCAAAGCATAATCCTGTTTTGTCACTGAAACTCCCTATTGCTACTATTTCCCAGTTTGTTCCTGTATAGGGAGAGGAAAAAGATGTTCAGCATCATCTCTTCTGTTCTGCTTTGTTCACTTCTTTCGCCATTTTTGGTACTTCTTGGTATCTTTTCCTTTTATTCGAGCTCTGTCCTCTTACTGAGTGCTTAGAAGGACCTAACCAATGCCAAGTTGAAAGAAACTCACCCTTTATCAGATGAAAGAGCACCAGACTGGATTTTAACACCAACAAGAATTGTGACCTGAGAAAAGTCACTTCTCCCATGAGCCATAGATTTGGAAAATGAGCCTGATCCAGAAAATGGGGTTGGACTGCCCTCTGTGGTTGCTGCCAGCAATAAATGCCTTTCATTCCTATCCATTTACAGTAGTATGCTATGCACCTTGAACTCTTTTTCCTGCAGTTGCCATGTCATGAGTCACCATGAACTTTGTGCTCAGGCCTCATTCTCACTCAGGCCAGGGAAGTGATTGCTTCCCCACGTTTCAACACTGTTGCTGAACCAAGTGCAGCTAATGGTCCATGTGGGGTTAAGACAAGAGCTTAGGTTTGTTAAAAACTGAGCTTATCAGCCCAGACATTAACCAGAATGGAGGAAGTAACTTAAATGAATGCTAGTGTCCAAGAACCAAAGGAGAGCTAGCAGCAAAATAATCTTAGAGATTAAGCAGAGGATTTTGAGGCTGCATATCATAAAGGAGGTCTTAGTATTGGGTTGTTATTAAATATCATACTCTAGTCTGTGTAGTAGAAAAAACAAATCACATAAGAACAAGTTAAGCCTGGAGCAGAAGAACATTCGAGTTTGTGTATACACATTAAGCATTTCACAAGTGGTTAATAGTGCTGCCTCTGGAGCACATACCTAAGTTCAAATTCAGGCTTTACCACCTCTTTGTCTGGGGACCCTGAGCAAGCCTCTTAGGCCCTCTGTCCCTCAGTCTTCTTCTCTATAAAATGAGGATAATAATAGTCCCTGACTCAGGATTGTTGTGAGAGAAAAATGAGTTAACATATGTAAATGTTTAGAACAGTTCCTGGTTCATAGTAAGTGAGATGTAAGTATTTGCTCTCATTATTGTTTAATCATTTGGGGAGCCTAATAGATCATGCATTTGTAAAAGATAGTTCAAAATGTGCATTCTTGTATTTTTTAATTTGATATTATGTATTTTACTACTGATAAGTGCCTTCATTTATGGGCTAAGTGCACTGATTGCATTCAATCTTGCTGTCCGTCAGTCAGATATACTTAAATCATTATCCTCAGGCCTTATTTTCTTATAGCTTCATGGAATTTTATGTATCAAGAGGGATTTTATGAATTACCTTTCAGCCTCCTTATTTGTAAAATGAAGGTAAAGAATATAGAGAGCTTAAGAGAGTGCCAGAACCCCTTTAGAGCTTTAGTAGTCTCTTGGCTGGGTCCTTCATTTTCTAATACTAAACTGGTATTTAAAAAAAGAAAAACAGGGTTTTTTTGTGGAAAGAAATATTGATCAAGCTTCCAGAACACAGTTTCAGTCAATGCCCCTCTCTGCATTTTCCAGGTGAGCTCCTGGGTGACGTGGCTGATCCTCACGGCGGGCTCCATGGAGGAGAAGCGGGAGGTCTTCTCATATTTGGTGCATGTGGCCAAATGCTGCTGGAACATGGGCAACTACAACACTGTCATGGAGTTCTTGGCCGGCCTCAGGTATCTGGGCACAGTTTCCCCTCACTAGTCAAATGGCACTGAACTAATTGCCCAAAATACAATTGGTAGTGACCACCAATACAAATTATTCCATTAAGTACCCCTTGTTCTTGAGGGATTTCTTTAGTCTTTTATTGTATAACTTGAAAAGGAGTTTATGTATTACTCATGTCTGAGAATCTCTGCCTTTTGGTTGGAGGTTATTTTAAGAATACAGAGGAAATACATTATCCACTGGTAGCACCACAAGCCCTGCCCCTCCAGGATGCTGCAGAATTCAGCCCCTGTGGGCCATTCACAATCCCAGTTAGCTGTGTCTGTTCTGATCCCACGCTCTTGGCTAAGCTGAGTGAAATTACCTGGTTGCATAACTCTGTCAACCCCATCACTGACCCCTGTCCTCCTCTTCCTGTCTTGTACACTCTACTGTTTCTCTTTCCAGCTCTGCCTTATGAATTGCCCAAGCACTGTAAGCTCCCAGCCATTGACTGCCCTGAGTGACAACATTGATAATAAGCATTCAATAATTTTAGCTCTCATTTTTTTGAACACTTGACTATGTGTCAAGCATTGGACTAAAGCACTTTTATGCAGTAAATTTTTTAATTCTCAGAACAATTATTTTGATGTAGATATTATTATTACCACTGTATACAAAAGAAGAAACTAATGTTAGCAGAAGTTAAGTCATTCACCCCAGGTCAGCTGGCGTGGCTAGGGCATGAATGCAGGCAGCCCTGATTTCAGAGTTCATGCCCTTCACCTTTGTGTTATTCTGTTCTTATGTCTTCTCCATCAAGCTAATAATAAGATCACCATGCTGTCAATAAAGTCCCTCCTGCCTTATTCCCTTTCAAACTCGGTTACCTAGCATGAAATAACTGCCCCTTACTCTTGTGGGGAAGAAAAGCCTGAGTTGTCAAGTCAGAATAACAGGGAATCAAATCCTGATTCCCCATGGAATAGCTGTGTGATCTGAGTGAGTTACTTGACCTCACTGGGCCTCAGTTTCTACATCTGTAAAATGGGGATAATAATAAAAAGTACCTACTTCTTGACGTAGGATTTAGTGAGAGAATATATTTAGCAGGTATGTCTGGCATGTAGTAAGGCTCCATAAAGACAACTGTCATTGTTACTGTCTGACATTAACCTTCCCAGTGAGAGTTCTGAGTAGAAATAGATCTTGCTTCATAAAATTATCAAGATTTTTCTTTGATTCTCCAGTGATGGGATTCAGATTTGGGGGAGGAAAGGAAAATTCTCAGCGCTGGACTTTTTTTTTTGTCCTTTTGAACTTTCTTAACTAAGAATAAATTCATGTCATTGACATTTAAAATGGTCATACCAATGTGCCAGGTGTGGCTCAAAAGAAGGAAAAAATACAAAAATACTGGGAGAACAAGAGGCTACATATTTGGTTCTCTTTGTCATAGATTTTCTTTAAAGAACCCGTGTTGCTTAAAAAAAAGAATGTTCATATTATGATAAAGTAGTTCTATTTTAATGATGCTTATCCTTCTGTGTTTGGCAAGTTGGTGCTTGCTGTGGGCTGGGACCTCACTTTCTTCTGGATGTCACTGTCCTCACAGCATGGTGACTGGCTCCCTCCAAAGTGAGTGACCCAAGAGAGCAAGGCAGAAGCTGCAGTGCTTTTTATGTCCTATTCAGATGCCATTAACTGTCACTTCTGCCCTGTTGTACTGGTCACGTAGGACCTGCATGGTTCATTGTGGGTGGGACTGCATTGCACCAGGAGGTGCAGATCACTGGGGGGCATCTTGGAGCCTGGCTGCTACATACCCCGTATTAGAGATTCTCCTGATACAAGAATGGCCTCAGAATGACCCGTGGAAGCCTTAGTGAATGTGACTTTCAGACACAATTTAGTGTGAATTCAAAATCCAAAAAGGCCATAAAACCAAGTGATCTCTTACATGAGGAAGAACCTCAGACCAGCCTCCCAGCTGATCCCTGTGCATTTTGTTTTATAGCCCAGACCCACTGCCATCTAGTTTCATGCTTCTGTATTTGTCTTAGAACTAAACTGAGCTATACAAAAAGATGGCTTAAAGTATCAAATTTAAGAATTCTTTTGCTAGAAAAGTATATTTAGGAGATAAGTTGCTAGATGCTCTTATGATAGAATGATGGTGTGGGTGGAGCCAGTGTGTATACCTTCAGGCTTGAAAATATTTAGATTATAAGTGATTTAATTACATCAAGGTAACTGAAGGTTTTTTCCAAGCAATTAGATGGAAAGAGGAACAACCTTATTTAACAATGTTATTTAACACTGACCTTGGTTTTCTAATTGTATATTTTGCTTCCTCAAACTAAGTTCTCATCTATTTTAAGGAAACAATTAGAAATGAAAAGATTCACATATAACACTATTTATTCAGCCATAGTGTTAGTTTAAAATAACCCAAATGAACAATAAGAGAAAAATGAAGGAACTAATATGATACATCCATACTGGAATGTTATTTAGCCACCAAAAATGATGTTTATGAAAAAATTTTAATATTGGAAAACAAATATCATATAATACATAAAATACATAGTAACAAAGCCGTCTATACTTAATAACCTCAGCAATATTTATAAATCAAAATTTATAAAGTATTTATATAAGACAGACACAAATAGAATAAATACTGGAAGGAAATATACCTAATGTTGTCTGTGAGTGGCATGACTGTGGGTGGATTTTCTATATTTTTGGAATTTTTCAGATTTTCTATAATGAGTATCTAGTACCTTTATAGTAAAAAAAAAAAATAAATGTTTTAAAATAATGTCAATTCTCAATCTATCAAAAAAAACAATCATTGATCTCTGCTGAAGTTTGTCTTTTTCTCCAAAATGTAACATAGCTACTCTCTTACTCACAAAAAGAAGGATAATCAAATAATGAGAACCATGTCTCATTAATTTATTCACTTTGCTTATTTTTACCCGCTTTTAATTCCCAAAATAGGATTCTTCCCAGCACATAGGAAACCAGTTATAGGACTAGCTGGACTTAATGGGGTGAAATCAAAAAACAGTTTTATTTTTCTGACCTCACTGTGTTTCAAACCTACCTAATTGGCCCTCCCTCCCTTGGCTCTGGATTCTCCTTGGGAGAGACTATAACTTTCCCAGCCACTTATGTGGTTAATAAGCTGTCTCATTCGCCTGTGCTCATAGGTGTGAGTGAATCTCAGAAACATATGGCTGTGCAAAAAAAGCAGGTTGTCGATGAGTGCCTACAGTGTGACACCATTTATATACAGTTTATAAAACACAAGCTGCTTGGTGATACATACACATGTTGGGAAAGTATAAAGACCTGTTAAGATCACTCAAGTTATAGCTCTAGTCCCCTTTGGCAAGGGAGGAGGGCACGTGCTCACAGAGGAACCCACTGGGGCTTCGACAATATTATTAATGTTTTATTTTTTAAACTGAGAGGTTGGTGCATGGGTGTTTGTCATGTGGTGCTTCTTTGTCTTTTAGATATCTTATATAGTACATAATGAATTTTCAATCCAGTCTGATATAAATCAAAACTGCAACCTCTTACTCAAGTTAAAGCTTTGCCCTTTCCCCACATTTCACAGACCACCCAGTCTCAGATACCTGTAGCAGGGTAGAAAGAAATGGTTTGTCTCTTCTGTCCCTCTCCTTCCAACTCGATCCCTGCAGGAAAAGTGGACAGGAGGGGAAAGAAGGAAGGAGAGGTAGAGGAAGCAGAGGTCTTACTTGACTGGACCAGTTGTAATCTGGGCTAGGTGCTTCCAAATGTGGGGTGCTTTGGGGGGTTCTCTCTAGTTATGCCCGCTAACGTCTCCCTACCCCATCCTATATGTACCTCCCAGTGTACCCTCAATCCCCTGGGGGCCAGCTCTGGAGGTCTCGCCCTCCCAGACTCTTTCCTCCAAAGTCACTTCATTTGTCAGGCAGGCCCTTCCAGATAGCTCATGTCCAACTGCCTTGTCAGAGTGTCCACTCCTGACTCACAAGAGCATTCAGCATTTTGCCCTCTCAGATCTGCAGATGCAGACACACCCCCTGGAACTTTCTCCCTCACATTGCCATTGGGCAGCTCCAGGCAGCCTCTCACTTCAGACTTTCCCACGCAAGAGTCACACCCCAGCCTCTGTGATCAACATACTGCCCAGGACACAGATCCACCTCTCCAAAGGGTTCACTCAAAGCCCCCGAACTTCGGGTGATTTCCTCCTCCTCCTCACAGTGTACTGGCAGTATTCCCACCTGGCTGCCCTGATCCAGTTCTTATGGGCTGGTGGAGGCCGAGAGACCAGAGGACAGAGCAGTTTCAGTGGTGCTTGTGACAGCCTGATGCCTCTCTTTAGAAAGTGGGAACAATGTCACCTCTTGTTCTTACTAGCAATTCAAAACAGGAAAGCCCCATTTAACATCCTTTTATGCAAATAATACTCCAAGATAACATCCCTTAGGGTGGACCAGTGAGTTAATGTTAAAGCTAGATGCAGTAAAAGCAAAGAAGCTAAAGCAGGCTTTGTGTGTGTCACTGAGGGACTGGCGTCATCCAGGGATAACGTTTAAAAGATTGAAAGGAGTGGATGGACCACGTTTTCTACAGGCAACCCTCCATAAATATTAATTCAAACCATTAGGCTTCCTGTTTGTCTATGGCTGCTAGGAAAGCTCAAACCCAAGTTCAATGCCCACCTTCCAAAATTAATTCCTTCTACGTGTGTTTTTGTTTGTATCTGTCCTATTTAACTTTGTGTTTTAATTTATAGAAGTAATATGAAACATTATTTGGGAGATATGGAGCCTGAATAAATATTAAAACAGAGAGAAAGCAAGCCAAAACAACAAATTTGTATAGAATTTAGGCTATTTACTGTAAACCATATCATTTCTCCTTTGATCTGAAAAAAAAATGTGATTTACTTGCAATAGATCAAGGAAAGTTTTAAAGATGTGGCAGTTTATGGACCAGTCTGACCTGGAGACCATGAGGAGCCTGAAGGATGCCATGGCTCAGCACGAGTCTTCGTGCGAGTACAAGAAGGTGGTGACACGGGCGCTGCACATCCCTGGCTGTAAGGTGGTTCCGTTCTGCGGGGTGTTTCTGAAGGAGCTCTGTGAAGTACTAGATGGGGCTTCCGGCCTGGTGAAGCTGTGCCCAAGATACAATTCCCAAGAGGAAACTCTAGAGGTGAGGCCTTCCAAAATCCTCGTGATCCAGAGAGTCACTGTTGTTCCCTGGCTCGTCACTTACTGAAATGAGGAGGGATAACGTAGTGAACCCGGGTATCCGTTGTTTCTGTTGTGTTGGATAACAGCTGGGTCCTTGAAGGTTCCAGAGGAAAGAATGCCAACTAGCACAGTTAAGGTAGCTTTAATGGGACAATGTGAAGGTACGAGTGGAAATGGGTGTTGTTTTCTGATTTTATTTATTTTTAAGATTGATGGTGTTTTCTTTTCTCTTATTGGGTGGGAATGTCTGGCTGTAGAGGACAAAATAAGTCAAGTGAAGTGAAAGTAATAACTTTTCCAAACTGGCAGAAGAAACAATGCGGGGGTGCCGACAGTGCCTTCCTCTCATCCTTCGGGGGAGGGCGGGGAAGCTGACAGTGCTGGAGAAGCTGGTGCCTCTTCTAAAGACAGGCTGCAGGCTCCTGACCACGGCTGACTCAGTTTTCCCGGCCTATTGCTATTGTCCCAGACTCCCAGAGAGGAGATGACCATGTGAGCTTTGCCTCAGGGCATTAGGCACTGGAGAGGAAGGGTATTGAGAAACTGAAGAAGATCAGGAAACTTCCCTGTATGGGGCTTAGAAATGAGAGGAGGAACTAAACTGGAGGGAACTTTATGGTGAATTTTGAGGAGTCCCAAACCTGGAAGTCCCACACCCAAATCTAGGGTCATTCCCACTATGGTGATAGTACTCACTGTTACACACACACTCACCCACATACACCCCTTCTCGGTGGCATGGGGAAGACTCTTCTAAAACTGAGCCTCTTCTGTGTCACCTGGGAACAAAGGCATCGCCTGGTATCAGGAAGACTTCAGAGGCCCTGATGGTTATAGGCAACACTACCAGCTTGAATCTCTCCAGCTTATATGAGGGGAATGAAAGTGCAAGAAATGAAGGAGAAAGCTGAAAGCAAGTCCCTCACGCCACACCAAAACACCAGCTCCCTTGTGCTTTGGAAGGAGGGAGTGCCACATCTCAGAGCCCAGCTGTGGTGGGGTGATGGGAGAAACTGCCTAACCATATACAGACAATAAGAGCTTAAAACACTACCAGGGAGCCTTGGCATTGCCATAGGACATATGGGAAATAGAGCAAAACGTCACCTTTCTTGGTGATTTTTATCTGGTTCCACAGCACAGTATACTCGTACATGGTTTTTCTCAGTTCTCACTGCAAGGATAAAATAACCCTGCCCTTCCTCTGTAAAGTGGCTAATCTCCCGAGGGAACCTTGGAATAATATTGCTTTTTGTGTTTTCAATTCAAAGTGGAGTGTTGGTTCCTAGAGGGACTAAAGTTGTCTTAGTGGAAACAAGAGTAAGTTTTGATATTTTATGTGGCAAAAGAGAAAAATGTTTTTCCTGGAGGTTCTTTCTTCCCCCCTAAATGAAATAGGCACAAATACCATTATTTATGACTATTATGATTTCATTTCCTTAGCCGAGTAGGTTATTGAGACGTATTATATAAAGTCGCAATAACAAACCCTCGATGTATTTTTCTGTAGTTTGTAGCTGACTACAGTGGTCAAGATAATTTTTTACAACGTGTGGGACAAAATGGCTTAAAGAATTCGGAGAAAGAGTCCACCGTCAACAGCATCTTTCAGGTCATCAGGAGCTGCAGCCGGAGTCTGGAGACAGAGGACGAGGACAGCGCCAGTGAAGGGAACAGCTCTAGGAAAAACTCCCTGAAGGATAAAGCTCGATACCAGTAAGTTCTGCATCTCAACAAGAGGGAGAATGCTCATTGCTTCCCTTTCCCACTTCAGTTGGTTTCGGGTCGACACCTAATAAAAACCCACTGCCTTTATCAGTAGGCCATGTTTCTTAATCTTCAGTGTTTACCAATTCTGAATTAGAATTTATCTTTTTGATTTCACTGCCTTGTTCTAAAATTACTGTTTATAATTTAACTTCTTGCCACCAGTTAGTCCTATAAAGGCAACTAGGACTACCCTGCCACATCTAAAAATTCAACCAATAAAATTTCAGGATTAGAACCACGATCTCTTATTTATTTCATAGCTTCTATAAAAAATGGTTTTTACTAATCACTTAGTGGAACACAGGGGCAGATATTAACATACTTTTAAATGAAATATAGCAATTTAGTAGGGGTAGAGTGAGACCTTGATCAATATTTTTTGCAGCTTCTCCCAACCTCTGGGTGATCCTGGGTAGTCAGGGATCTCTCACTTTCAGAAACTCAGCTCTGTGAGGTGGCAGCCTCAGCTTTGCAAATGTTTAGTTGTTCCAATTGCTGTTTATGTGCAGGCATTGCAATCCAGCCAGACGTGCTTACCTGCAACCAAATGAGAAAACAGAAACCAGTGGTCTTGGGCATGCATTGCTTCTCTTCAAAGCCATTTCCTTACAGTCAAGCTTAACTCACTGTCCCAGCAGGAGGAATCCTTTAGCACCTCCAAAACTCTTAGGTCTACTAGCTTTGACATCTTTTACCAAGAAAGGTTTTATTTGTAGTCAGCATTCACGAGTCAGACCTTGCAGTTGTCTTGGAGTCCTTATACACAACTGTGTGTTTGCAAGACATTGCTGTTTGTTCTGCGGAGCCTCCCCTGATTGTCTCTGTGTGTGAGCCTACAGTGGCAGAGGTGACTGTGGAAAGTGTTTTCAGAAAAGAATTTCTTTGGAGTACTAGATACTTAGAATTGGTGGTGAGCACAGAAATGAGTGCCTTGTATCTAAATTTCTAATGCTATTATGTTTTAAGAAGGTAAACATATAGACCCATTTCTCCAAACTATATAGTATTAGTATACCATATAGTATAGCTGGGGGTGGGGAGAACCATCTACAAATAAGCCTGTGTCTGTACAAGAAGCATCTCAGCCATTTTAGCCCTTAACCTATATCTACCTCTGTGTATGTGTCTATATACGTATCTATGTATATATCTCCCTCCTTCCACCAAAGATTTTGTCGATGCTTATGAGAGTGAGTATAAATAATTGAAGTTATTAAGGAAAACAAGTTGGGAAAAATAATAACTGTCATTTGCAGTGACTGAGTTTTGTTCTGGGATTCTGAGTGGCCAAAGAAAGAGGGAATCATGATTTATTACAAGTTTCACAATATTTGTAAGAAAAATCAAACAGATGTTTGGGATAATGAACCTTTTCTTCATACTGAGATATGGCCCAAATTCCTTCCTTAAATCGTGCTATAAGGGAAAGCATCATCCCCAAATAGATAAAATAATGAATTTCATATGGCATTTTTTATAATAACCGCCACTAGTTTGGGGGTGGGGTGTTAATTAAAAGTATCGACCTTTCCAAAATACTTTGAGGAGTGTTACCTTTGGTTGAGCCTCAGAGACCTAGGCCCCGAGCTTTCCCTGTACCATCTTTCCCTTTTTGCTGTGGGTTCCTTCAAGAGATAAGTTTTTCTATCTGATCCTGTCATCTCTCATAAAATTCTTATTTCCAGTTTTTTTCTTATGCTCTTGTTGCCCTCCTAATTGTTTTATCATCCATATCCTAAGAACATTTCTGTTCCACTTCCCATTTTCCAGACCCTGCTTCTAAGCACTCTTAAAAGGGGGCGGGGAAAGCACAAAAATGCAAATATTCCTTTTACAAAACCTGCGAAACTATATTGAAATGCTCACATTGAAACCTGTGTGTCAGTACCGGTAATACTCTCCTTACCCCATGTGACTGCTCCTCAGAGATGAAGCACGAAACACACGAAGTGGGAGTGAGGTGGGTGTTGAACAGAATTCACGAAACCAGGCCAGCAAGCACTGTTTCTGGGACCTGGGAACCCATTCCTGATCCAGAGCCTCGTAGCAACTTCATAAATACAATCCTGACAATACTAATGTTAGTAACATTTAACATGTTATTCTTATTGGTAGTTACTTTTAAAGAAACGCTGTCCTAATATTTTACATACGTTAAATTATTTAATCCTCCCAACAAGTTCCATTTTACTCAGGATCTCACGCCCAGCAGGGCTAAGATTTAACCTCAGGATGACCGGCTGCACACACCACCCAGATATAATTTAGAAGCTGCCTGTTGTTGAGGGAACTGCTAGGTTAATTAAAAGCAAGAATTTGCCAGAGGCAGGTTTGAAACTCTGGATTTTATTACAGTGAACAGCTGTAGTTAGTCCTTTGGAAAAGGTGTACATTTTCTTCCATCTAACAAAATTACTTTACGCTTATCACTTGATGAATTATGTTCATGTAATCATATTAGCTTTGTAGGAAGTAATGAACACTTATTAAGAAAAGACACTTGTCCCCTAATACAATATTTTCATCAGGGAACATTAGAAAAATGTTTGTCCATCAATTTATGGTTTCTAATTGAAGGATGCTACAGAACCGCTTCTGGGATCACGTACAGACTTTCTTTCTCTTTTTGTTCCTTAAAACATATGACCTAAGTTTGACAAGGTAGTTTCTTCACTGGTAAACCTCATATTTGACATTTGGTTAATATTATTTGGTTCCTAAATAAATCTTTAAGTTCCATCTTATTTCTTTTTGTAAACCCACAGAAACTTGTCTCCTGCAAGGGTCAGGCACAGAGTGTGTAAAACTCACTATATGATCCAAGAGATAAAGCTACTGGCTTCCTTCTTGAAAGGAACTTGCTTCCTTACAGGCAGTTGTCAATTTTATCTGGGCATTAGTCCCTGGGAGAATGCTTTTTAATGGGGTTATTTACACTAAGCATTAGTTCTTTCTGTGTTCTAAAACAGAAACTGACGCTACAAAAGGCAGTGTCTGCTCTCTCCCAGCTCACATCGTCCCTAAGCGGCAGAAACGGGCTCCAGAAAAGCCTTACAATGTTTCTTTCCAGGCACTATTTTTTATAATGCTTATAGGTTTTTTTTTACTGGAAAAATACTTGATTTAGTTCAGAATTCAAATTAAACAGAATTTGGGAAACACCATTTTTCATGCTAAATTAAAATCACAAGTTCTATGTCCAGATTAACATATGTTGTGTTTCACAGGTACTGACACTCATCAATTGAATTCTTTTTGTACTTAAAAAGAAAAGTATGACATGGAGAATGTGGAAGAGGTTCCAAAGAAAGGAAATAAAAAGATTAAAGGGCTTGGATATGACTTAAAGGAAGCCCCTCTAGAGGAACAGCTGGGCTGGTTTAGCCTCGGGAAAGGAAGAGGGGAAGAAGTGGGAGGAATGAAACCTCAGTCTTCCTAATTTAATCACAGTGATATACTTTACTGAGCCAGACACTGTGCTGAGTGCTTTACAACCATTATCTTATTGGAGCTTCACCATTAATCTGAGTGGGCATTGTCTTTTTGCCGTTAACAGATAGGTAAAGTTGAGTGATTCACCAGGTCACACAGCAAACAGGTGGTGGAGCTGCACAGTAAACCCAGTGTGGTTCTAGGGGGCATGTTTCTAATCACCATGCTTTATGTGGGAAGCATGGGCATAAGTGTTATATATACGAGGACATAAGTATTGGTTTTCATTGTTACTAAGAGCAGTTTCAGAAGGTTGGAGCTAAGTTAGACACAAAGGACTCTTTTCTTTCTTTCTTCACTTTTTTATGTTGAAATGGAACATTAAGTGCATAAAATAGAATGTATTTTTGTACATAACAACCAGATCTTAATTTCTACTGACATTCTTCAATAAAAGAAAGCAAAGCTCCTTGGAGAAATGGTGGATTCTAGGACTGGGGTAGGAAATACACAAGTGAGCCTGGAACATCTTGTTACGCCAGAAAGTAAAGAAGTGCTAAAAACACACGCACAGACATACAGAACAATGGGGTTGTAGCAAAAGCATACAAGAGCCAACTGCAAAAGCTCCCGGTGGCCAATTTGAGCAACAGAATTAATTGGCATTAGATTATAACCCAAAGTATTAAATAAATATTAATGACTTCATATATATAAATGACAAGCAAACAAAGAGGGAGAAGAGATAATCTCCCAAGCGGAAGAATTCCAAATAACTTCTTAGATTTTCTGCCCTCTGTGAGGCAGAGCATAACTGCTGTGGGCTGTGCCTGGCGACTTCCTTCCAAAAAGGACAGTACAGAAAGGAGGGTCTTTTAAGTCACTTTACAGTGACACGTGCCCAACACTCCCTCAACCAGGTCAACGTCAACAGGGGTAAGTCATGTTGACATTACGTTCCCTGGATACAATGTGGTGAGAATGGCAGTCTTCCTCTTTGGTCTTCCTGCCCAGAACCTCGAGCCCTAGTCCAATTATAAGAAATATATCAAGCAAATTCTAATTCTACAAAATACCTGACCAGTGCCTCTCAAAACTGTCAAGATCATCAAAAAGAAGGTAAGTCTGCAAAACTGTCATATGTAAGAGTTTAAAGAAACAGGACAACTAGTATAAATGTCATGTGGTGTCCTGGATGGAGTCCTGGAACAGAAAGAAGACAAAGGTAAAAAACTAAGGAAGTCTAAATAAAGTATGGACTTGCATGAATAATACTATATCAATATTGGTTCATGAACTGTGTCAAATATGCCATCCTAAGATGTTAATAGTAGAGAAAAGTGGATGTGGGGTATACTGTCTTTGTAATTTCTTTACACATTTAAAACTATTCTAAAATTTAAAAAACTAATGCGTTTGGCCCTGGCTGGTGTGGCTCAGTGGATTGAGCACTGGCCAGCCAACCAAAGGGTTGCCGGTTTGATTCCCAGTCAGGGCACATGCCTGGGTTGTGGGCCAGGTCCCCAGTAGAGGGCTTGTGAGAGGCAACCACACGTTGATGTTTCTCTCCCTCTCTTTCTCCCTCCCTTCCCCTCTCTAAAAATAAATGAGTAAAATCTTTAAAACAAATAAAAATGAATGCATTTGAATAATTATCAAGTAAATATGTGCATTATTACCATCTAGAGTGAAAACATTGCCAGTACCCATAAAACCATTTTGTTTCCTTCTTAATTATGTCATCAGTTTTCCTCCTAGAGGAAAATTCACTGCTGTAAATTTTGTGATAGTGCATCTTGCTTTTCTTTATAGTTTTACCACTGTTAAGCATTTCTACATAAAATAGTTTTTCCTGGTTTAGACATTTACATGTACATAAATATAGTATTTATTCTTGTATGTTTTGCTTAAGATTTGTCTTTGTTGTTGCATATAGTTAGCTATTGTGTGTTATTTCCATGGCTGTGCAGAATTACTTTGTATGAATATACCACATTTTATTTACACATTTTATTGTTGCTGGACATTTGGGTTGTTTCCAGTGTTTCCAGTGTGGATCATCTGAAAGGGATATTTTGACCATGAGCTTTGTTAGATCTCCTTCAGCTTTTCTTTTTTAAGAATATCTGTTTATGTGAGGCAAGGAGGAAGAACCCGCTGTTTGAAAGAAGGCGTGAGATCTTGCTCAGGGACTAGGCTCTAGACTGAGTCCAAGAAGCCCAGTGGCTTCTTTGCCAAGAGAAGCTCACACTTTGCCAAGAGGCAGTAGGCTGCCCAGTGCCACGAGTCAATGAGAACGTTCCTTCCCGGACTTGTATAGACCAGCTCTTTCCCAATTTTACTCACCTCCTTGCTATGTTTATGGATCAAACAGCAAAAACCTTTATCTTACTAACAATTCCTCATTCCTTGCAGAGAATGAGTCTGTCTCTTAGACATGTTCCTACAAAGGTGGCCAGATAGAAAGGAGGCAATAAAGTCACCTTTGCCTTCCCCCCAGATTCTTCTGGCCCAAACACCATAGGTTTCTGACTCAAGGAAGGTAGCTTTCTAAATTTTCCAAGCAGACAAGTCCTTTTTGTGCACGTGTGTGTGCACACACCCAATGGAAATCTAAGGTTGAGTCAAGGAGAGCTGTTTTTGCTCCTCTGACCACCAGGGCTGTATTTCCCAATGAATGTTATTGAATTTTCCATATTTTTAAAAGATTTTATTTATTTATTTATTTTTAGAGAGAGGGTAAGGAAGAAAGAGAGAGAAACATGTGTGCAAGAGATACATCAATTGGTTGCCTCTTGCATGCCCCCAACCAGGGACCTGGCCCACAACCCAGGCATGTGCCCAGACTGGGAATCGTACTGGCGACCCCTCGGTTTGTGGGACAATGTCCAGGCCACTGAGCCACACCAGTTAGAGTTTATTGTATTTTATTTTTAACAGAAGCTCTTATCAAGCCAGCTTATAAAGTCTTATTTTTGCCTATTTTAGCACCATTGTATTCAGGTCGTGAGTTTTGTTAATGATCAAGTAGAAGGCAAGCAAACCTAGTGAAGAAGATCCCAGACTAAGGAGTCAGACAGACCAGAATCCCGCCTTGGGTAGGCGTCTTCTAAGCTGGGTAACCTGGAACAAACTACTTACCCCTTCTGAACCTCTGGTATCCTCGTAGGGTAAAAGGAAAAAAAAAGAGTAAGAAATCTTACTTTGCAAGTAGATCAAATTAAGTGAAAAAATGTATATAAAATATTTAACACATTTCGTGACACAAGAGGGAAAATTAATACATAATTAAGGTTATTGCTGTTGATATTAAAAATACAACTGATCTATTATGCCTATGATCACAATATTGCTAAATATAAGGCTTTGGAATATAGCTATAAAATTACTTTATGACTTTTAGCATTTTTATATTTCCTATGCTAATTTGAGTTCATAGTGTAATGAAAATTATGTCTAGCATCAGTGAAAGGCTCTGTGTTGTTCTCACTTCTGGTTATAAAACACCAAATTTGTATCTCTTTCCATTAGGTTTATAATTGGAGATTTGCTGGATACGGAAAATGACATCTTTGAGCAGCCCAAAGAATGGGACCCTCATGGATTAGAAGAGCCACAGAAGGCCTTTGACCATGGGACGGAGCTCATCCCGTGGTACGTCCTGTCCATCCGAGCTGATGTGCACCAGTTCCTGCTGCAGGGGGCCACGGTTATCCACTATGACCAGGACACACACCTCTCAGCCCGCTGCTTCCTCCAGCTCCAGCCTGACAATAGCACCTTGACCTGGATAAAGCCCACCACTGCCTCCCCAGCCAGTGCTAAAGCAAAACTTGGTGTGCTTAGTAACACATCTGAACCTGGCAAATTCCCATTATTGGGCAACGCTGGATTAAGTGGCCTGGTGGAGGGGGTCTTGGATCTGTTTTCAGCAAAGGCTGTGTACATGGGACACCCTAGCATTGATATACACACTGTGTGTGTTCAGAACAAACTGAGTAATGTGTTTCTCTCAGAGACCGGTGTGACACTGCTCTATGGGCTTCAGACCACTGACAATAGATTATTGCACTTTGTGGCACCGAAGCACACAGCTAAGATGCTCTTCAGTGGGTTGTTGGAACTCACTAGAGCTGTGAGGAAGATGAGGAAGTTCCCTGACCAAAGACAACAGTGGCTGCGGAAACAATACGTCAGCCTCTATCAGGTAAGGGTACAGCCTCCCCTCCTTCCTCAAGAGCATATTCTCAAGATATAAATGGTGTGAGAACACTTGGCAACGAGACCATCAGGGCTCATTCTCTCAGCTCTATCACTTCCTACCCGAGTGATAGTGAGCAGCCTTTACTTAACCTCTCTGTGCTCAGTCTCTTATCTCCAAAATGAGAATAACAGCAATACCCACTCATAGGGTGGCTATGAGGTTTAATTTAGTTAATATATGTAAAGCCATCATGTAAATTCATAAGTATAAAAAATAGTGGCTTCTCACATCTGGAAAGAAACCAGTTAATTTAAAAGCATTTTCACTTAAAGTTTCCACTAAAAACATTGTAATCTGAATACTTTTGTTATTCATTAGGAACTAACTGATACATTGGAAACCCTCAGTTTGGGAATAAAAATCCTGCTTCATCACCTAATATGCTACATGACTCTCAGAGTTATTTGACTCTGTGTTTCTGTCTAACTATTGAACTTTTAATGTCAAAAGAAACTTCCCCACATGTGAGCTAACTCATACATGGAGTTCTGCCTAAGCTGGTTGTAGTGGCAGCAGCCCCGAGAAGGTAGTTTCTCACAGTGGGCTGCTGAAACTGAGTTTCTTATTAACCCTAAATTATCAGGTACCGTAAAAGCACCCCCGACCCCGCACCGTGTTCAGGACTGGCAGCAGGACTGGGCTGAAGGAGGTGGTGAGGGGAGACACCATGCTTGTGGAGGGAGGAGGGCAGAGATGGGAAAGTGAGTCATAAACCCTGCCCCACGGCAACGCTGTGGCTAGCACTGTCCAGTGAGTTGTAACAAAGTATTCAGTTTCTCTTTTTTATGCTTTTCTATCTTTGGGGGAAAATTTATCTTTACTAGTGTCACAGAATAAATAGAATTATGACTTAAATTAATAAAATGACTCATTTTATGTATTTTTCACGGTGCTAACATGTTTCTGACAAGTGAAAACATTTCTCCTCTGGGATGTTAGTAGCAGTGTATACAGTGCCCCTTCTTTCTCCTTTCTCCCTATCCGCGAAACACTTACGAGGAGAGATCATATCTGATAAGTAATTTGATTAATTAATTAATTAATCAGCACTTAGGCCTCCATACACAATTGTGCTAATGCTGCACAACACGAGACCAGTTTTAGTGAACTCATCTGAACTGGAAACCAAAACACCTGCTTCCTGTCTGCTTCACAGGGAGCTCTCAGTGCAGTCAGATGCCTGCAAGAAAAGTCTTCAGGAGCTATTATGAATATTGATTTTTAATAACAGTCATTCCATAGCCTTCTAATCTAGGGTCATGAAAATCCATTCAACTTGGCCGTAAAGCAAAGTCTTTGAGTTCAATTACAACCATCACAAAACCTGTGTGATTTATTTGCTCCATTTGTTTCCTTCCCAAGCATATAGCATAAAGTGACTGAATTAACCCATTAAGTGTACTTGGTTTCTCATTTACCCTGTCAACCTTCGGCTTTTGCTGAAGGAGGCACCAACTGAAACCACGAACAGCATATGAGAAGAGGTAAGAGGTGCTGCTACAGCAAAGACACAGGAAGTGACCTGGAGCAGACTCAGTCCTACCCAGCTACACCCCTCCCTTCTCCCCACCATGTCCCCATCCCTCCACCCCTGCATGGAACTAAGTGGTTACAGTGTAAAGGCAGAACAATTCCATGTATCTCTGTCACTCCTGAAACCATAGGTGATGTTCTTCCTTAAACACTGGTTTTATTTTATTTTATCCTCACCCAAGGACGCTTTTTCATTACTTTTAGAGAGAGAGAAAGGGAGAGAAAGAAACATCAATTGGTTACCTCCCATACACTCCTGGACCCAGGATCATATGTGCTGTGATGGGAGCTCAGGCACACAACCTAGGTATGTACCCTGACTGGGAATCGAACCCGCAACCTTTGTGTTACGGGATGACGCTCCAACCAACTGAGCCACACTGGCCAGGGCAAAACTCTTTTCTACACGAGGCACCTAGGAAGATAGGCACCATGTCTTCCAAACAGAGAGTGAAGACTTTTTTTTTTTTTAGTGAAAAATGTCCACAAACTGACAGTTTTCCTATCATACAGACCGTTTCTCAAATTGTCTCAGGGAACATCAAAATGATGCTATTTTGGTATTTGGAGAACAGGAGATCAACTAGGGGTCCCCAAACCCCGGGCTGCTGCCAGTACCAGTCTGTGGTGTGTTTTGAACCAGCCACACAGCAGGAGGTGAGCTGAGGGCATGTGAGTGAATGTTGGCTCACAATACCACCTGAGCTCTACCTGCTCTCTCCCTACCTCCTCCTCCCAGCCCCATCCATGGGAAAGTTGTCTTCCATGAAACTGGTCCCTGGTGGCAAAAAAGGTTGGGGACTGATAGACATCATAGTAGATGCCCCTCTTGGTGACTTATAACAAGGCTTAGCTCATTTAATGCTCTAATAAGGCCTCAGTACAAAAGAAACCTATTTAAATATATCTAGAAGTTGACAAAATTTATGAAAATTCTAGGGTTCTTACAAAATTATATTAATGGCCCTAAAAGAATATTTCTTTATTTCCTAGTTTGGGAAGGGTGTGTATAGAAAATAATATTTCTATATTATTTGTGTGATGAACACATGTGAAGTTACCTTCAAATACAAGTATTTTAGCACTAGTAAATGAAAATTGGTATAATGGAAATAGTAACAGGAGATAACGCAAAAGACAAGAAGAAATAGTAGTATTTGTAATGAAGCCTAGAGCCAAGTCCATTTACAACCACTTCTTTGGAATTACAAAGGAGGACTAGCCTTAAAAGTCTGCAGAAAATAAAGACAGTAAATAGAAAGTAATTTTAAAGGAGTTCCTTGATACAACCTGTGAACTATAATATCTTTAATTCATATGCAACTCTATAGTTTTATTAACTGGCTTTCCTGACTTATAGAGAGAATTTTTTAGCATTGTTAATTGAACAATCATTATTTAATTCAATAAATAAATAAATCTTTGCTGCTACTCACTACATGTTAAATTTAGTTGTCTTAGGAGAAGCATCTGTTTATTGGAGATCATTGCCTACCCTTTGAATATGTTTTTGCTGCTCACAGCATCATAACATGCATGGTGTTCTGAGTCCCTTGGGCTCTCTATTTTTGGATCTTAGTCACTCGAGAGGATGGCAGCCCAAACTATTTGAAGTTCTCCCCAGAGCCCTCCAAAGTGAATTTTAGGTATGCCACATATTTCAAGTCAGACTGTCCCAAGCATCAAACTCTGTGGAAATACACAAAAAGTGATACAATAACAAATAGGATTGATTTTAAATAGATTCATACACACACATATAACCCACCCCTGAAAGTCCTCCAAAGCCCTAATTTGCAAAATACATCTTAATGAATTTTTTTACAGTGATAATTCTAAAACATAACCTCTAAAATTGGAAGGGAAAAATTTTTTTGTTAATCTCAGTTGAACGTGGCCCTGTTAAAGCTCATCACTGGAACTCAAGAGGGATGTGGAGGGATCCACTTCCAGAGGATGTGATGAAATCCCCAACAAAGAGTCCTGACAATCAGAAAACAGAGCCACTTGGGTGGCCAGATTGTAGTTCTTCTGCAGCTGCCTGTGCTCTTCCACCCTTGGGAATTTACTGGAAGCCATGAATATGTTTACTTCCTCATTGCTTGCTGTCCCCTTGTGTTCAGCATGTGTTTTTTTTACAGGAGGATGGACGGTATGAAGGCCCAACTTTGGCTCATGCTGTGGAGCTGTTTGGTGGCAGGCGGTGGAGTACGCGAAACCCTAGCCCTGGGACATCTGCGAAGAGTAACGAGAAGCCCAACATGCAGAGAAACAACACCTTGGGCATCAGCACTACCAAGAAAAAGAAGAAAATCCTTATGAGGGTAGAGTGTTACTTGTTTATTAAGCATTACACCAAATCATCCAAGACCATCGATGTATGTTCTACATCACCATAAACAATTTTAGGTCATTTGGTTTGGGGATAGGATGAGGTATAAAACAAATGAAGTGGAAGGGCTTACCAAGTACCTCCTGGATGCCAGCCCCACTACTAGGAACTGAGTCAAAACCAGGAAAAAGTCAGGGTCTGTAGAGGGACACAGACGTGTTGACCAACACAGTGAGATCTAATAAATCATTGTCAAGCAGCCTGCAAAGTGCTGTAGAAGCAGAGAGAAGGAAGATACGGGGCTGAGAGGCAGGCAGGGAAGACTTCACTGAGAAGTTGACAGATGGGTCTTGAAGGTTGTATAGGAGTTTACCAAACAGGCAACACAGGGAAAAGCATCCCAGGCAGATGAGGCAGCAGAGAAGCATGAAAGATTCAGCTTGCTCAGGGAAGCACATGTAGTTCTGGGTTCATGCTTCAAGCTAGAGCAGGGAATCTAATGGGGGCAAGGAAAGGCTAGAAAGGAATGGGATCATATTATGAAGGTCTTAGAGGACCTACTAAATGATGTGGAACACAATTTAAAATATCAAGAGAAAAAAACAAAATGTTCATCCACAAATGAAAAATAAAGAAAAGGTGTTATACCGCCACCCTGCTGTTGCACAGCTGATCCTCCACAGAGGGCAGAGGTTCTTGGTCAGTGGTCACAGCCAGTCCTTGCAGCTGATTGGCCTGGGTAAATCCCTCCCATTGACCTGCCAACAGCAATCAAGGCTCAACTACAAGAGGAAGGTGTACTCAGCCCACACAAAGGGCACACCTTTAGTACTCAGCTTGGGTGATAGGGGAGGCTGTGCCACTGAATCCTATAGGAAACCTACTATACTAGGTCATGCTACCAAAACAGGGAGTCATAGCAGCTCTACCTAGTACATAGAAACAAACACAGGGAAGCTGCCAGAATGAGGAAACAACGAAATATGGCCCAAATGAAGGAATAAATCAAAACTCCAGAAAAAGAACTAAACAAACTAGAGATAAGCAATCAGATGCAAAGTTCAAAAGCCTGTTTATAAGGATGCTCAAGGAACTTAGTCAAGATCTCAACAGCATAAAAAATATCCAGTCAGAAATGAAGGGTACACCAATTGAAATAAATAACAATTTATAGGGAAGAAACAGTTAAGTGGATGAAGCTGAGAATCAAATCAATGATTTGGAACATAAAGAAGCAAAAACAACCAATCAGAACAAGAAGAAAAAAGAATAAAAAAAGAGAGAGAATAGTGTAAGCAGCCTCTGGGGCAACTTCAAGCATTCCGACATTTGCATCATAGAGGTGCCAGAAGGAGAAGAGAAAGAGCAAGAAATTGGAAATTTATTTGAAAAAAGTAATGAAAGAAAACTTCCCTAATTTGGTGAAGAAAATAGACATGCAAGTCTAGGAAGCACAGAGAGTCCCAAACAAGATGGATGCAAAGTGGCCCACATTAAGACGCATGATAATTAAAATAGCAAAGGTTAAAGATAAAGAGAATCTTAAAAGCAGCAAGAGAAAAGCACTTGGTTACCTACAGGGTAATTCCCGTAAGACTGTCAGCTGATTTCTCAAACAAACTTTCCAGACCAGAAGGGACTGGCAAGAAATACTCAAAGTCATGAAAAGCAGGGACCTACAGCCAAGATTGCTCTACCCAGCAAAGCTATCATTCAGAATCAAAGGGCAGATAAAGAGCTTCCCAGACAAGAAAAAAACTAAAGAAGTTCCTCATCACCAAACCATTATTATGTGAAATGCTAAAGGGACTTATTTAAGAAAAAGAGGATCTAAACTATGAACAGTAAAATGGCAACAAATATGTATCTATCAACAATTAAATCTAAAAAATAAACTAAGCAAACAAGAACAGAGAGAGAATCATGGATACAGAGGGCATTTTTATGGTTGCCAGATGAGAGGGAGAATGGGTGAAGTGGTGAGGGGATTAAGAAGTACAAACAGGTAGTTACAGCATAGCCACATGGATGTAAAGTACAGTATAGGAAGTGGAGTACCCTGAGAACTTACGTGCATGACCCACATATGTGAACAATGGTGTGGAGATTGCCTGAGGGAGTGGGGAGTGCTGGGTGGAGGGGGGGAAGGGAGAAAAATTAGAACAACTATAATAGCATAATCAATAAAATATAATTAAGAAAAAAAGAAAAGAAACAGGGCTATATACATACAATGAAATATTATTCAATTTGAAAAATGAAGGAAATTCTTTTGTATGCTACAACATGGGTGAGCCTTAAGGACATTGTCCTAAATGAAGTAAGCCAGTCACATAAGGACCAATACTGCATGATTCCACTTGTGTGAGGTACCTGGAGTGGTCAAATTTAGAAACTGAAAGTAGAATAGTGGTGTCCAGGGACCGAGGGGAAAAGGGAGAAATGGGAGTTGTTGAATGGCTGTAGAGTCTCAGTTTTACAAGGTGAGAATGTTCTAGAGATCTGTTGCACAAGAAGCTACATGTAGGTAGCACTATGCTACCGCACTCTTAAAGATGGTTAAGATGGTAAATTTTATGTTATGCCTTTTATCACAATAAATACACATATATTTATCACTATGTGTTATATATTTCATTGTATTCATTATCACTATAATATGATAATATATTTTCTCCATGGTCACCTAGAAAAAGTGTCACTCTTTGCAGATGGAAAGCTGTTGATACCTAAGTTGAATTTTATCTGTTTTATAATTGCCTCGATATGGAGATTCCAGGGTCATGTGCCTCCTTTCGTGGGTCCCCTCCCCTGAGGAGTGCTGCTTTGTAGATAGTGAGGGACAAATGGGGTAATGTTCCATCAGAGTACTTAGCCTTCACATGGGTCTTTAGTGGCTTCACCAGGGGGAGGCAGCCTTGCAGGTGAGTCTTTCAGAAAACTGGGACCAGTCCGAACTAAAGCAGTGATGGGAGAGAAATGCAGAATGAGAAACATTGTGTGTTTTGTGTTCCCAGGGGGAGAGCGGAGAGGCGACCGACGATGAGATGGCCACCCGAAAGGTCAAAGTGCACAAAGAGTGTCGGAGCTGGAGTGGTTCTGACCCTCAGGACATTAATGAACAAGAAGAATCAGGTAGAGCAGCAGCATATTCACAGCTGAAGCTTTTTTGAGGGAAAAATACGCATTTGGGTTTAAATTGTGATTTAAGGATGGTGGGCATTCTTAACATTCTTTCTCTTGTTAAATATACTTACCTTCATTTTAACTAGATGATGGAACCCAAGAGGTATTTCTGCAAGCACAGTGTACTTAGAAGAAAATTCTCATTACTTAACTTGCCATTATTAACAGGGAGTATTAGCTATACAGATACAATTTGATGAGTCACACACATGATTCTGAACCACAGCTGGATATTAGAGCTTTTTAAAAAACATCTGGATGCCTTGGCCACACCCCACGTGGTTCGGATGCTGTGGCTGGGATCTGTATGTTTTAAGCTCCCAGGTGATCCTCATGTGCACCAGGGTTGAGAACCCACCAGATGAGTCCGTTCCTCAGAACACTTTGATGCTCCCTGTATAGAAATTGCCTGTACAGAGTGATTTGCTCAGACTTTCAGAAGCATCTTTGGTTTTTATTTGATTTCTGAGGGAAAGTGTAATTGGGATCATTGTCTCTTTTCTGTCTGTCCCTCTCACAGAGGCGAATGCCATCACAAGCCCGCCTAACCTTCTCCCTTCCAGAAGAGCTCACTCTCTGACCACGGCTGGGTCCCCTAACTTGGCTGCTGGGACGCCATCTCCCATCAGGCCAGTGTCCTCCCCTGTGCTGTCTTCAAACAAGAGCCCGTCCAGGTGGGGCCTTAACATGATAAAAACAGAAGGACGCTTCATGTTACTCGAGTTGTGTAGCAGGGGGACTTCTCCCAGTGCTCTGTGCAAAGACTGTCTCAAATTTTGACTTAACAATTTCATTGAGAACTGAAAGACCCCCACTTTTTTAATGCTCCTAATTTTCTTTATTTTGTACTCCCATCTTCTCATATTACTACAATTGCTTCTAATTATGCGACACACCAACCCTTCAAAGGTCAATAGCAATAACAAACCTGAGCCGAGATTCTCCAAACTAGCACTGTCCAGTATAGTAGCTACTGGCCACGGGGTGGGAGGGGGATGGCTATTTAAATTAATAAAATAAAATGCAGTTCCTCAGTCATACTAACCACATTAAAAGTGTCTCATAGCCACAGTGGCTTGTGGCTACTATACTGAACAGTGCAGATACAGAATATTTCTATCATTGAAAAAAGTTATATTGAATGGCACTGCTAAGTGAAGAATAAATTAAGTTTTAAAGTAAGCTGCTTGACCCTTTGCTAATGGGTAAAATATATTTAACACTCTTCTCTTATATAACATATACATGTATAGAGAAATGAATGTATTACATAGCAAGTTGGATATGTTTAGATAATTTCAAAGCTGGTATTATAGTAAATTATTTCATAAGGTCCATGCAAATTACAGATTTGAAATAACACCTACCCTCTCAGAAGAAATAATATTAAAATGAAAACCCTCCAAAGGAATCAGAGTGCCACACCATCTTCTTCAACCCCACAGTGAAGTTTCAGAAATGCAGAGATTCCAGACAGATCCAAGATAAAACAGGCACTCCACTTTATCAAAGAGAAGGATGGGAGGAGGAAGTGGGTCTGTGCAAACATTGGCTTTGGAAACATTAATTACGTACATACACACTAACTACAGCAAATCATTTTTTAAAGGGAAACATTCTTTCACACTGTGAATAATGGACATAATAATTTCTGCTTTATACATTGAGAACTCTATACTTGGTGAAACTGGGTCAAGGGTACATGGGAATTCTTTGTGTCACTCTTGCAACTTTTCTGTAATTTTAGGTGTGTAACACAGTTAAAAGCTACAAAGAATTAGAATTCTGCATATTATATTTCAGCCTATACAGTATCCCAGGTAAATAAAATAGCCAAGTACCTGGGATTAAGTAGCCTTTCCCTTTCTTTCAATCATTCATGAGCAGAAGGAAGGACAGAATAATGGAGGAAACTCTTGTTAAAGAGGTAAAAGTAGAGAAACTAACATGTCAGATGCAAGACCACAGGGCCTCACAGGAGGGCAAGGATCACAGCCCACCAAGTATTCTAAAACAGAAAGAAAAGACAAGGCAGGAGAAGAAAAATCAGCCCAAGTGCTGTTCGAGGAGAAAGCAAGACTGAGGGAAAGGGTGGACAAATGGAGTTTCCTAAAGTCAGAGGAAGTGGGTGCCTACAGACGGTGGCTGAGCCTGGGACTAGAAGGAGGACAGAGAATTACTTGTTTAAATGCAAATGATAAACCACTTCACAGGCCTTCTTCCTCTTCCTGAAACTCCACCCTCTGTTTCCCGTCAGGGGTCTATAATCTTTCCCTCAAAATAATATAAATCTAGCCTTTTTTAATACTCAGAACCTTCAGATGTCAACACAAAAGAATTTTCCATGAGTAAACATTATTAGCAGGATTGAGGGTAAACAGGCTATTCATTATAATATTCTCTATACTTTCTTATATATTGAAATATTTCTAACGTGAAAGATAAAAGACAAAAGCAAAAATGAAAGAAAAAGAAAGATCCTGTTCACTGATTTGGCGAACAACCAGCCAAAACATTTCTCATACTGTCCTGTCAGGGAACCAGTGTAGAAAGTGAAAAAATGTGAAATAACCAGCCTGAATTTTTTATCTAGTTGACTGATATTTTTATATTGAATGGATACATTCTTGGCAGGTACAAATATAATCCTAGATAAAGTTGGCTTATTGCCATCCGTAATATTTTTCTGATTCACATTTTCCATTAGTATTAAAAACCCTTCCCTGTTTTCATCTAAGAACTGGTTAAAAAAGGAAAAAGAGAAGACACTGATACATTCAAGATATTCTTCTTGAATGTGTTCCTGTAATTCAGAATATAGGGGAAAACATGCATAATTTTCTTCAGGTTTTAACTGAGTAATTTGGGGCTCTTTTTTTAAATGACTTTTCTTCAAAGACACTGAATTTACATTTTTCTCCAATTAACCTGTGATTTCAAAGAACTGTTTTGATTAGTAGAAGCATATTAACCTCAACTGTATACCCTCATTAGATAGACTGTAGACATGAAGTGGTTTCAGTGTATGATGTTTTATGTCTGACATAGTATAGATTAATTTGGAGAGAAATGAAAATAGCCTCCACCCTGCGACTTGCCATCCATCTTTCTGGTCCTGTGGCTAACCAGAGAGTGTCCACTAGGGCAGAATGACAGAAGCGGCCTCGTTCTGCCCGTCAAGGCCCTGTCTTTGTTGCAGTGCTTGGAGCAGCAGCAGCTGGCACGGGCGCATCAAAGGAGGAATGAAAGGCTTTCAGAGCTTCATGGTTGCCGACAGCAACATGAGTTTTGTTGAATTTGTTGAGCTGTTCAAATCCTTCAGGTACAGTGTGCTTTCTTCTTATGCTTACTCAGCTCCACATTTCACAGCAGTACTAAAAGGGGGACGTTCTCATTCCTCACCCAGTGTAAGGAGCCGCAAAGACCTGAAGGATCTCTTTGACCTCTACGCCGTGCCCTGCAACCGACTGGGCTCTGAGTCGGCCCCACTCTACACCAACCTAACCATTGACGAAAACACCAGTGGTCTTCAGCCTGACCTAGGTTTGTGTAACAATTTAATCTTTCTCTTTGAGACCTTTCTATCTTAAAAAACAGGATTAGAGAGCCTATCACACAAACCTTTAGCCTGTCCTACGTGGTGTGCTGTTACCTGGGGCACAGCAAAGCATGTGGAGAATTTTTTCAAGGTGTCATTGGCATTTCAGACAAGGACATTTGTCACTGTGTGGGTCTGTCCATGTATTTCAGGATATTTAACCAACAGAGTCCTCCAGTTATTCTGGCAGCCAAAAACCCTTTCCTGCTCAGTTCAGATGTCCAGTGGGTGTGTGGTGTGTCCCAGGTGAGAACCACCAGTCTTCTCTGCCTACAGGCTGATGGGTGCTCAACTACAGGGTGGGAATTGTCTACCTGTTAGCAATGAGAGTCTTTAGTGGCCTCAGCATCCAGGACGTTTTCCCAACTTTGTAAACCAGAATGTCTAGGTCTACCCCACTCACCACCCCCACCATCACCCCCTATGCATTTTAAAGGCTATAACCTTTCTCTTCTGTTCTTGCTGGAAAATATAGCACAAAAAAGCAAAAATAAAAAAGCTGTCCTCTTTCATGCAGTTGCTTTAATGCTAAGAATATTAACCTTTTTCAACTTTAGTCCTCAGATGAGTGCACAACTACAGATTAATCAACCTGTTACACTTTTTAAAAATTTAATAGGCTTTTTTTAGAGCAGTATTAGATTTACAGAAAAAGAGTGAAAAGCACAGAGTTCACATATAACCCCCCCACACACACAGTTCCCCCTATTATTAATATCTTGCATATTTGTTTCAGGAAGCCAATATTGATACATTATTATTAACTGAAGTCCATAATTTACATTAGTGTTCACTGTTTGTGTTGTCCCTTCTGTGGGCTTTGACATATATAATGACATGTATCCACCTTTACAGTATTATACAGAATAGTTTCACTGCCCTAAAAATCCCACCCACCCTTCTTCTGAACCCCTGGCAACCATTCAGGTTTTTTTATTACAGTCTTCATAGTTTTGCCTTTTCCAGAAAGTCATATACTTAGGATCATACAACATGCAGCCTTTTCAGACAGGCTTCTTTCACTTAGCAATACACATTTAAGGTTTCATTATGTCTTTTCATGGCTCAGTAGTTCATTTCCTTTTATAGCTAAATAACATTCCATTGTATGGATTTAGCACCGTTTATTCATTAACCTGTGGAAGGACTTCCTGGTTGCTTCCAAGTTTTAGCAATTGTAAATAAAGCTGCTGTAAATATTGTGTGTAGGTTTTAATGTACATATAAGTTTTCACCTCATGTTCGTAAACACCTAGGAACACAATTGCTGGATCATAATAAGCCTATGTTTAGCTCCATGGGAGACTGCCAGACTGTCTTCCAAAGTGGCTAGAATTAAAATGAATGGCCACACCAAAGCTGGTGTCAGTGTGGAGTGACCGGAACCTTGCTGGTGGGAGTGTAAGATGGTACAACCACTTTGGAAGGGAATTGGGCAGTTTCTTACAAAACCAATCATACTCTTATCATACCATCCGGCAATTGCATTCCTTGGTATTTACTGAAATGAATGAAAACTTATGTTCACACAGAAACCTGCACACAAATATTTGTAGTTAACACTTTTAAAGTACAGAAAAACTGTAATTTTAAAGGTCCATCTTTAGTTTCTGAAAATATAAAAATGTAAGTTATTCTCAAAAACTGAAGTCCAAATTCAACCTAAAATCTCTGAGTGAATGTACATTTAGTTCCCCTCTAACACCAAAGCTCATGGGCTTTCAAGTTCATCTATCTGGCTGTCTCTTAGTTTCTTTTATTTCTTAATTGATTCCTTTTACATTCCTCTACTTTGTGAAGTTAGGAGTAAGCGCTGTTTGATGGCTTGTTTAGACAGATTAGTAAAGAGTTTCTGCAGCTTAATAAAGCCACAACACCATTATCTCCCAGATGAACTTTGTGACAGACGCTGGCTAGTTTGTCCATGTTCTGTGGATGGTTCCGTTTCAGATTTGTTGACCAGAAATGTCTCGGATTTGGGGTTGTTCATTAAGAGTAAACAGCAGCTGTCAGACAGCCAGAGGCAGATCTCTGACGCCATTGCTGCTGCAAGCATCGTGACAAATGGCACTGGGGTCGAGAGCACATCCCTGGGCGTATTTGGGGTTGGCATACTTCAGCTCAACGACTTTCTGGTGAATTGCCAAGGAGAACACTGCACTTACGATGAAATCCTCAGCATCATCCAGGTATGTACCTCTTTCTTGTGCATACATGTGTAGAGCCTGATTATTCTAATTATTTTCTGCAAAATATGTACTCTTTCTATACTTCTTTTCAAAGACTCTTAAGTTTGGGGCAGAAATAGAAGGGTTTTTTTTAATACCACATATATGGGTTCTTTTTTAACATATAACTAACATAGGTCCCAAGCCTTCTGTTACTTAGCGTCTATGATAAGCAGTCAGTACATGATCCCTTCTTGTTGTTCTAGCACATGCAATAGAATTAGTAGTCTAGGTTTTCAGTCTCTTTGATCATTTAACAAATATTTGTCAGCTCCTACTGTGGGCCTGGCTCTATTTATGTCCTGGGAATAAAGCAGTAAATAAGATCAAGTTCTGGCCCTCACTGCAGCTTACATTCAAGTGGGTGAGGCAAACAATAAATAAATAAAGGTACAGGGAGGGGCAAAAGTGGGTTTGCAGTTGAGAGTATGTGAAACACAGAGTTTATTCTTATATTATTCTTTATTAATTATTGTATTATTTTCCATATGAACAACTGTAAACCTACTTTTGCCTGACCTATATGATGTAACTTCAGGTAATAATGGATTCTGGAAAATATTGAACAGAATAAAGGGATGGAGTGGTGCCAGAGGTGACACTTGGGCTGACAGTTGGGTGGCACTTGGGCCCCGAGTGAGTAAGCTATTGAAGGTCTGAGGAAAGAACTTTCCGGACAGGGAGCAGCAAGCTCAAAGACCAAGGCAGGAGTGAGCTCGGGGTTTATGAGAAACAATAAAAGAGCTGTGTCATGGTTGCCACATAAGCCAGAGGAACAAGGGTAGACGTGATTTCAGACAGGTAGGCGGGGGCCCAACCATCTAGGCATTTGGGCCACAGAAGGACCTTGACTGACGTCCATGAGAAATGGGAAGCTAATGGAAATTTTTGAGCAGGGAAGTAAGTAACATGACTTGATTGCTGTTTGTAAGAGGTCACTCTGACCACTGGAGAATGAACTGTGCTGGGGAAGGAGTGGAAGCAGAGAGACTAGCAGGAAGCTTTTGTAAGTAACCCAGGCAAGACATGGTGACGGCTGCAACTAGAGTGGGTGGGAGATAGGGGCGTGAGACAGTTCATTGTGGCTGCAGCACATGCAACAGAGTTAGTTCAGGTTTTCGATCTCCCTTTTCAGTGGATTAAGAATCAGTGGACTAGCTTTCCAGCAGTTGGATTTGATCACTGGAAATATTTCAAATGTAAGATTATTCTCACATGCTGAGTGCTCACTGTAATATTATTGAGTACAAGCACCATATGAATTGTTCTATGGAAATCATCTCATTTCGCCTCTCACTGACTCTATGGTAGCTGCTATTATTATCCCCCTTCTCACCTGAATAAACCGATACCAGTTGTTTTCATATAAATCAGCCTTAATCTTTTCTTTTGCTCTCCTTGTTCTCTTAAATAAATATGCTTTGTATAATAAACTCACTTATAACAAATGTTTTCTTTTGGACTAAAAAACTACATCTTACCACTACATAACTAAATTAGTTCAAATATTTGGTTTAGGTGTTTCCTGATGAAAACAGAACTGCTTTAAAAAATGATGTGGTGACTTTTTTCCCCCTCTTAGTTTCCTTTGCCTAAATAACACTCTTTTTGTATCCCTTGCAGAAGTTTGAGCCTAGCATTAGTATGTGTCACCAGGGCCTAATGTCATTTGAAGGATTTGCAAGGTAACTTTTAAAATATCTTCTGCCCATCATTTAAGAGTATGTATTTTTCCCATGCAATCCTAAGAAATTTTGTTTCCTCCTAGGTTTCTGATGGATAAAGATAATTTTGCATCAAAAAATGACGAATCACAGGAGAACATTAAAGAATTACAGCTTCCCCTGTCCTACTATTACATTGAATCTTCACACAATACCTACCTCACAGGCCATCAGCTCAAAGGAGAATCCTCAGTAGAACTCTACAGCCAGGTACTGAGAATTCCACTTGGAATGTGGTCGTCTTTAAATCTTATTTACATAACCCCCGAAGTCACAAAAACCTGACCCCACACTCCTGTGAAGAACTTATGAACTACTACATGTGAAATGTGAAGAAGTATGATGTGTGGGAAAACAGCCTATGTACATACAGTTGTTTTCTTTCCTTCTTTTTGTTTTCTTTTTTCCCACTATCTGTACTTAACCTTTATTCTGGGCAACCAAAGAAACAGAAGTATTTGTTTGAGACTCATAGCTTTTAGATCCTAGTTAGTCTGACCTACTCCTACTAAAATTAGATTTTCCCATGGGAAAGTGATCTAATCATTTTCCTAAATGCTAAATAAATCAATATATTGTAGTGGGAAAGCATAGTAGAAAATGCAACTCTCTATGAAGTTATTCCCAAAGTATTGGTTATTTCGCTTTGCAATTTGTTACACAAGTAATCCATCCCTATGGTAACCAATTTAAGAAAAAAATCTGCACAGACTGTAGGCTCTGTCCCCACACTTAATTCAAGGGGATGTTCTGGGGAACTCAGTAGGTTCTCTGGACTAGAAAGAAAGCACATCCTTTTGACCTATCCATCCAACTATCAATGATCTGAATGTCAGTTGCCTCCTTGTTATATTGTCTGCAAATTCCTAGCATCTGCTGCCTGTTTTTGGAACTCCTGCAAGAAGAAGTAATCAATCAGAAAGGAGCTAGGTTAGGCCCAGGGAATATTAGAGCGTGTGGAGCATGTGGGAGGAGAGGGGAGTTCAAGTGAGAAAATTGCCATTGTATTGTTTATGCATGCCCAGCAGACCTGAGGTTCCTTTGTTCTCCAGGTGAGTCTGGATAGTCCTCAAAGCATGAGTCAAACTTCTGTTCCAAAGTTTATCTAGTATGGAATATGTGTTCTAAGCTCTAAAATCTCAGCAACTTTTATTATGAAATTAAGATGTCTTTAGTGATTTTCAAAATAAAAGTTCAGCCCAGGGGCCTCAGCTGCTGACGCTGAGATGAGCAAGCATTAGAGCAGGAAGGTCCCACACCTGCCCCCACTGCAGCTGGGGCATATTGTGCTGTACATATTGGCCCTGCATTTGCACAGAGAATTCCAAGGTTAAAGAAGTTTGAAATCCATTGTTCTCGGGGCAAAAAGTTAAGGGAGAGAGAGAGAGAGAGAGAATCTCTCCCAAGAAAACAAGCAAAGACCAATTAGATTTTATTACTACTTCACTTCCCTATTTGATTTTAAAGAGTTCTTTTTTAACTCCTTAACATCACAACCCAAGTAGAGATTACTACAGCTTTTGAATAAGGCACAGAAACCCCTCAAATAGATTTACAGATATGATTAAACCTAGTATGAGTCTTCCTTTAATTTTATTTCTTACCACTCTCTTCCTCAGCCCTTCTAATTACCTCCTGATGTTACTCTATGGGATAGAATCGGACTGAGAAAAAAAAGCCCAAAGCCCTGTTTTCACCTGGAATTTCCAGCTCTGGTTTTTCCTTTCTAGCCATACATGGAAACATTAAGGTGGACGTGCTTCCCAGCATGGCAGGCGCACCACACAGACGGAGCAGCCTTGTGTTTCGCTGTCATCCACACAGCAATTTTCCGCCTCAAACAATGTACCTCTAGAAACCTTAGCTGTAGGGAGAAACTGATAGCCTTGGGATTCTAGGCCAGAGAATAGCTTCCAGCTGGGAAGTTTGGTCACCCAGGAAGATTGAGTGCTGCTTGTTGTGCCATGGGAAGAATTAGAGAATATTTCATTACAAAAATATTAAAATAAGAGGGATTCCACTATCTGAGTTTTGTTGCAGAAACTCTAGTGACCACTAGCCCCCCGTATTGGAGTGCTGTCACATAATTATGTGGATTTAAGCCAGCGGCTTAGTCCATTTGCAGATATATTCTGCTCTTGGTGCAGGTTAATCATTCAATACCCTTTCAAGACATTCTTAAAAGATAGTCTACAAATAGATTCTATGGAGGAAGAGATTGCTACAAGCCAACATTACAGAGCTACACCCTACACACACGTCAGGAACTCTGCTTCCAATTCAAGGTCCAGGATAGCAAAGAGATATCACTTCGTCTGATTCATTGGTAGTGTTTGCTGAAGCATCTTGCTGAAGAGGTTGTGAGATAACATACCAAAGCTAGGGAGCAAGTGTGCTGTGATTGATTGCTGATGCCTGCTAAGGGTATGGGAGAGGCAAGTTTATGATTATTTGCCATCTCTGCTCTAGAAGCTGTTCTAGGGTTAGACAGTAAGGCAAATCCTTGGTAACTCCTTGCTTATACTCTTCTTACATCAGAGCCGTCAAACTCATTTTCACTGGGGGCCACATCAGCCTCACAGTTGCCTTCAAAGGGCCAAATGTAATTTTAGGACTGTATAAATGTAACTACTCCTTAACTGTTAAGGAGTTGAAATTACATTCGGCCCTTTGAAGGCAACAGCGAGGCTGATGTGGTTCCCAGTGAAAATGAGTTTGACACTCCTGTCTTACGTGCTCTATGTTCATAGCAAATATATTAGCCAGTGGCAGAATTTGGATCTAAACGGAAAGTTTGATCCTGGTTGGCTTTATAGAAATGTTTGGACAGTTAATTAAGGAATCAGTGGCCTCATTTCCTCTGCCCTCTGGCATCACCTCCACTGACAGCTGCCTAGACAGAACTCCAGCCTGGTTCTCTCGTTTCAGCATGTGCCATGTATATATAGGTCCCTCAAGGGGTGAAAGTTGCTGGGACAGTGGTCAAATGCTTTTCCTATAAATTTTACTTTCCAGTGGTATTCAGCTGTGGTGAGGACTCTTTCCACCTTACTCTGTTCTCTTGATTAATTGTGGCCTTTGGCCAAGATGCAATATTCATTTTAGATCGCATTACCTTCTGCTTTAGTCCTGAATGTGAACACTGGTGTATAGAATCATGTGCTGGTTTTAATTTGAGACCTTATCGCCATTTGCTCATCTGGGGTGGATTTCTTCCCTGATCACACAGGTCCTCCTGCAAGGCTGCAGGAGTGTAGAGTTGGACTGCTGGGACGGAGATGATGGGATGCCCATCATTTATCATGGACACACACTGACAACCAAGATCCCCTTCAAGGTAATGCTTCATAACTTAGTTTAAACTAACTCGTAAACAGTCATTATCTTCATTTGTCATTTAAATCACTGATTCTACCAGATGGTCCGGGGTTCTTGTCCTTGCTCTAAAGACCCCACAAAATTGTTTATAGTATTGTGTAAGATTCACACATGGTCAGTTTTCTGGGAATTGACCTAGAACTCTTATTAGATTCTCATATAACCAAAGTTTAGTTATCACTACCTTATGTAGTTTTCACATAATAACACTATTGTTGTAATGTTTACATCATATGATGATATATATAACATTCAGGTGCTGTTCCTTTGCTATATGAATTAAAGGTCATTTGTCCTGGTGTCCTGCTAACAGAGGACAACATCATGTATTAAGAGATGATTCAATAAGTAACCTCATAAAGTAATGAGAATTGGTTCCACTTGGTGAATTAGTCACCCAGAAAGACTGGTCTCATTGGATCATTATTTCAGATTCTAAGTAGTTTATTAGTTCATTGTGTAATTACTATCCTCATTCAGAGGGTCTTTGGCTGTTTAATATTCTTTTTCTCTGAACTGTGGCTTGCCTGGGAAAGAATATTGTTATTTCTTAAGCCAGGCGGTGAAAGACAAATACCATTTGATCTCACCTGTAAGTGGAACCCAATCAACAAAACAAACAAGCAAGCAAAATATAACCAGAGACACTGAAGTAAAGAACAAACTGACAGTAAACAGAGAGGAGGTAGGAGGGGATAATGGGTGGAAAAGGGGTCAGGGTTGTCAAGGAACATGTATAAAGGACACCTGGACAAAACCAAAGGGGGTAGGATCGAGGGTGGGAGATGGGGATGGCTGGGTTGGGAGGGAGTGGTGAGGGGAAAATGGAGACAACTGTACTTAAACAATTAAAAATGTAAAAAAAAGAATATTGTCATTTCTGTCATAATTGGAAATGATGGCTAAAACACATTTTGTCTTTAATTCATTTTCCTGTTCAACCCTCTTAAAACTCTTGTGGTTTACACTGAAAGGACAAGGAGTTGATAATCGTATTTCCACACGCACGTAAATATATGTGGCCTATGACCGTTGTTGCCCCAGATAGATTATAAACTCCTTGAGAGCAAGAAAGTATTGTATGTCTATTTTTGATGCTGTAACTAAAACAGTGTATTTTACCTACAGTATATACAATATACATATATTGATTTGTTAAATTCACCATGCTGATAACTGTTCCTTATAGTAGGTGAACAAAACTCAATATGATCAGTTTAATGGCTTTATGGATAATAGCCTTATCCTCTTGCTTAATTTGAAAATACAAAAACCACTTTGGCCAGAATCTTCTGAAAACAATAATTTAGATGCTTTCTGAAGCTGTAAGTAGCTTGCCTTCTGACATCCTGGACAGATATCTAATGAAATATCTAATAAAACAGACTCTGATGAGCTGTTTCGTCTCTCATAGGAGGTGGTTGAAGCCATTGATCGCAGTGCCTTCATCAACTCTGACCTGCCAATCATCATATCAATTGAGAACCACTGTTCATTGCCTCAGCAACGAAAAATGGCAGAAATTTTCAAGGTAAGAGGCAGGATGATATCTTGGCCTTTGTCTTGCCATTACTGTTGAGTTCTGTGTGGATCTTGCATGGACCACACCATAGCTGGACCTCAGCCGTGACGCATGTACAGTTTAGGGTCTCTCAGACCTGAGAAGTGGGGGTGCCCTGGAAGCTTGGGCTTTCCAGGACAGTCCATCTTTTCAGCTGGAGTCATAGAAGCATTGTTCTGAGGTCTCCTTCAGAGATAAGGAGAGGCTAACTCTCCACTGCTTATGGAACCACAAAACAGGGGTGTCAGGATGTTCCCTGTCCGCCATTTGTAGAAAAGCCGAGACTTTCTCCCCTTCCTCCCCTGGCAGAGGCATTTGTGGAAACAAGTCTCTCAGTGGGAGGGAGGGACACAGCCTGCAGGAAATGTTCTCAAACACTAATGCCAATAAAACTAATTAGCCTTTCTTAATGTCTTCCCTTTGCCATCATCTACAAGAATGGTCTCTAAACTTTTTTGATGATATACTCCTAGCAGAAAAACACTAAAACACGTATTCCTGTTGTGTGTTTGACTTATTTCTAAATTACATACATATCCTACTTACTAACATATTTTATATATTATTTAAAGCATGCAAAGAGTAGAATATAAAAGGGAATAACAGGAAAGATAAACTAAAAAATAACTTTTAAATACTGTTACTTATTAATGGTAGAAAAACCTTTGGCTTTCATAAAAAATTTTAAAGTGAATTTATTATTTTCTCAAGTTTTGATGTGATTAAATATGCTTCATTATTTCTGAACTTTTAAATCTTCTGAATTAGGAGATTTCTCCTTGCCCTCAGGGACCTCCATGAGCAGCTCCTGACATACAGACTGAGTCTGCCTTTCAGGCTGAGTGAGGGGGCCATTTTCAATCCACACATGAAACATTAATAAGCTTCCATTTTTGTTCCTTTTTAATTAAGAATAACTAAAAATAGAAATTGCCATATTTCCTCCCCTCACCCCAGTGGATCATCCTGTGCCTGCCCCTGCTGCCCACCTCCTGGAAGGACACACATTCCACTTTGGAGTCCAAGCGCCAAAGTCCTTGTGAGATGGTGTGTGTGGTTCTCTTTACCAGATGGTGAACTCTCCCCATTACCTTTCAGCTGTGTCCCTGCTCCATACTCATCACTTCAAGTTTTCTATCCTTTTGACTTCTTACCCACACCTGCAATGGGCCATATCCCACAAAGCTTCTAAATGAGTCTGTTTTCTTTACTACACTAGACCCCAGAGCATCATTCTCCTAAAGCGTTAGAGCTGGCCCATCCAGAGAATGGCCTAGACCTCCCCTCCTTCTAACCACCTCCCTTCCTCCCAGTAAGGAACTACTGGGAGGAGAGGGGGGACACCTTTTTTCCTCCTTCTTCTTCCTAGGATTTTAAAAACAAGTGACTGGACTAAAATGATTGAAATTTAGATAAAAAGCATTGGTTCTGTGTTTTCTTTATTCTTTTTAGACTGTGTTTGGAGAAAAACTGGTGGCTAAATTCTTATTTGAGAGTGATTTCTCAGATGATCCCATGCTTCCTTCACCTGACCAACTTAGAAGGAAGGTGCTTCTTAAAAATAAGAAGCTAAAAGCTCATCAGACGCCGGTGGATATCTTAAAGCAAAAGGTACTCTTCTCTTGTTATAGAGGTTATTGGTATGCTATGGGCCTAGAACAAAGAAATTAATGTCATTCTAAGCTTTCAGATGACCTGCTGGAAAACCAGGTTTGAAGATTGAGTTTCCTTGAATGATGTATTTAATATTTGACTTTCCATTTTATAGACCAGTAAGTATTTTCATCCCATTCAACTAAAATTTTATTTTGTGAAATTGAGCTCCCATGTAGAATGTACTTGTTATTAAATTTATTCTGAGTGGGACAATGTCTGACTCTTGTATCTGGACCTGGGCTTCACGGCTGTCAGTCCCACGGCAGCTGCCATAATCCCCTGTAGGGAGAGCCTCCTGTTGGGAGACTGCCTGAACCTGCGGCTGTGATCCTGAGGTCAGAGTGGAATCCTAGTAGCAATAGCCCTGTGGTCCCAGCATGGCAGTTGGCATAGGCTATCACTGTGGCTTATGGACTCCAAGGAACTCACATGCCTGCCTCACCCATGGAGAGCTGTACCCCAAGCACCACAAACACACCTATGTAGGAAGGCCCTGAGCCCAAGGATCCCTAAAAAAATTGAGTCCAAGACCACTGGGTCCATATGCCAGGTTGCACTTATTTTTCCCACAGAATGACAGCTGCCAAAACCAAAACCCTTTGTCCTATTTAGGAGGGCACTGTTGGCCCTAAAACACCACTTTTGAAACTTACAGCCACAAGTTGCTACACCAACCTCAGTGCCCTGCGGGAGTGGAATGATGCAGCTCCAGCAGAAGAGACAGCCCAGAGCTAAAACTAGACTGTGCCTATGGGTGTAATTTCCTTCTGTGCCATCATCTCCAAGCCTCCAGGCCCTACTCCAATCCCACTTTAGTGGTTCCCAGAAAACAGAATTCAGCAAAAGGAGTCTTTTATAATGATGAGCCCAACAAATTTGGAACCTTTGTCCTAAGTCATTAATAAAAATGTCAAGTCGAATTGGGTCAAGTGTCCACTGTGACCTAGTTCAGTAGTCAATTTGAAGCAATCCTTAAAAGCTCTAATTTGTACAGCTCATGTGTGTAGCATGATATTGGAGAAAGAGCACTAAGCAGGGAGCTGAGATACCAGGTTCTAGCCACTGGCTCTTTCAGAAACTCACCATGTGATGATGGAACAATCTCTCTGGCCTCCATTTCTTTATCTGTAAAATGAGAATGTTATGGTAGCTAGTCTCAAAGGACTCCCCTGACACTAAAATCTCACAAAATCTCTGTCCAGATGAATCACAAGACCCCCGTCAGAATGCAGACTGCTCCGTAAACATTTGCTAACCCACTTTGCAACCTCCATTCTAGAATGTGTTTTCCTGCCATTCTAGAATGTTAATGCTTCTCCGAGGGGCCCCTTGGAGCCTGCTGTTATCTGCTGTTCTGAAAAGTACCAGTGTGTTCTCAGATTGTCCAGCTCACCCACAATAAGACCAGGCGGCCCAATGTCCAGGCTGAACCAGGGGCTTGTGTTATAACACCTGGTAACCTCAGTGATTCACCAGCAGCCCAATTGCTTCCCTTGGGGTGGGGGAGGAAGGTGAGGCCAGAGGTTCCATCATCTTTAGACTTACCCTTCTGAGTGGAAAAGCAGGTGCTCACAGAAAGGACCCCAGCAGATCCAGCCCAGCCAATCCCTCCTGATCAGATTTCCCTGGTTAGAGCAGCTCAGGATTATCATGGATTCTCTAGATTTATGGTCATCCATTTTTTTGTGCTCAAGTATCCCTTAAAAGAATTTTTAAGACTATGTACCTCTCTCATACACTTTCCCCCTCATACATTTATAAGATATTAAAAATTGTACCACAACTATAGTTACAAAGAATATATGTTCAGACATATTATTTATTATACATAAATTATATATAAATATAATGTACAAAAATAGTCCTCATTGTCAAATAAATGAGCCCAGTCAGCCAGACTTATGTTTGGTAAGAAAAAAAGTTTTACTTTATTTTTTTAATTCAGGTAAGTATTGTATTATCATTCCTGTGATGACTATCTCACTTTTGCATTTTAATTCTCTGATGGATGGATAGACAGACAGACTAAAACAGGAACGGAAGGGAAGAAAGATAGGTAGATGGATAGATAGACAGACTGACAGACACCCAGACACGACGTGGAGCCTTGAATGTGTTTGGGACCTGGATGAAATAAGATACTCCCCTCTTTGAGTTTCTCAAGACTCTTTCAGGAGCTCCCCATTCTCAACTGTCACCTCATCTCAAGCATCATAGTAAGGTTGTTGATTGATACGTGAGAGTTATATTTTCTTTTGTAAAGTAGAAGAGCAATTATGAAAAGAATATGGGAAGGGAGAACTAGGCAACCATAAACTTGTTCTTAGGCAAGCATGTTTTTAAGAATACACATAGCACTGGCCTGTGAACCAAAGTGTTGCCAGTTGGATTCCCAGTCAGGGCACATGCCTGGGGTGCAGGCCAGGTCCCCAGTAGGGGATGTGTGAGAGGCAACCACACACTGATGTTTCTCTCCCTCTCTCCCTCCCTCCCTTTCCCTCTGTCTAAACATAAGTAAATAAAATCTTTTTTAAAAAAAAGAGTACACATAGATGTTGAAAATCTTGAATCTAGAAATTGGTTTTTAAGTATATGCACCTGCATATCCGTAGAAGTCTTTGTATACCGTAGAGGTACATGTTACCTTGTTTGAAGATTACACACAGCTCTAGGCCAGGAGTTACAAATCAGCCACCTTCAGGGGCCAGTCAAGAAACAAGAAAATATGAGGAGCCAGATGGATAGTGTATGTGACAGTTGGAAGTGGTGAGGACAAAAATATGAGGAAGGGTTGGATCATGCACACCCTCGTAAATGAACAGCTCTAATTACATTCTTTTTAAAACACTGCGCCAGTCAAACGTATCTAGTCTGGAGGTGAAGTTGGCCCTGAGGGCCACTAGTTTGCGACTTCTGCTAGGTCTGCATTTGTTCAGAAATGCACTCTCCGAACTGCTTCAGAGGCCTGGGATTTACTTGGGTTCCAGAGGCTACGTTATAAAGTCACTTAACTACAGCTGACCCTTGGGCAACATGGGTTTGAACTTCGTGAGTCCATTTATATGTAGATTTTTTCCAATTAATACTGTAAACATATTTTCTCTTCCTTATGATTTTCTTAATCACATTTTCTTTTCTCTAGCTTACTTTATTGTAAGAATACAGTCTATAATACATATATAACACAAAAAATATATGTTAATTGGCTGTTTATGTTATTGCTAAGGTTTCCCATCAGTGGTAGGCAGTTCGTAGTTAACTTTTTGGAACATCAGAAGTTATACTCGGATTTCAACTGTAGGGGGAAGTCAGCGCCCGTAACCCCCGTGTCGTTCAAGGGTCCACTGCACAATATTAGCCTGTGTTCTCGAATGTCTGGCCCTCCTCAAACACTGCATCACTGATTCACCACCCAGCACTGGGAGCTTTTTCCTCTACAGCACTGTCCCTCTGTGCCGTTGTCTTTACCCTGTGCGTACCTCTGTGGTCGTCGAGATGTGTTTGAAGGTTCTTGGGGCTGTTGCCTTTCCCGTCCTGCACACAGCCACTTGCAGTTATTATGCAGCCTCCACTCCGCTAATGAATAGATTGTGTTGTTTCGGAAGTCTCCTTTATGTTGAGCCCAAATCCTCCTTCCTGTTCCTCCTACCCGTTGGCAGTGCTTCTTCCCTCTGCAGCTGCACGGACTAATTGCATATCTAGAAAGCTAGCGTGTGTCTCCCCACCAGCTCTCTCTCCTCCAAGCTAAACATTCTTGTTGTGTCAACTGTCCTTCACAGGATATGGCTGCTAAGGTTCTTCCCTTTTCATTAAGAATGTTTTGGATAGTCTTAAATTTGTAGATATTCTTGAATTTGCCCGTCTTAAAATGTGATTTCCAGAGCTAAGTCAGCACTCCAGCTGGGGTCTGACAGCGTGAGGACAGTGAAACCGTTACTTTTCTCGATTTGAATGTTATACCTCCATTAATACAGCCTAGAACTACTCTCACTTTAAAAATTCTTCAGTGATATATTTTAAAAATAAAGTAAAATTAAATAAAACGTGAGAACACCTCAAGAAGATAAAAACACAAAATCTTTAATGCTCACCAGGCTCCTATTGAGTTTGTGGAAAGCAGAAAGAGTTCAGTTATTTTCACAGGAACTATTCTTATGCCTCATCTCCCCATTTTCCAGGTTCACGGTTAATTTTAGCCTTTCATGTGCAGGAGCCTCACATGTATCTCTGTTAAATTCATTCTCCTCAATGTTGGTATGTTATTGCAGCATGCAAGGTTCTTTGTGAATTTTGACATCTGTCATCGATGTATTTATTGGCAGTTTTTTTCAAATTGTGCCTTCATCCCAGGTTGCCCTTAAGCCAGGCTGCCAAGTAGAGAGCACTGTGGCCCTTCTCACAGGACCTCACCAAAATTTAGTGCTTATGTCTCCTGGCTGGTGCTCCCATCTCCTGCAGCCCACATTTCTCCAGAGTCGCCTTCAACCTCTTTATAGAATAGAAAACTGAGGCTTGCCTAGACATTTATGTGACTTCCTCAAAGCCGCCCAGCTCCTAGTAGCAGAGCCAGGATTCAGATTCAGGTCCTGAGGAAAGGCCTTTTCAAATGCAACTCAGAAGTCAGAATACATTGATGAGAATCACCAGAACAATTTTTTAAAAACAAAGATGTTTAGGTCTGGAATCTGCCCAATGAGGTCAGAATTTTCAAGGAAGCCCTGGTGATCTGTTTATTTAAAAATAATCCTTATCATCCTGGAAGTTTGGAAACATCGCTTATCTGTTATTTCCAGCAAAGTGAGCTACCTTATCCAAAAAAAACAGAGGTTAATGTGTGGGAGGTTTGTCAGTAAAACCACACTAACTCTTCTTAACTACCTCTTTATTTCCTGTGTTCTCATAACCAACTAATTAGTAATCCAGTCTGAAATTTTGTCAGGTAACTTAGCACTTTCCTACTACATAATTTCCACAATTTACCTCTTCCTTCTTTTGGAAAAATGGGACAAAGTAATCCCATTTCCAGTTTTTTAAGACCACTTCCAACCTGATTTCCCAGGGAGTGTTGGCAGTCATACCAGTGAGGTCTTTCAGTTACACGGCAGGTTGTGGGTGTGTACCTGGTAGTCTACTCACACCACATTGGCTGAATGAATGTCTAGAGCCCCAGTGTGGTCAGACTGAGCCCCTAAGTCAGAGGCCTGGGCCATTTCCATACAAGGAACTTACTCTCAGCAAGGATGGACTGACTCAGAGGGGCATCTTTGAATCCCCGCCTCTGCCTCAAGCTCTTGCTGAGGCTCTTACTAAGCCTCACTATCTACACCTCACCAGATCTTCTATATTCTGTCTGACCTTGGCCTCCTGAACTCCAACCCACTAGTTCACACTAGATGGTAGGCACTATGTTAGGCTCTGAGGGAACAGAGCAGAGTAATACATGGCTCCTGCCTAGACCAATCTCCTAATCTGCCCCTCACTCTAACCCCTGACCTGTCTCTGAATTGCTTTCATTCAAGGGCTAGGGTCTTGTTGTTCTGCCTCAGAATAAGTAGGGCATTGCAGAGGGTAGGAATGTCAGCTCTTGGCTGTCCATTTGGCTACCTCTCCCATACTTCTTGCACTGGTGGAAGTATGAGGGCATCTAAGGACCTTGGCACTCACTTTCTAACATTTGCTAGTCACTGGGTCTTTGCGTGGCACCTCTCCAAGTGTACAGTTCTCACGTTCTTCCACCACAGGCCAACCGGGCTCTTTGCATCATCATTCCAGTTGGCTCTACCTTGAATGCTTGCTGCACAGAGGCCCTTCTTTTATCCGTGACAAATACACTCGCGTTTGTATCTCACTTGTGCCTCGAGAACATTCCCTGAAGCTTTGAAGAACACTAATCCTATGAGACACTCTGAAAAAAAATTTTAAATTCCATGATTAAATAATCATGGGAAGTGTTGTACTGGAAATCTTTGACGAATCACGATGCCCTTCAGCATGTTAAGTAAAGGCCATGTGAAGCTCCGTAGCAAGAATGTGTTCCGGTTTGTTTACGCTGCTGTTTCCAGACTTCCATGTGTTTTGTGGTTACTGTTAATTGTCCATTTTTCCATAACAGCCAGTGTTCCACAAACCCGCTTTGAGAAATTGCTGCCTAGATAATGTCCAGTTATGCAGAGTGGATGTAGATGTAAACACAGCCTAAACAGTGTCTTCCTTATGTACACATTTTTATTATAAAGGTAATATGACCACAATTCAAGAAGTTCAGGGAATAGAGAGTTATTTTAAAATATGCATAACTCCAAAGTTACAAACAACCTGTATTAAAAGGATTTTTAACCTTGGTAATATCCAGAAATAAAACTTAGGGGTTCATTGAGCTTCTATGAAAAAAAATGTACATCTTTATTTTCACTAACCTATAGCGAAATTTAGCATTTCCTCGGATTATAAATATAGGGAAGAAATCACAGTGATATTGGCAGTGCCCATGTCTTTGTCACCAATAGAAATAACAGGTTTTTCATAGTATATCCCAGTTGTTGCTAATATCTCCAAGAATTATGTGTAGACATCACTATTTCAAAAATGTTACTTCACCTACCATTTTATATTGTTTTATTGTGTTAATAAAGAAACACACATTCCTATTGCATAATTTCATTTTATCAATATTTGATAACTGTTATTCAACATTCTTTTTTTCCTTTATAATCTTATATATTTGGTTTTATGCATTTAAACATCATTCTGAGAAGAGATCCTATCTTACCAGACTGCCAGAGGGGCCTGTGCCACAAAAACAGGTCAAAAATCCTGCTGTATTTACATCTAATATTTAGCCTTTTATGCATGTACTTATATCATTATGAAAGACATACAGATATTGAACAAAGGACATAGAAATATACAGGGATGGGCAAAAGTAAGTTTAAGTTGTTTGTATGGAAACAGATATGCAGGTTATGATTAATACAGTAGCTTTATTAACTCAAAAGAATGTCACAATGTAACTGTAAACCTACTTTTGCCCACTCTTTTATAAATATTTGTATAGATGCACACTCATATATATTTACATGTATAAAAATTATATACACACATATAAATTTTCCTGTATTTTCAATTATTTTCTTATGCTATGTGTCCAGACCTATATTTATTCTTGTGTCCTATGATATCCCCTCACAGTAATTTTAGTCAAATATAGAGGCACATGAACTCCCTAGCAGCACATAGCAAGTTTTTGGAAAGTTTCTAAGCCTATTTTGTTAATCTGATTGATGTTTTAGATAAAGTCTGTTGAAAAAACTTTATTTAAACCAACAACAATTCTTTTGGTCTCTCCATCCATAGAGATTCTAACATTTTTCTTAAGGTCAAAAGTCTTTGATATTATTTTAAGAAGGAAAAAAAAAATGGTCTCTTAGCAGAGATTTACTTTCCCAAAATTGATGGGCTGGTTCACTTCATCATTTGGGATTGATGGTGATTCTCTGAAGCACCAAAGTTTCTCCTGGAGGGTTTGCCTTGGGGAACCACAATTTATTGTGGCTTTTCCTAGAAGCTCCAGGATTCCTCTTACAGAGATGTTAACATTCACCCAATGATTAACCTTGTACTTCAAGTAAATTTAGATTCTTTTTTCCTTTCCCCAATGAATCAAAATAGGATAAGCCACTTTTACTGACAGATGTAAGCATGAGATAGTAATTTTGAAAGCTGTAAGTTAAGGTTCACTAGCTCACCATCTGCACTCTTTAATTACTGATATCTTTCAGGCTCATCAGTTAGCATCCATGCAAGCTCAGGCCTATAATGGTGGCAGTGCCAACCCCCCACCTGCTAATAACGA